>NDFG01000031.1:11085846-11117477 GCA_002167245.1 Sporophila hypoxantha
AWAAGCYATTGGCATTTTTCACATTCCCTGTGCCTTTCTTCCCTCACAGGGCAAAGATCTGCAGCCGAGAGACACCGGAGTTCCTGTTAGCACTTAGTAACAGCCAGTGCCCAGCAAACTGTGGTGCAGGTGTGTGGGTAGGCAGTGCCTGGCTGAGGAACAGTAGACTGTGAGGGAATAAGGTGCAAACTGGCATCAGGTTTGCACCTTATTCCCTGGCACAGAAGCTGGGGCTGCCCCTGGATGCCTGYAAGTGTCCAAGGCCAGGRTGGACAGGGCTTGGAGCAATCTAGGATAGTTAAAGGTGTCACTGCTCATGGCAGGGGTTGGGATGAGATCAGCTTTAAGGTCTTTTCCAACCCAACCCCTTCTGTGCTCACCTGGGGCAGCACTTAACGGGGTCAAAAGATCACTGCCGGAAAGTCCCTGCTCATTAATTAATTAATTAGAGCTGATTCCTTCTCCAGTGAAGGAGGACTCCACAGCTGCTGCACTTTACACCAGGCAYSGTGTAAAGGACAAGAAYGCTGAAGGACAAGAAAGAAAATTATCACACTAATAGTGAATAGATGCAGCTGTGCCCCACCACAGGCTGTTTACAGCCTGTTTAAACCACAAACAAACCCATGAGAGCCCATGGAAGTTACTATTGAATTAAACTTAACATAGGCTTTGAGTTAATTAAGTAGAAGCTGAAGGAAACACAAAAAATAGACAGCCCAAACTGCTTCTAGTAAGTTTAGTAATACTGTCATATATTCATGCTTATGGGAAAGTAAAAATCTAATCACATCTTATATTCTTATAACTTCCCACACCAGCAGTGCAGTTATGGTGATTAACACAAACTGTACCTCACAACATTCTACCTCCCTGGTCACTTGTTATGCTGAGTAACCACATGTAAAAGAGGTTATTAAGTTAAAATGATGGTGTTCTTTAAAGTTCTAAGTATATGCTTCAATGCACTTTTGATATTAAGTCCACACTATCAAAAATAAACACAACTCACAGTATTTTGTATCATCAATATATTAGTAATCGTTGAGAAAAAATCCCACGTGGAAAGAGCTGCCTATTTAAGAGATGAATAACTAAGTGGAGAAGTTATGCTTGAGAAAATATATACAGATAATTATTATGAAAATAAGACTGCAGAAATAATATTTTGCATAGAATCCAACATTGCATGAGGTTTGCCTTTATGGAAAATATAGCWAAGAATAAAAATACATATTTTAAACTTCTTTACATCTGGATGYAAGTTAATAGTACAAAGCTATAAACTATTGAATATTTACAGATTAGGAGAGCCAGAGTGATTACATTTCCATGATTGTCAGTGCAGAAGAAAGAGGGCCCAGATTAGTTGCATCCAGGATTACATTTCCGTGATTGTCAGAGCAGAAGAAAGAGGGCCCAGATTAGTTGCATCCAGGATTACATTTCCGTGATTGTCAGAGCAGAAGAAAGAGGGCCCAGATTAGTTGCATATTAATCAGTACATTTTTGCAATGTACATTTCTGTAAGCTCCATCTGTCCAGTTTAATGTCACCTTGCTGCTGTTTAGCTGAAATTCCTCTGCCAAGTTTTAACTTTCCCCTCTGAAGCCCAGGACCCACAAGACACTCACACAAGCACATARCTGAGTATTCTGCAGTAGAAGAGCRACAAGAACAATTGAGAAATTATAAACCTTTGTTTTGGCTAAAAAGTATCTGTGTTGGCAGGCTGCTGGAACTTCAGTGCCTCAWTGTGCAGCTGTTTGGGAGGATAGCTTATTCATTTGAGGGTGATTTTTTTCCCTCCAGAAATGAATGGATTAAAAAATAATAATAAAAAATTGAGCTTCCAAGAGACCTTAAAAATGGTTCTGTCACTGCCTTCTGTGTCATTGCATTTCTGGCYAAATTAGGACTTTTGTGAAGAGGCAGCAGCTTCACAGATTTCAGATCTACTCAGCTTTTCCCACTAGGCCAGACAGCAGCAGCAGCCACAAAGATAACAAAAAGCCTGTCTGGTAATGCCAAGGAATTGGTCTTTGGCTCTCCTACAAACATAGMGGGTCCTTTAGAATATTATCCCTCACACATTTATTGCATGATGTCCAGCAATCCAACCATTCTAATATAAAGGCCATTTGAAATTCAGTCACACTAAAGCCTTGTTTGCTGACACATTAGCTCGTTCTGCCTGCCAGCATAGCTTTGTATGAAGAAAATGTAACATTTGAGGGGTAATAGTGTGGGACTGACCTACTGGCTTCTAGATTAGGATTACTCCTGATTTGTGTCATGAACCAGTTGGTGGAGAGTTTGTACAAGACCAAGACTGATTTCAGAGCCTGCTTTCATTTTGGAACAGACTTTCAAGCAATATGAATTTCAATACCTAGATTTCTTAACAAAAAAAAAAAGGGTTGAGCTACTGAGCTATGACACTGCCAACCCATCAGCTTAAAACATGCATGAACAGGTTGAGAAATGAAAATTTAACAGAATTGTAGAAGTCAATAATGGCTTTATAGTATTCTTCAAACAAAGCCACAYTTCCAGTTTCACTTTCTCTCAGTCTGAGGTTTCTTTCCCAGCTGCCCTCGCAAACACACTGCAGGACAGTGCTGGGCAGGGATGGACAGACGTGGTTCCTGAGGTTCTGCTGCTTGCTCTGCATGGACATGCAGTTCATCTCTCTATGATCCAGTGTGGCCTCATAACCAGGGAGCCATTCCTCTTAGTCAGCGGGGGAGAGGTGTGCAGCGTGTTATTTGGGGTGTACACAGCCTCCCTGGAGGCGTGCAGCCAGCTCCTCTTCCTCTTCAGCTCTCCTACAAATGCTCTCAGATACAAAAATTCCATTCTCAGGAAGTGTTCCCTGSTCATGTCTCTGGAAGCCACTGTTATCCTGAACAGCTGGTCCCACACCCTGTTCTTCTTGCAGCTAGAGAACTCTTTGAGGTTGATAGGCTTTGACCGTGAATGAAGAATCCGAAATTCCACGTCAAAGTGTGCAACTGCTGGGCCTGACAGGATCAAAATGTTACTGCTGTTCAGCTTCCCATCTGTCCACGTAAAACTAGCAAAGGAAGAGTGAGAAAATGATGAGTTAATTCCAAATAATCAGTAAAGAAAGTATTCACTGGAAATTCTCCTTCATCACGTTTAGTTATGCTGCTCTTACAACCCAACTGATGAGCAGTGAGCTCTTTTAAGGATAAATGTTGGTCATAAAATCTGATCAGGAAAGCAATTCTTCAGCACTGCTGATTTTCCTTTCCATGGAGAGAAATCATGTAAATCYAGAGAAAGAAATTGCACTTGCCTGTAGGAGCCTGTGGTCACTCTAATGCCATCAATCAACATGAACTTTTCACGGACTTTTCCAATGATTTTGGTGCCCGACCTGGTGCAGTACGTGCTCCCCGTGATAATCCGAACCCTCATCAACTGTCAATGACACAGCAAGAGTCAGGTGCACTGCAAAGTTCAGTGATTGCATTAAAGGAGTAACACAGCAACAACCATCCCTGATGAACTGTGCACTGGCACAGGAGTCACCCACAGGGAACCAAGTGAGGATTTTGTAGGCAAAGAGGTGACATTAAAGGGCAAACCCATAAACTGACTGTGCAGAATGGGACTGTGAAAATTCCTGTCACCTAARCATCAGGATCCAAATTCCACAGACTCCTGAGAACCTGCTTCTCCCTCAGCCTTCAAAGTCTTGACGAGCCCAAGCAGCTCCAGTCATGCTTTAGGAACTGGACATTCCTCCTGCATTTCCTTGAACTTTCAATTAGTATTTGTGCTCAGAAAGCAGCTGTAACATCCAATTACAAAGGTTTCAGATTTTCTATTAATTACTATCTTATGTAGGAATAGTTAAATCTTCCAAGATAGAGCTGGAGCTACATAACACCCATTTTAAYTTGTGGCAGCAGYTYTAATAATTTCTTCACAGCTTAAAGATTACAGTCATTAGAGGATCAGTTCTCTACCCCTATAAATATGACAAGGCTCACCTTTTCCTGCTCAAGGTCAACTCCCAGATCCTTGCACATTTTTAGAAAGTGGGAAAATGAAGACTGGTCTAGGAGGATATACACTTTAACTTGCCGTTGGCTACAGGCTTCCAAGAGGTCTGTGAAGATATCAGTGTCTGTGAAGGAATCCATAACCAAGGCAATCATCTGAAACGAGTTTCAGAAGAAACCATTAGGCTGTTTCCACAGCATTACAAAGGAGATAGCACGTGAGAAGTTTGAGTTTCAAATTAAATACTGCCCCCTGCCTTTTTTTCGGGTGGTTATGGAACATGGTACAGTCTTCTGTGATAAAGAGTATTCTTCCTCACCCTGAGATAGAACTAGACCCTTGGTTTTACCCTATGTTAGACATATTTGATCTCTTCCTAAGCAGGAGAGGGTTTTTTTTTTTTTCTTTTTTCTTTCTTTTTTCAAAAGAACAGATGTCTTTTATCTCAAAAGCATTGCCAAAAGAAAAAGTTGAGCTTACTTCCAATACTACAGTTTTCTCATCTTCCACATTTTCAAATATAAAAAAACAGTAAGAAAACCCAAATCCACCAGTGTCTGACTGCTCTTTATATCTCAGCTCTCTGTTTGAGATAAAAGTCAGGTTCATCTTCACCTTACTATTCAGATTCTCATATTTCAAGTCAAGATCTGAATAAAACATCCCTTGAGAGCCAGCTCCTACCCCCGCAGATCTTCCCCATGGACTGAACCCCAGGATTTGCCGTGGATCCTCCGCAGGATGGGGAAGCAACGGCTCTTTCAAGAGCTGGGAATGGGCACTCCGGGTGCCAAATCCGAGAGAACTCAGCGGCACTCAGAGAGCCCAGACCCGGTTTTCAGCACTGTGGGAGTGGAAAAAGCTGGCAAATGATGAACCTGATTGAAAAATAACTACAAAAGATACTGGAAAAGACATAAAGCAATACGAAACAGCAGAGTGATTAAAAACGGAAGAGTATGTAAGTAAGAGCATGTAAGAGTAAGCGGGGAAGGACGAGGCGGTCCGGGGAAGGCGCGCAGCGGCAGCGGGGCGCTGCGCGGGCAGTCAGTCAGTCAGTCAGTCAGTCAGTCAGTCAGTCAGTCAGTCAGTCAGTCAGTCAGTCAGTCAGTCACGCACTCACTGACCTGCCGGGCGGAGCGGATCTGGCGCCGCACCGCCTCCTTGCAGCCGTAGATGCTGTCCCCGCAGCCGGGCTGGAAATGCGCCTCCACCCGCGTCAGCCCGCGGAAGGCGCCGCTGGCGAAGCCCGGCCAGCCCAGCTCCAGCGCGGGCGGCTCCAGGTCCGAGCGCTCGGGGAAGTAGGTGAGCGACGAGGCGTCCGGCGAGGCTCCGGCCGAGGGCTCGGCCGCCGGCTCCGCGCCCGCGGCGGGCGGCAGCGCGGCCCGAGCGATGTCCTGCACCTCGGGCTCCGACAGGAAGGGCGGCAGCTGCTCCCGCCGCAGGAAAGCGCGCAGCGCCTCGGGGCCGCCCGCCACCAGCTCCTCCAGCGCCAGCCGCTGCGCCTCGCTGTACGGCCCGGCCGGCGGCGGCCAGCGCCCCGAGCCCTCCTCCAGACACTGCGACGCGTTGGCCATGGCCGGAGCGCCCCGGCGCTGCCCCGGCTCTTTATAGCGCTCCTTCCCCGCCCGGCTCCGCTCCTCCCGGCCGCTCGCCCACGGCACAGTCACGGGTGGCACAGCCCGCAGCCTTCCCCACGCCCAGGGAAGCGCCAACSTCGAAGGAGGAAGATCAGCCCAGCCCTGGTGCTGCTGCCCAGCCCGGATCAAAAGGCTGCTCCAAAAGTTGGAGAGGGCAAATGGCCCCAGCCGGAAAGGACCAAGCGYCGACCAAGTGACTTAGTCACCCCGATTTAAAATGCCAAATAAACAGAAAGCAAAGCTCAGCGATGATCAGGTTAAAGCCCCATGGCAAAAAAGAGTTTATTTGTAAACTGTTTCTTGTTCCTGTTAGAGTACCTTAACAGCAGCACGGTATAATAAAGTTTAAAAGCACATAGAACAAACAGGGTAATTTTACATACATTCAAGAACTGCAGGACTTGGGCTCTTAAAAATACAACTCGATATTGGCTTTGAAGGTGTAATCTTGGCTCCCTCCCTGCAACTTGGTTTGGTGCCAGTGTTCCAGATCCACAAATCAGGCAATGAAGTACCTTATCATTTTGAACAAGTGCAGACAGAATTTTTTTCCACACCTCCACCTTTAGTGAAGGAGTGGCTGCTTAGAAATCCAAGCAATAAAAGTAGCTAAACCTTGTTGTCCTTAGAGGTTTCAGACAGAAATGCCAAAGTTACTTACTCTCAACACTTGCAGCCTTTTTGAGTTATGGATATTTTTATTCATTCATTCATTCATTCATTCATTCATTGATTCATTCAATATTCAAGCCAACAGCTGAAATGTGCCATCTACTGGACACACGAGCCCCTAAATAAAAAAATACATAACCCAGACTCTGATTTGATTGGGCAGAATTCAGTGTGGTTGGTCACTGAAGTACTGAGATGCAGGTCTAAAGAAAAACAGGCCAGATCTCAGGGAGAGACTGCACACACTGCTCAGGTAAGAGACCCAGCAAGCACAGACATGCACAGAAATCCGCAAACAGTCACATAAAGACTTTGCAAAGCAACCAGACCTCAGGTCCACTCAATATTGGAAGTATCTTCAAAAACTAGTGGCACTTCAGCTCCTCCAYCTGAGTTAGTAGTGGAAAAATTATAGAGCAGGAAAGAGTATTTCAGACAGTAAAGTTAAAAAGAGAAAAACTGTCTCTTATACACATCTAGATGTGTATAAGAGACCTGAGTTAGTAGTGGAAAAATTATAGAGCAGGAAAGAGTATTTCAGACAGTAAAGTTAAAAAGAGAAAAATGTTTATTTAATTCCTACAGTTACTTGTAAATTAACATTACCTAATATAACCCATAACATTCTGTAGTGCATTTGTCAGTTTGCTTTTGAACAGGGGCTTTGCCACATGCCCTGCGTGATTGTCGCGACTTGGAGCCCAGTGCAAAGAAGTAAGCACACACACACACACATATATATCTCTAAACAAAGGCACCTGAGCATGATCAAACTAGAGGGCTAGTTAGCTCATTCTGTTTCAGAAGGCTTAAACAAAGGAAAAATAATACAGTTGAAGATAACCTGCAAATGTTTCAACATTCTTTGCAACTTTAGTGGAAGAGTAGCATATATATCACGGAAGTTAGAATAAAATCAGCTTTATGSCTCTTTGTAAAAGCTGATTCCTCTCCTGTCAAAGATAAAGTAGAAATAAAAGCCAATATTGGAAAAGAAGACTGAGAATTCCTTGATATAATATAATTCCTTGATATAAGATAGATCTCCATAGCTACTCTGAGCAAGTTCCYTGTGACTCAGATTTTTCCAAGTTTATATAAATTAAAACTAAGYCATTAGCAATCCTGGAAAGCAGTAACAAGTTCAGCTTTGAGGTTAAATACGCAGAATTAAAATGATCTTCGCCACTAATGCATACAAGAGGAACCTCTAAGTTGTTACTATATAATGTCTCTTTTTCATCACTTTACATCTTTTTCATCACATACATTGCATAGTATAAAACAAAGTGCTGGAGAGCGGCGGATTAAAAAAGTATCAAAGAAAMAAAAGTGCCGGACGGAAGTGGAAGAATCTTTAGGTCCAAAGTGACAGCAACTTGAGCCTGGGGTTTGTGTGGTGTGTGGCCAGGGCAGGAATCATTTCTTGAGGGAATAGAGCGAGGCGTGGCGCAGGCTGTGCAGGCTGGCGCTGATGTCGCACCTCTGCTTCAGGCTGCCCCCGGCATGGACCTGGCTCAGGTAGGTGGCAGGGACACGGCCCCGCCGGGACAGGATGGCCACCATGTGGCTCAGCTTCGACCTGATCGTCGAGTAGTGGAACTGCCTCTCCTTGTGCAGTTTTTGGAAATATTGTGCCCTGTGACTACTGGAATAGTCAAAGGAGCGGAGAGAGGATATCGAGCCTGTAGAGCTTGCAAGAGAGCACTGGGACGATGAGGAAGACAATGATTGCAGACTAGAACTGGATARGGCCTTTGCAGGCAGAAAATACTCTTCTTTTGAAAACTTTCTGGGAAGGAGGGGTGTTTCTGTGCCCTCTTCTTCCTTTGTCTGTGTCACTGCAGTCTTCAGCAAAATGGATGTCTGTGTGCCTGTCACTCTGGCCGTGACAGAAGCCTGAGTGCTAGTGTCTGCTGTGGCAGTGCTAGCCTGAGTGSCTGCATTGCATTTGGTCACAGCTGCCATCTCTTCCCACGGGCCAGTTTGAGTTGATGCACTTCTCTGTTCCACTGTGCCCACTTGATTGCTGAACGACTCCTCTTCACACAGGCAAGAAAGCTGCAGGTTACAAAGCTTTCCTGCAGGAGTATATTCAGTTTGATCTGCTTTTTCCAGCAATTTCTTTGGAGTACTAGACAGTCTGGCAAATTCTGCTCTCAAGTTGCCTTCCACAGTATATTCTTTGGAGGATTCTGTTCTGGTCAGCAGGTGATCAAACATGCCACTGTTCCTGCAGCTGGACGGTCGCTTTGGGCTGATGGGCAGTGACTGGGCATAAAGAATCCTGAACTGGAGGTCAAAGTGTTCCACCACTTGACCTGACAACACCAGCAAGTTGCTGCTGTTCAGCTTCCCATCAGACCATGTGAAACTGTTGAAAACAAACCAAGACTCACAGTTAATCTCCAGTGCATTTCAACAGRGCAGCTACAGACAGCAAGACTCAGCTTAAAAATGAAGGTAAGGTAAGAAGTCAACAGACTATTCATTTCTGCAGGAAGGACTCTATTTAGCCATGGCCAAGCTCTCTGCTAGAAACAGGCTGAGTAAAWCAGTTTTCCAAAGGTGTTTTCAGATTGGTGTCAGCCCCACTTGGACTCAGCTAGTCCATGTGCCACTGGCACTCATTAACACGGGGCAAACAGCAAAGTTAATACATCTTTTTGCAGCAAATCCCCGTTTCTACAGCTTCACTGGGCACCAGCAGACCCCAATACTTGCCTGTAGGAGCCTGTTGCCACTCTAATGCCATCAATTAACATGAACTTCTCCTTGGCTTTCCCAACAATTTTGGCACCTGACCTCATGTAGTARGTGCTCCCTGTGAGAGTTCGAACTCTCATCATCTGGTTCAGAAAAGAAAGGAAAAAAGTGACATCAAATTTAAGTTAACTTCCAAAAACTTTTGATTAGCAATTCTGCTTAAAAGCAGCTAAGCACAGTATGGAAGATAGGAATGAAATGAACTTTTTTACACAGTCTGTGTATGAGTGGTTTTAGTCACACAGTGRTAAATTGCTGTTAGATTAGGTGACAACAGTCAGTTCCAATTAATTACTGCCCAGGAAGGCAGGAGTATTTTTCCCTCTCCAGAGAAACTTACTGCACTGAACATAAGCCTATCCAAGCCKTAACACAGCCATGTCCATTTATATTCACAGCTGCTYAGCAYATCACCTGGCTCACATCATCCAAACCCTTTTAAAAGAAAGWATTAGGAAAGAAAGCAGATGGTACCAGAGCTGTACCACCCTTTAGCTTCCCACYTTTCTGTTTTGCTTAGCAAGCAGTTCCTTGAGCCAAAGAATAAAGCTGTTTAAGCATTGCAAAATTAAATCCCTGAAAATTGCTGCATCCTCAGGATAGGGATCCCAGTGCACACAGCACATGGGGCTGGTGCCCATCATGGTTGTATCTCCTACCTATGGGCAACAGACAGGTTGCTTTAGCCTTTCAAGGCAGTCTGATACTTTATAGAAAGGTTTCTTTGATATGCATAAACTGTACCACAAAAGTAAAAACAAACCACATTGGCCTCAATTCAGTACTTACACTTTCCTGCTCAGGACAAACTCCCAAATTGTTGCACATTTCCAAGAAATGGGGTACAAAGTCCTGGTCAAGAAGGATGTAGACAGGGACTTGGCGGTTGTTATAGGCATCCTGAAGGTCACTGAAGATCTCAATGTCTGTGAAGGAATCCATCACAAGGGCTATCACCTGCAAGGAAAGCCACACCACTTATTTTACACAAGACCACTGCCTCCCCCAGCCATTTTCTCCTGTTGTTATCATCAAGGCCTCATGCATTTCCTTGTCCTCCTMCAAAGGCTCTGGAAAGCTCTAAATGATTTCTATATTCCCACAACACTCCTGTAAATWCATTGTGCCCCAGCATGCAAAGCATAGGCCTGAAGAGGTTTTTCCTCTGTCTGCTGCTTTTGTACACTTTCACATCCTCCTTTTCTACACAACCCCCTGTAGTGTGGCCAGACTGGGGAAGKTACCACAGCAGAATCTGGACTCCAGACAAACCATCTCCACACCTGTTGTCCCTGTGTTTCAAGCAGCTACAGGAGAATTAGCTTGAATGGCCTCCTTGCTGTCAGAGCTCACAAARTCCAGCTSARTTCCAGACTCRTCCTGGTCTTACTGAGTTTCTATCCCTTACCTTCGCAGGAAATCCCTCCACTCACCCAACAGTTCTTTCAAAAAAGCAAATCCTAAAATGGGAATATCACATGTATGAACCATGTCTCCAGCTAATTCAGAGCCATGTCACACACTGATTTGGTGCTTGAGTTCTCACCCTTCCAAACCACTTCTGTGTAGGGACACAAGGCATAAAAGATTCCACTTTATGACTGAATTTCCCACTTTTCTATTAAACCAGCATAAAGAACAATGGCAATACAACCACTGTGGGTACCTGGCACCTGCCCTTATCAGATGGAGGCTGCTGCAGCACACCCAAGGTGTTTAAGCACACAACACAGCTGCTCTGTGTGTGGCACAGCCTGTACTCACAGGAAACCTTTCCCACAGGAACAGGCTGAGCTCTGCATTCCCACCTCTGTCCTGCTCCCTAAGGCATTGGTTCTGTTTGGCTGAGTTCTGACATATAACATGCACAAGCACATGGGTATTTCTAGATAAAGTTACTTTATGTTGGTGCTTCTTGTGTGTGTCCTGAGTTTCTTGCCACCCAATCACTTGTCTAAGTGTTGAAGAAGATTAAAACCAATAAGATGCTTTTGACAAGACCAGACAAGTAAGAAAACCACCCCTGAAAACAAAKCAATTCACACTAAATCCTTGGGAACACTGATGCCTTCATATGACAGCTCAATTCACAGCACGTATGAGTTCTAGTCCCAGAATTAGCAGCTGAAAAAGAAATACAGTTTTGCCCAAAATGTTTAGAGGAAAGAGAGAAAACCCTTTTCTCTACTCATCCATTCAGGATAGCAAGGACAAGATCACAGCAGTCACTTGAACTGCATTGTGTGCATTAGTTAGAGAAGAAACTACGCAGCATCTGAAGTTTTCCCAGTCTTCACYTGAACTTGAGGAACTCAGAAATTATTGAGAATTATCATACGGAATCTGACATTCAGTAAACCTTAGGGTGTCAAAATGCCCATTTATGTCCACAAAAACGATCCCTYGATCAGGCACAGCCACAAATGGGGCAGGAGCAGCCTGCCTTGCTCTTGGCTCAGAGTGAGGGAAGGTGTTTGTCACGATGCTGCAAGAACAATATCACAAACAAGTACAGCTTTTGAGGGGAATAAATGCCTTTATGGTGCATACTCGAGTTGCCAGACTGGTCTCATGTACCTCCAGGGATTGTTTGAGAACAGAGCTTGCTCTGGGACCGTTTCTGGCAAGGAGCCCATCGTTCATGTCATCCTCACACACTCCCTAAGCTCCTGCCCTCGCAAGGGAATAGAGACTAAGCTCGCTTGTTGATTCAGGGTGTGCCGTGCTCGTTACACAAAGAGACAGGGGTTGCTTCATCTGGCCACCCAAAAAGGAAGCTACACATTTAAATTTTAGCTGAGCCAATGGAATGGCTGCTAAGGAGAAGGGTGGTTCCCAGCTGGGATTACAGTTGCAGGCTATAAACTCCGGGAATGCAATGAGTTACAGCGAACAGTTACAAGTTCCTACGCCACGTGGTTTTCAAGCCACACTGTGCCTCGGAACAAAAGCGTTCACTCCTGTAGGGAGAAAGTCCTGTCAAAAGCAGTTCTGTACGTCACAGTGAGCTAAGGAAGGAAAATACAATCACGGTGTTATATCTGTAGGTAACTTTCTCTTATAGYAGAGGCTTATTTTGTGTCACACCATTTAAAGGACAGTAGGGGGTTTCTGCAAGKGCACCTGTCTGGCAGAGCACATCAGTGGGGAATCTTGAATAGGATAACTTCTGCTCCGAGTGAAAGCAGGCTCAGCTGGATCCAGCGGCTGTGCTGGCCGCGGCAGCAGCGCTGCGGGACGGGGAGCTCCTGGCGCATCACCCAGAGCACCCGGGAAKGGGAGGTGCAGATGCAGCAGAGTGCCACTTTTTCTGTATTTTCGAGCTTGTCCTCCTTAAACCGTCTGCTCGACAAGGGTTTTAAAACCATTTGGCTTTGCTCGGTGTCCCATGGCGACGCGGAGCGGTGCCGATTCTTGATGCGCTCGCAGACCCAGGGGAGAGGGACCCCGGGCAGGGCAGGGAAGGGAAAGGAAGGGAGCTGGCAGGGAAAGGAAGGGAGCTGGCAGGGAAAGGAAGGGAGCTCCTCGGGCACTCACGCACTCACTGACCTGTCGGGCGGAGCGGATCTGGCGCCGCACCGCCTCCTTGCAGCCGTAGATGCTGTCCCCGCAGCCGGGCTGGAAATGCGCCTCCACCCGCGTCAGCCCGCGGAAGGCGCCGCTGGCGAAGCCCGGCCAGCCCAGCTCCAGCGCGGGCGGCTCCAGGTCCGAGCGCTCGGGGAAGTAGGTGAGCGACGAGGCGTCCGGCGAGGCTCCGGCCGAGGGCTCGGCCGCCGGCTCCGCGCCCGCGGCGGGCGGCAGCGCGGCCCGAGCGATGTCCTGCACCTCGGGCTCCGACAGGAAGGGCGGCAGCTGCTCCCGCCGCAGGAAAGCGCGCAGCGCCTCGGGGCCGCCCGCCACCAGCTCCTCCAGCGCCAGCCGCTGCGCCTCGCTGTACGGCCCGGCCGGCGGCGGCCAGCGCCCCGAGCCCTCCTCCAGACACTGCGACGCGTTGGCCATGGCCGGAGCGCGGCTCCCAGCCCGCCGGGATCTCTTTGTGCAGAGTTTGAATCCAAACAGCGCGGCCGCCGCTGGAGGAGCCTTCCCCGCCCCGCGCCGCCGTTGGCTCCGGCAGGAGGGCACCGCCTCCGCCGGGCGGGACCGGCACGGAGATACCGGCTGGGGACAGCCCTGCTGCCCTTCGATGGAGATCCGGCTGGGGACAGCCCGGCTGCCCTTCGATGGAGATCCGGCTGGGGACAGCCCTGCTGCCCTTCGATGGAGATCCGGCTGGGGACAGCCCGGCTGCCCTTCGAATGGAGGATCCCGGCTGGGGACAGCCCTGCTGCCCTTCCGATGGAGATCCGGCTGGGGACAGCCCTGCTGCCCTTCGAATGGAGATCCGGCTGGGACAGCCCGGCTGCCCTTCGATGGAGATCCGGCTGGGGACAGCCCTGCTGCCCTTCGATGGAGATCCGGCTGGGGACAGCCCGGCTTGCCCTTCATGGAGATCCGGCTGGGGACAGCCCGGCTGCCTTTCGATGGAGCCGGGACAGCCCTGCCCTGAGCCTCACTGCCCTTCAATGGAGCTCCGGCCGGGGACAGCCCTGCCCGAGCCCTGCTGCCCTTCAGTGGTGTTCCTGCCTAACCCTAACCCTGCCCGAGCCCCGCTGCCCTTCCAATGGAGTTCCCGGCTGGGGACAGCCCTGCTGCCCTTCAGTGGACCCCGGGACAGCCCTGCCCGAGCCCTGTTGCCCTCAATGGGGCTCCCGGCCGGGACAGCCCTGCCCAAGCCTGCCGCCCTTCAATGGAGCTCCCGGCGGGACAGCCTGCCCTGAGCCCCGCTGACCTTCAGGGGACCGGAAGGGATCGCGGAGCTTTTGCCCTGAACAGAATCCAACCCCTCTGGTCTCGTACAGATGCGTGCTAACAAATGCTGGAGCTAAAGCCTTGAACGCTCCCATGGAAGGCAGACACAGCTTTGGCTGTCCAGCTTGTCTCCAGCTCCTATGCAGCCACTGCACAGCATCACGGAATATTCGGTGCTGGAAGGGATCCCCAAGCCRCATCAAAGTCCAATTTCCGGCCATGCACAGGGCAGCACCAAGAATGCCACCATGACCCTGAGAGTATTGTCRAAATGCTTCCTGAGCTCTGCATTTGAAATAAAAAGTTACACCCATCCATTGCCTAGATTTCCTCTTGTGGACATTCCCTGGCTGTAGACAGCTGAGAGGCAGAGATATTTAACAGAGTGCCAAAACTCAAACCAGTTTAAACCAACAAATGAACCAACCAACCAAAAAAAACCCTCAGTGGCATTTTTGTATTATTAAAAGAAATTTAATATAATTTTTAAATTAAAAAATTCAATCTCTCTAATTAAGACACTGAGTCAGGTGCTAATACTGTCAAACATARGCTTTTGGCATGAGTTTTACATAAAGTTTAAGATTTTATGCATTGCTTCAACATGTTAAGAAACCATCTTCATACTTACAGTAGCAATAAAGTCAATTCCATACAATATCAAATATCCTTTTTTAAAAAAAGTTTTAAATATATTAGACTCTGATTGCCAAAATGCCATTTTATACACAAAGCTGCTAATACAATATACAGTTCTTACATTATTTTTTTTTCTTCACATAAAATACATTTCATCAAGTTTTATCTGTACATGGTTTACTACTGATCAATGGAATTACGAGTTATTGCAGAAGGCTTGCCATCKTCTCTTACTGTCCTGTACCAGGCTTATCCACACTCCTGCAACCTCACACTGCAATCTAAAGGCTGAAGACATGGTGGTGGCAATGCTAAGGCTGCACCTGCACTGTTTAAAAACCCGTGTGTCCCCTCCAGCTGTGGGTGGAGATCATTGCATTGGTGTAGCTTTGGGAACAGGCATCTCCAGCAGAGTCTCCTCTGCTTCAGCTTCCATGGTTGAAATACAGCAAAATGRTCTAGGTCATAACTGTGCCATGGCAGATGTTGCCTGGAGAGCCCAGTGGTACTTGACTTGTGTGAGGGAATTGAGAAGTCCATTGGCAGTTTGGCCAACATGAAAACAGAATAAAGGTGAAGAACAGCCAGGGAGAACTGTTCTGTCACACAGCAAAACAAAACAAAAAAACGTAAATGTGTTCTGGTGTAAGAGGTGAGACCTTGCTGCTGCAAGCATGTTCTGGATTCTGCCTGTAGAGAACTGACACACCAAAGCAGTCAATGTGATTTGTTAAAATACAATGAAGCCCCTGTGCATTTCCTTTCTGTGTGTTTAGGAAGAGAGAAGTGGCGCTCATGAGAGAAATCGAAAGAGCAAATAATAACYTCACAATCTGGCATGCTCTGGACTGTGTTAAAGATCAGCAAGAACTTTATGGTCACCACAAACCTTCCAGAGACGAGTTACCTTTAGCAAGTATAAGGCACAGAAATAACCCAGGTGTAGGGAGAAACCTTCCAGCAGACAGACAGTTCACCCATGGCTCACTGGAGACCAGTGCTATTGCTTTCTCAGGATATTCCCTTTTCCATGGTAACTGTTTTACTTCCAGCAGGGKTGATAGGGGTAATCAGAGCTCCAAGACTGAAGAAAAAAGACACTAGACAGAAGTTGTAATGTCATTTGGGAGCTTTTAAGGGATTTCAACCCCATGAAGTAAGATCCTGCTCAATAAACTCAAGAATTCACTGCCTCCACTGAGTATTGCACTGAGTCATTATTGCTATTGRCCTGCCATGCTCTTCTCCTTCCCTACCAGGAGTTCCTCATCCAGGTGGTTCTTCAACCACACCTCCGAGATGGCACAGAATCACATCAGCTAGACTCAGTTCTTCCCAAAATTGGGAGGGTTTTAAGATTCAGGAGCACCAAAGAAGTGAAATTAGGTGGGCTGAAATAGCATCATGTGGTATGTGAAARACASATCCAGGTCTGATTTCAAACAGATCCCAGCAATGGGACTTAAGCCCTTATCTAACATTTCAGTGCTGAGCTCACTAAAGTAGAGACATTGTTTTGAAAGACACCTTTTTCCTCACTCTTACAAATTTCTTTCAACATGGAAAGTAAAGCTGCTTTCATCAACCACTGGAAACAGTACAAATTCAGCACACAGGAAAATGTGAGGAGAAGGAAGGGTTATTCTCATGCAGCTCTGCCTGCAACAGACCTGTCAGTACATTCACATCCTCAGATCTTTGCACAGTCTCTATGAACAYCTACAACCTTTGGCTCACTGGTAACTGAACTGGGACTCTAATCTGGCCTTGAATCTGTAATTAGATATTTATTGATCTTAAAAATATTCAGTATATCATAAAAACCTCAAATGCTCCTCTAATAAACTAAGATATGCCAGTCACAACATGATTTCTAGGTTCTATAGCTTTTCTTAGCCATATTAAGATCCAATGAAACTGCTCTGTACCTCAGAGCTTTCCTCTGGGATGGCCTTTAAAACACACAGATATCAACCCCCCACTATTGTTGTAACACTGCTGAATTTTACAGTGAAAAGCATTATTCCTAGAGGTAGGCTGCMACAATGCCCATGTACTGTATTTGTGTGTTTTTTATTCCCCCAAAATCCTGTTTTTCTCCACAAAATAGTCCACCAGAAGCAAGTTAATTATCCACCTTACGGAATCCCTCATCCCAGACCTACAACCAACAGCCCTGCCACTGCTGCACAGGCTGTGACCATTATATCCCAAATGTCACCACACAGGAGCATGAATCCATTCCAGGCCATTCTTCAACAGCCTTCCAGCTCACACCCTGGTGCAGCTTCAGCCCACAGCCAGTGGCAGGTAAATACTTGGCAGGGCTGTGAAACARATCCTGCAAGATTTATCCATTACTGCCTCTTGCCATTAATAACTCTCCTGTCTGATTAAGAATGGATTACATTAGATCAGACACCACTGGATTCACAGCTAGGYTGATGAGTTCCCAGAGTTTTACTTATGTGAAATACCAGTGGAGGCCAAAAAGCTGRTTGTCTAAAATGGACAGGTTTCCTGCAGTTTTAATGTATTAATAGCTCTCATTGAAAAGAAGCCTCAAACTACTTTACACTATTGCATTGTGATCTCCTTTTCATTTCCTTGGAATTAGGCAGGGTTCAATACACTTGCTAGCACAAAGTTGCTCTGAGAAGGAAAAGGGCCCTACTCCTCCTTTGCTGGGAGGGAAGGCAACATCTGGGCCCAGATTTTGCACCATATACAACCTAGTGGATAGCGGCATCAAAATTTGTGAGTTCAGAAATCTCATCAGGATGGATGTGGAGAGYCAAACCTCACCACCATGGGAGAAGAGAGGCACCTGAAAGAATCATCTCCCCTGTTCTGAACAACAGCCAGGCCACACTTGGTGTTATCCCAGAATAATTTACTCAAGGTAATCAGAAGATCCACTGTTAACCACACACAGATGCAGTAAAGTCTTTCCAGTTACCAAATCATCCTCTTACWACTAGAGAATGACTTTAAAAATCCCTTAAGGTCAAGCACAAGAAGCATTTTCTAGTTCAATAATTAGCTTATGTTTCAACAATGGAGGGAGCCCAACTTCTCTGAATGCTTCAAGCTCTGCCTTTAGCAGAACTGGGGTTTTAAGTGAACCAGACCAACTGCTACCACTTTCTATAGTTTGCACCTAAAGCTGGAGAGGAAAGTGAGTTCTATCTCACAATTCAAACCACTGAACTGTCACCCTCGTACGTCCCATGTCCAAAGGTGTCACCTGCACAGCGTGGCAGTGGTGGTGACACACAACAGCCACCTCTGCTGCCTCGAGGAGCCCAGAGCCCTGCATGGGAATGTGTCCAGCCCCAGCAATGGGGGATTTCATGGGGGGCAGAGGGTAGCACTTAACAGTCACTGGCAGCCTCAGTCAACTTTTTATAGCCTAGYAAAAAGTTAAGGCTGTGAGGATCCCCACAGAGGGAGAGTACATGTGAAAGGGAATATTGATYTCCAACAGGTGCCAGATAAAAGGAAAATGGGTGGAAGGTGCATTTGCTGTTTCTTGGCTGAAGTAAAACTAGGTAAACTGGATTTAATCCACTGAGGCTTACAGAGACCCAAACAGGTTCATGTCTTGAGAATTCGGAATTTAAGCTGCCCAAGAAGACACAMATTCATGCAGGCAAACAGTTACGTGTGTGACAGCCCCTCTGTGRACAGGAGTTAGAGATTTACAGTTATTTCTGAGACACAACTGAAGTGTGGCCAGTTCCTCAGAGCTGCCCCACACTCTCCTCTCACCTCCCCCAGGTACACAAAGCCTGAACTTGCTGCAAAGCCAGTGCCAAACCCCCAGGTGAGCCCGTGCCAGTGCCTGCCAGGCGGGCTGTCAGAGCTCACATGAACTACACCAKGACAGCGTTGGCACTGCAGCTGCCCCACAGCACAGAGGCTTTGTTAAGTGTCAYGCAACTCCCCCAGACACAGAGGCATTTAAACCTTCCTCTGCCAGCTGCTACCCACTGCTGACAGCTTCAGCAAGGGAGCTGGAAAGCAGAACAAAACATCTCCTGTCCCGCTGCAGCGTTCAGCTAACACAGCAATGGTCACAGTTATTTCTCAGCCAAAGACTGCAGGTTCATGCAAGTGTCCTTCACATCTACGGGATCAGAAATGCTTTCATGGCCTTCCTGGGCTAGTGTTGGCAAGCCTTTCCTTCCCATCCCTCCTGAGCCCTGTGGTTCTGGAAATCCAGAAAAAAATCAGAACACAAAGCATATTGCCCCTATATCTGTGTTGAGCATACAGAGTAAACAAACAGAATCAATAGGAAAGTGAGATCAACAAAAGTCTTTTCAGTTTTAACAAATTAAGAGTCTAAATAGTACAAATAAGTTTTTTAAATTACTTATCCCAATATAGACCTTTGTCAGCATTTTATTGCAGTAAAATTCTATTGCCAGGGCCCCTTTATTGCAACATCAGTTTTAAAGCCTATTGAGTGAAGCCTGTTCCAGGAGAAGTTCTGCTTCAAACCTGATGGCAGTCTGCAGTGACGAGCTGACAGAGCAGAACAGGACCCAGCCAGTGCACAGTTTGTGATGGTGAGCTGTCACTGCAAGGAGGTAACACCTTGCACAATTCCCAAGTGCAGCATCTGTGCTTGCTTGTTGCTCCAGCCCAGGAAGTGCTGGATCCAGCTGTGTGGAAAACAGTTCTGTCCACTCTTGCAAAGCTCATGTGGGGGCTGACCTCCCCTCCAGGATATGTGCATCCCCCAAGAGTGACAACACAGGTCTGAACTGTCACCTTCCAGCTGCTCAGTGACTTACAGCAAMGGGCTCAGACACAAAGATTTGAATTCAGATCCTTTCTTTGTTCCAAGGCATCTCATGACTTCCCAAGGATGGGGAGGCAGCACACCATACATTCTTCCCCAGGGAGCAAGACTCAGGYGACTTTTGACATCATATTGATGCGCATCCCTCCTAAGAGCCTTGCTCCACCTGCATTACTCATCCAGCTGCAARGGAAGTAATTGGCAGGGTAAAGTACAATTTGAGATGAACAAGGCTGCCACAGTCAGGATGTCCATAACCAAATTCTCCCTTTGAAATGCAAACAACCCGGCCACTGTGATAGATCCAACCCACATCTCCTGTCCTCTGGGGTGAGACACAGACCAGACTAGGAAATCCTGCAGCACCCATGCACCTTCTCTTCCATTTCCTCCATGGGAGCTTTGAATTTCAAGAGGGGGGGATCCCCACTGGACACTGTGTAATACACCGAGGTCCCATTGGAGCTGTAGGGAGAAGTCCTGGATTCCATTAAGTGTGACTTGGCCTCGGCCACGTTCTCAGCAACTCCTGCCATGCCGGTGCTGAAGTGGGTGCTGAGGAAGGGGTGCTGGAGCAGCTTGGCTGCAGCTCGCTGCCTCTTCAGCTCTGACAGGGTTTGGTGGTTGTGCTCCTTGTAGGTGCCCCAGAGCTGCGGTGCCTCGGGCAGCCCGGGGCTGCTGTAGGGCAGAACGTGCCCGGGGTTGCTGTCGGGCTCAGGGTGCATGCTCCAAATGTCCCCGTTGGAAAAGGTGTACTGGTAAGGGCTGGCAGATGCCATCAGTCCATTCTGGAGAGGGATCTCGGTGTCACACTGGGTGCTTTTGTTCGCTAGCTCTGGGAGGAGGGAGGAGTTCTCCAGCACTGAATTCTGTAACAACAAGACATGAAAGAGCATTTTCCCCCGTTCCCCATAGCAGGGTTCATCCCTGTAACAACCTCCTAAGTCTGCTCACACTCAGCCTTTCTACCAGACAAACACTGAATTCCCCCACTAATGCTGTCAACCCCAACCAGGAACTGTTTCCCAAACAGGAACCTTAACTCTGGAGGCCTCACACACACACAAAAATAATACGCTTATCTACATAAAATGAGAATAACTTAATTTAAAACAAGTCACTGCAAAGCACGTTTGCAATTATTTTGTGCTTAACAGCTTGTGAACTTTAGAATAAAATACAGACACTATTTTTTTGGAGCATCCTGGTTCACTTTTATCTCAAAACTATGGATGCAGCTGTACATCCAAAACAGGCTTTCCACTTGAGTGGGACATCCCAGTTTATACCAAATGAGAATTTGGTCTTTTGCTTACACCTGGTGGATGAGGTCTGCAAATTTTTCAGCCACCTTCCACCCACTGCTACTGAAGCTGCACCACCAGCCCTCCTCAGTGACTCCCATGAAAGAGAAGAGATTCCTTACAGGGTCTGTATTCTCCTGGTCAGACCGAGTCTCCCCAATTTCTCCAATGAGAACCGAGTTTCTTCCTTCTTCCGCCGCCCCCAGCTGCTGCCACACCATGGCCTCCTTCTCACACTCCTTCCTGTAAAGGTTTGTCCTGTCCGAAAGGCTGGCCCTCCTCACCACCTTCCTGTGGGACAGGGACAAGGGGCATCAAAGCTGTGAGCAGAACATGACATTTCCTCTTAGCCTGTAGCTCTTCTCACCTCCTCCTCCTCCTCCTCACAGCCTCTCCCTCTGGAATGGAACGTGGATTCAGCTTCCTGGCACTCACACAAAGCAAAGGCACTGAGGTGGGAGGAATTTTAAGGAGCTCTAAACTGGCACTGCAAATTTGTTTTAGAGCTCATGCAGGTCACCTTACAGACCTATTCTGCAACCAGTGGAGTAAATGTAGAAGGAAATGGCCCATGGGCTGTTTAGGGAGCTTTGTGGTGTGCAGGACTGCTTTGGTGTCTAGAAACATCTCACAAAGACCCCTGCAAACTGTGTCTCAGCACTGCATCTTGGCCATGTGACATACTACTGAACAGCTCAAGTTAATCCACTGGAAGCACTGATTTCCAACAGCAGTTTCAGTGTTTTAACAAGGTAAATTCTCACCATTTGGTCCTGTGCTCAGGGCAGTTCTTAAACCACACCGGCACAAAACCATTTCCCCCCAAGAATTATCACCTCTTCCTAGTGAAAAAAACACTCTTCAAAGGAGCTCTGCTTTCAGCAACCAAKGTGAGCTACTGCCTTTCATTCAGAAAGGACAGGTGGGTTGTCCTCACTGACCTCAGGGTGCTCTGTYACCACACCTGGGTGGCCAGGCCAGTGGTGAGGTGAGCTGCAGGAAGAGCAGAACTCACCCGCGGCTGCCCGTGCTGGAGGTCCTGCGGCTCAGCGAGGATTTGTGCCTCATCTGGGACTTCATGATCACATCGTGTTTGTGCTTCAGCTCCAGAAGCAGAACTTTGAATTCCTCCTCTTCGCACAGATCTATGGCACACATACAGACCAAGCTCTTRGTCAGATATTCTCATTAACACCATTTCACTAATTGTGCCTTCCTAGTTAGACACCCAGGTCTTAGGGCTGRACACAACAGCAGGGAGGCTCCCAAGCACAAGGGATAACAGAGGAAACACACAGCAGGAAGACTTGGTGCTTGGGATATGCCTTCTTCCTTCTTTTTATGAGCAGGAAGAAGCATTTTCTGTAGTAAAGTGGTGCTTCAAAACTTCAGTCCCAGTTAAAGAAACTAACTTTGCTTCTAAAAGGATACCTAAAACATTATGTTAATGCTTCTGAAAGCACCATGTGAGGACTCCAGCCATTTCTTAAACATTTCTTTCTTTAAGTTTCATAAACTCACCTATTGGCATCTCATCCAAAGATGTCCTGGCACTCAAACTAGCCCCATGGGACACGAGCAATTCAGCCATCTGCATCTGAAGAATGGGAAGAAAGCCACATTGATAGAGTCATTTTAGGCAATTTAGGCTTTCCTCCCTAAAGCTGAAAGGTTGGAATAAGATGAGAGGCAGGTTCAACTTGCCTCAAATAACTCTGGTATGTGTGTGATGTTAAACACTGTTCCCACCATCCACTTGCACTGGCATGCTCTGCCTGAAATTTCTCAGCAACCACTTCTTTTTGGAGCCCATGGGATCCCCTCTGGTGCTGTCCAGAGAGCCCAGCCCCAGTTCAGATTTATTCCATTTGCAGAGTACTCCACAGATTGTCCAGGCAGGAAGAAATGCCACCCTCACACATGATAGCAAAATCCTTACCTGTCCCCAGAAAGCAGCAGCATGCAGAGGTTCCCAGCCATCCCAGTCCTTTACATCCAGGCTTGCCCCCTGGTCAAGAAGCACTTCAGCTGCATGCAGATAACCATTGGCTGCAGCTATATGCAGCTAGGAGATAAGGAACAGAGCATGAGCTGCCTGCAAGGACCACAAATGGTTTTATACACCGAGTTTCAGAGGATTTTCTTGGATAATGTTTGAGCCTAGAGCTGGACAGGCAGCACATTTCACACTGGGCAGATGGCACCAGGTCAAAAGCAGGTTGTTCCTGTTATTAAAGCTCAGTATTGCCTGCATGTAATTCTGTTTGGAGAGGAAATTGCTTAACAGCTCTCAGAATAACTTAGATATATGGATGAGAAAAATAATGTATTCACATTTTAAATCAGGGGCTTTTAAGTGCTTCCCAATCTGTAGGGAAAGCACCATCAAAACACYAGCCTGCAATGCAGAACATCACCCACTCTATGCCAGAAGATCTCCTCTTCCCCACTGAAGTGCTGTAGATGTGATTTTTTTGAATCAAATTTACAGCCTGCTTCAGTCAGGCCTCTCTCTGTGCAATTGCACTTCCAATCACACTATAATTATTTTCACCATTTGAAAGTCAAAAACATTTTAAACCTTGGCTACTTTAGGTTAAAGGAGGATGAATTTTCAGATATTGGCTTCCAACTACAGCCACCACTTTGGAGACAATCAATAATGGTCTCWTTCAGTTCCCCAACTTCATGTCTCTCAGGATTTTCTTAATTGCAGTCTGCTGTTGCATCTCTGAGCAAAACATTGACCCATGCACTGCTCTGAAGGGATTAACTCCACTCAGAGCTCCTCCTACTTCAGCTGTGCTAAATGAGAGACTCAAAGCTTCTTTTCAAAAAATTTTCATGAGGATGCCACCACACGGAGTTAAAACTTCATCTGGAAATAAATCCTGATGCTTTCTGGCAAGTCAATTAATTTCTACATAAATTTTATGCCCCTTTCTAGAGGCCACATAAATTAATAAGGAATCAGTTGGGGYTGATACAAAAGGGGGAGCCCAGAGGTCTGCTTAAATGTATGCTTATAATCCTTGTAAAAGGGAAAAATGMGTTAAAAAATAAGCTGCAATAAAAACTTCAATCGTCCAAGCTTACCCTTGGGGGAGCCTGCCCTCCCCTTACACTTCTGGTATATGCTGAGGGTGACATTTAGATTAAGAAACTGGAATGCACTGCTGTGTCCTGGCCCTCAAACACATGATCCAAGTGCCTGTATATCAGTTATGTCTAGACCCCAGCATTAAATGACCATGTTTGTATGAAATTCCCAGCACATATGACCTCATTACTGAACTTTCCCTAAGCTGGGACTGCTCTAAGACACAATTTAGGAGACACATTTGTGGGGTAYAAAGAGCTGGGATTGCTCAGCCTTCCCAGTCCCTGTGCAGACAAATCAGATGCCAGCTTGCTCTGTGCTGTACACTTGTCCTGGGTGCCCACCTCTGCCCAGGGCCAGGTGCCACCAGGGGGAACAAACAGTGACACTCTGTGTGAGCCAGAGCCACACAAAGCAGGAAGGAGGCAGGAAGTCTCCAGCAGCACTGGATCCTGCTCCTGGGAAAACCAGAGGGCTCTCACATCCCCTCCACAGGACTCCAATCAGCCCATGAGAAGCAAGAGGTTACTGGGAGGCCTTCCAGGCCCAGTTCCCTGCAGGTCAGCAGATGGGTTATGTTCTGTGGGACTTCTCCTCTCGGTGACTTGCACCTGTTGATTTTGTGTAACTCCTGRTCCAGGGCAGGTTTCACAACCTCTGGGCTGGAGGAAAGCAAAACTGAAGCCGCTGCAGTTTCACTCACCAGCGTAGCACCTTGGGCATCAGTCCTGTTCAGGTCTTGGCCAGTGGCAAGTATGTCATGAATGTCACAGATCATGACCTGCTCTGGAGCAGCTCGCATCTCATTGATCCTTTCCTGGGTAATCCCTGTTAAAATTSCAGTTGAAAAAGGACAGTTGGAAAGGTTGAGTAAAATTCTCCACCGGTTGAGTAAAATAAGATTTAGGATCCTGGTTGATATGACCCCACATCCTTCACCCTCYTGATCTTTAGGAATCAGAATAACCAAAGTCAGGTCCCAAGAAATTGTGCCAGGAGCAGCTCTCTGCTTTTCTCCAGAGGCCAATCAAGAGCTGAGAAACAGGGTAATTTTTAGTACCACATTGACCCATTTCTYTATTTTACATAAACTCAGTCTCCTTACCTTGATAGGCCATGCAAGTCTCAATGACATCCAGGGTTGGCTCATCTTCACAGAGGTCATATGGCATGTTGCCATCTGCATTGACTGCCAACAGGTCTGCTCCACTGCAAGGGAGAACTGAGTTACACCAGCAAGYACCTCAGAGCAGACAGTGCCAAACTCTGGGATAAATGCTTAGGAAAAACTAACTGGGATTTYATACTTGCCCAAATGCCACCAAGGTACGAATGAGATAAGAAAGATTTGAAGCAAAGCTGTGGAGCTATGAGTYGAGAAGATTAATTCCAGAACTGGATGAAAGGCAGCACACTACACCTCCTTCCTGAGTCAGTAATGCCCTGTGTTCCACATCTGCTGCATTTTTATAACCTCCAAAAATTTCCTAACCCAAGAGGGAACATCCTCCAAGGGATGCTTGACTGCATCCTTTTCTCTCCTTCATTASACAGTCAAAGAAGAGCCAAATTTTCAATGCTTATGTCCCAGATGACAGCACCACAGGGAGAAGTCTCCCTCCCTGGGAAGAAGCAGCAGGCACAGCTGTGCAAGGCAGCAGGTTAACACTCCCAAAGCACCAGCACTCTGGGAAAGGGCTCCACACACAGGCACAACTATCTGCTCCAGGCAGGATTCACCACAGGTGCTCATGAAACAGCTCAAAACACACCTGGTTTCCTTCTCCTTGCTGGCAAGACTTGAGCTTTAGGGACTTGGTCAAGCACCCTGTGTCACCACTGGGGATTAAATACTGCAGGAAGTTTAGTGATCACTAATTAAAACCCAGTGAGAGAGGTCACAAAGTTCACCCAGGTGTCTGAGTGACACAAGAACKCTGCTGCCCTCCTACACCAGTGGCTGCTTGACTGGATCTGAAGTGCTGTTTAGGAGCTTGAGGGTGGATCCTGCTGGCTGCTCCTGTTTCTACCCCCACAGTGACCACAGCTCCACAGGCACACACACACACACCAGAATACAGGCAAAAAGGGGCACATTTTGGCCCAGTCTCCAGAAGCTTCACAAAACTGAGCCTAGTCATCTKGGGTTTTATTGTCTCCTGAGCCTTTCTGCTCTTCCTCCTTTGTGACCATGTTCACAGGGGTCCCAGGATGAGGGAAGAGATGAGGATCTGACTCCATGTTTCAGAAGGCTGATTTATTATTTTATGATATATATTATATTAAAACTATACTAAAAGAATGGAAGAATGGATTTCATCAGAAGGCTAGCTAAGAATAGAAAAGGAAAGAATGATAACAAAGGCTTGTGTCTTGGACAGAAAGTCCAAGCCAGCTGGGCTGTGATTGGCCATTAATTAGAAACAACCACATGAACCAATCACAGATGCACCTGTTGCACTCCACAGCAGCAGATAACCATTGTTTACATTTTGTTCCTGAGGCCTCTCAGCTTCTCAGGAGGAAAAATCCTAAGGAAAGGATTTTTCATAAAAGATGTCTGTGACACTCCTTCACTCCCTTCTCCCCCAAGCAGGAAGGACCCCCATGAGCAGCCTGAAAACAGGGAATCACCACCACTGCTGCAASCTCCCAAGGTCCTAAACAGCCTCAGTTTCCATCCACAGAAGCTGTGGGTAGAATGAGACCCACAGAAAGGACAGACACCAAAAGCCACCTACTGCTGGATGAGGATCTTCACCAGGTTGATGTGGCCACAGGTGGCTGCTGCATGCAGTGGAGTCCAGAGCTCGTTGTCCTTGGCGTTGACGTTGGCCCCGTGGCTGAGGAGGAGCTTCACTATGTCCTCATAGTTGTCTATGCAGCACTGGGGAGGAAGAAATGCAGAAACATTGGGTTTTTTAAACTTTGGGAACATGAGGGCTCATACKTGCTCAGCTGTAAAATAATAAAGGGCACCTGGACATGGAGATCTACTTTATCCTGCACTGCTTGGCAAGGAGCATCTCCAGCAGGGTTAAACACCAAATTGAGCACCAGCAGGTCAAAAAGGCACACCAAAGGGTCACTGGTGTTTTCCAGGGCTTGTTCTGGCAGAACCAGCAGGGAATAACAGCAAACACGCTCACAGCTTCTATTCCACTGGGTCTTCCATATTCAAGAGCAAACATAGCAGAAATTCAATGTAACCAGCAGAACCACATASCAAGGGATGAGCTGACAAGCTGACATTCCCTTTTCTCAGGGAGAATCCCACACACTGGCATGTGATGAGCAAAAGTCTTCTCAGGAGCTCACCTACCTACCACAGTTATCTGGGGAGGCACAAATTGCATTCCCAGAATTATGGGACACTTTGCAGGGCACTTTTCACTTCCTGAAAAAAACCAGTTTCCTTCCTGCATTTAGAGTATAGCCCAGCAGGCCAGAAGGGCCTCAACCTCCTTCCTTTGGTGAAGGCGGAATTTGCTCTTTGATCCACCTCTMGTTCACCTTTAGACATGAATGTGCATGTGATAAAGACATTAAAATAAGATTTATTCTTGTGCAAGAAGGCTGTTTGTGGTCTGTGCATTGCTGCAGACCCACACAGCTCAGCACACAGTACAGGCTGTTAATGGGGCTGAATTCCAACACACAACAAACATTTCAGAGCTGAGTGACAAGGACCTTTCAGGTATTTCTATTTMGTTCACTGTTTGTACATGGAAGTGYGGTTACAGTCACGCCTGTCACACAGCCAAGTTATCASAGAAGTGGAAGGAAGTCACATTCACTGGAAGGAATGCTAATGTGCCCACTGAGGGGCTTCTCTGTGCTCAGGGATTCAGTTAATTCCAGCGGATACAAAGCTCCCATCAGAACTCCCAAATGCACCTTTACAACCTCTCAGTGGGCAAGGTGGGATTCTCCAGGCCTGGCTGGGAAAGCAAGGAGGCTGTCAGTGTCTCTCTGAGTGCAGGATAACATCTCTTAGGAGAGGTGATGATAGTGGCACCTTTTGTTCTTCCAGGAGCCAGTTTGCATTTTTAAACAAACATTCATGCAGCTTCAAAGAGAGCAGGCAACTGGCACAAGAATCCAAAATCCCAAGTCAATGAGGGCATTCAGAGCAGGGAGCRCTGGCCAGAAAGCCCTGAGTGCTCGTGTGACAACCATGCCACTGTTGTTACAGGCAGTGGGGGRGGCAGCTGCCAGGCACGGCCAGTCCCACGTGCCTGAGAAAGAATAGAAAAACCCTTCTGGAAACAGCACAGGGGCTCCAAGGAAGGCCACAGACCTACACACCACTACAGCAAGTCTGTGTTTCACTGGTGATCAGCTCCTGCCATGTCATACAGACTTTGGAAGTCCCTACAGTGAGCAGCAGAAGATTCTTCAAGCARCTTGTGCATCATTTATTTAAATCACTTTCAAAACTCATGGATTGCCAAAGTATTCAAATTTGAGTTTATCTGTTATGAGAATTTAGAGCCCAGTCCTACAAAAATTAGAGTGGGGGAAATGCTGTTCACATGTGAAGTCCAGCCCTGACCCTGAGCTCTTATTATCACTGAATAAAATCTGGGATACAGCAAGAAAAGGATTTGATCTCAGTTTGCTCCCCAAGAAACCAGATCGCCAGCACAACATGGTGAGGTTTCACTGCTTTAACAGAGGGGAAAAAAAGAAATCTAAGAGGTCTCCCAGTGACACCTGGGCTGGCTGGCTGAGGGGGCAGCAGGGAGGTGTGAGCTCACCTGATGCAGCGCAGTTAATCCATCCTCATTGCACAGGTCGGGGCTGATGTTGCTCTTCAGCAGGTAACACACTGCAAGGCAAGGACAGAGGAGAGTCAGAGCAGCCATGCTGGCACATCTCGTGCTCCCAGCCAGGCCTGGACAGTTCAAGGCAATGCATTTCACACCATCAGGGTGGGCAGAGTGCGGGCCTGTCACCGCAGTGAGAGCAGAYCCTTCCTGCCTTTATCCAGCAGAGAGCACCAGCACACAATTTTCCCCCAACCTCCTTCCAAAGGAGACTTAGCACAGTTACAATTTTCCTTCAGTTGTGCTGGAACAGTCTCCATTTTTGCCATGTGCTTGACAAAGCCTGAGTGCAAACTCTGCACCCTGTGGCCCAGGAAAGCCCAAAGGGGATTTTGGGGTCCCGAGTTACAGCCATGAGAGAGATTCCTCCCACCATGAGAGGGATGAGGCTTTGCCTCAAGAAGTAATCTATGCATTCAGGGCCCTGCCACATTGAATACACCAGGGTTGCTTTGGTCACTTCACTTGAACTGCTGGGTGTTTGGAGAAAGCTGCCCAGAGGTTTTAGTTTTTAATCACTGCTTTGGGGGGAAAGYGTAACATTTATTCCATTAAAATGCAAATTTCTGAAACGCATGAGAAGTCATTAGCCCCTAGGTGAAAAACTTGCACAGGGTAACAGCAACAAGGTTGGCAGAGGGCATAAATTAATAGCAACACCAGAAACTCTTCAAATTCAACACTACTGACAGATCTTGATGATCCATGCCCATTTTCTGTTGTTTCCTTGCTCATTCCCTGTTTCTTCTCCAGAGYTGTCACTACCTAATGCTTTTCCTACCTCAAATGTCACTGACAGCACAAGCACAAGCCAGAGGTTGATAATCATCTCCCCAGGGCCAGAGCAGCAACAGATATTCACATCASATCTGATTTGATGGCAGGCGTGCAAGCACTGAGTGAAACCAGAGCTGCACAACCAGGAACACTGACAGAGCTTAAAGGGCAATAACTTTCCTCAGAGCTGGCAATCAAAACTACAGCAAGGCTGCTCACCCCAGAGCATCCTGCAGCCTCTGATCGCTGAGCTGCTGTCAGAGGGAGCTCTTTCCCCAGCACATCCACAGGGAGAACCATCTGCAGGGCTGTCCCTGGGGACAGAGCACTTCTGGCACGCAAAACASAACATGGAAAACACACCCACCATGACATCAGGGATGATTTATGAGGCTTTGTTTAAAAGATCTGGAAAAYGCACTTGCAAGAAAGGCAAATCGAAAGCAAAGTGAAATTTTGATTGGAAGCCACTGCTCTGACGTTATCACAAAGGAAGGCAAAACCAGGCAGAAGTGAAATAAAACACTTCACATCACAGAGTTGTTTCACCCGACTCAAAATGAATGCTTGGATTTACTTTTGCTGGAAATAATTTCAAGGCATTGACACCTGCTCAATGAAACTGCTGCAAAAAAGCAGAATGCAGCAAAGACAAAACTCATCCAGCACCACAGTGAATCCAAAGCCTTTTTTGTTTTTCCAGCTCAAAGGCCAGTGCAGGAAGCCCACGCCTACACTGGACTCCCAGCCCCAACACTTGCATGCTGAACAGTAATAAGAGCACTGAACCTCAGCCAGTATATCCAATTTAATGACTCTGCTTCTYCTGTTTCTGGCCAGCCCTGAGCTCCTGCTCTCCTAATCCAAGCTGAGTGACAGACAAGTCATCCACCAGTGAGTCTGCTTGTCTCTTATTTACCTTGGATGCTCTGCCATTAGGGTTTTAATTCAATCTCAGTCAGTTAAGTGCCATTGTGTACTAATGACACACAGCTCCATAATCATGTTTTGCCTGATTATGGAGATTTGGACAAGTAGATGCTGGCAAATTAACCTTGTAAGTGCTGTCTCTCCATGGGAAGAAGCAGCAMCATAAATCCCAGCTTGTTACAGGGTTTTGTGTCAAAGGCACTGCGATCATGGCTTGACAGAGCTTGTAGGAGGCCCTGAAGGGTTAAGATTCAGAGAAGTTTTAATCTTACCCTAAAGAAGCTTTGAATTCTTCCCTAACCCCGCAGCAGCCCTCGTGTTCCCAGTGCACCTCCCCTTGGCTCCCTTCTGCCCTCAGGACAGGCTCACCTTACTTCCCAGAACCTCCCAACACACTGAGGACTGACAGCCACAAGACACCAGAAAAGGGCTCAGGAAAGTCAGATAATGCAGCCAGGCATGGATGTGGTACCACTAGCCAGGCAAAAACAAGCAATGAAAGACGAGATCAGAACTGCTTTCTGTCCAGGTCTAAACTGAGATTGCATTTCAGGGCTCAGGGAAGCAGCAGGTCAGGGCCACGCAGCAAGCCCTCAATTCCTGCCCAGCAGTCCAGGTTCAGAAACACAGCCCCATTCCTGCCAAGCTCACAGCAGACACAGCCCCATTCGCTGCCAAGCTATCGGAGCGAAACCACAGCCCCATTACCAGCCCAAGCTCACAGCAGAACACAGCCCATTCCTGCCCAAGTTCCCAGCAGAACACAGCCCCATTCCTGCCCAAGTTTCCCAGCCAGAACACAGCCCCATTCCTGTCCGCAGCCCAGCTCACGCAGAACAAGCCCCAGTTCCCAGCCCAGCTCAAGCAGAAACAACGCCCCATTCCTGCCCAAAGCTCAGAGCAGCAGAACACAGCACCATTTCCAAGCCCGAGCAGCAGGGCATGGGGTGGCAAAGAGCAGCTCCATCACCCCCTCTCCCTGTGAGCTGCAGAGGCACATGGATGGAGGACTTGGACACCTTCTCCATGGCCACTCCCCAGGAACAGCCCTTCCCAAACAGCCAGGAAGAACAAGTCCTCCTTTCTGATAAACTTCAGGAGAAAATGTGCCTTTGTGGGTTATCCAGTGCCCTAAGAACAGGAAAGGGGGGGTTCTTCTGTGCTGCTGTGCAGTGCTGGGAGCTGGACCCTCACCTGTGGCAGTACAGACCTGCTCTGCTGCTTCACACACAGCAGCAGTTACAGCYACCTGAGTGTGCAAAATGCTTCTRRRTRKAYSCC
>NDFG01000031.1:11117506-11154543 GCA_002167245.1 Sporophila hypoxantha
CCCKKKKCRTRRRCCCCACCTCCAGGCATGACTGATGCTGTCCAGGTAGGAAGCAAACCCTTCACTCCCAYGGACACAGATTAATCACCCAGCACCAGCTGATCACCTTCTGTCAGCTCAAGCCTCAGCCTGCTCTGGTGGAAGCACAATCCCCCCATGCTCGTGGAACAGCACAGAAATGAGCCCTCTGAGAGCCCCTGAGCCCCACAGAAGGGGCTCTTTGGGGTCACAMCAGGGTGTTCAGCAGCATCAGGCTGCACACTAACACCTGATTAACTTCTCAGAGAGCTCAGGGCCAAAACTGCTGAGCCCTGTCAGAGCTGCTCGTGGGTGGAGGCAGGTGGGGAGCAGGGGCTGGGTGCCTGGAGATTCTTCATTACACATCGAGCACAAGTTGTGGGAAGCAGTTCCAAAAGCCTGGCAAATGAAGGAATGAAAATGATGGCAATAAGAGCTGGGTGAACAAATTGTTGTGAATAATTCATTGCAAATTGTATTAACTGAGCGATCACTCAAATGTATTTTCCATTATTCTCCTTGCTCTGCCTATAATTGAAACTCTCACACACCAAGATGGTGTACATTAATCTTCAATTTCTATTTTATCATTCACATCTGCYCTGTGTTAAATGGAAAAAGCTCCCACAACAGCTGTAAAAATACAGCCTCGGTTTTAAGCCTCCCTCCATCAGGGAGCAGGGAGGCTTAAACACTGTCCTGGGGCAGCCTTAGAAAGATTCTCCTCCCCAAACACAGCAAACCACATCTCAGGAGCTCCTTTTCCTCCCAGCCTCACTTATTCTCCCAAAAAACTAAAAAGCAGGGSAAAGGCAAAAACAACACTGCAAAGGTCTTAAGGAAAATTCAKCACAGGGCAATCGACTCRCCAGCCTYAAGAGATGTTGCAGTAACATTTTTTATTGGTGTTACTTCCCACTGAGTTTACTCTAGAAACAGCTTTTCCAGAGAAGTTCTTAAACCAGATGAAGGAAAAAAAAGCCTCTGTTAGTGCAGTTTCCCCTAAGTCAATAAGCTACACCATAAAATCCTGGATACTGTTACACTCCCATCTATACCAAGCACTTGCATACCTCGAGCATTAATAACTCATAAGAGAAAAAGCCAGCTGGAACTGATATGGATATCATGGAGGGATTAAAAAAAATCCAACAGACACCTTCCTGATAGGAGGTCCTGATTCCTCCCAAAAATATATCATGCCAAACTGCCTCTCCTGGCAAGCAGGCTTACCTGTGTGCTCCAAGTTTACATACACACACAGGCCATTACTTAGCAAAAATCCAGGTTTGTCTCAATCTTTTTTACTCAACAATTTCTCTTTGAAATCATCCAAGCTCTTCAAGRTCACCTTTTTGTGAACCAGGCACTTTTAGGCCACCTTTAAAAGGTGGGGTGTCTATGACGGTACAATAATTTCTGTATGTTCACACATGTCTTCACTGCATAAAATGAAGTTTCACTCGGGTTAATAAACCATTTTTACACATTGCTCCAAGTCCCTTTCACCCAAATGCAGCTTTAGTCAGAGAGCCAGTGCAGCAGAAGCAGCTCCTTGCAGCATTATTTGTAGTGACARACACGCAGGGGTGTTGGCAAATGTCTGCAAAGACTGATCCCAGCCTGCCAGGCATGGGACTGGGGAGGAGCTCAGCTACTTCAAAGCTGCATGTTTACTGCTGTGGTTGTGCAGGGATATTTATTACACAGGAGAAACAATGCCAGGAAAACAGCACTGAAGCTGTGAGTGCTCTGCCAGCTCCAGCATACAATGACACTCACATTTTACAGCATGTCTAAACTCTGAGCAATAACAGGATGAACTCACTCAGCCTTATCCTCCACTCCCTGCAGTGTACAACTGATAGCCCATGCCGGCCCATTGATAAACTCCATAGCTCCCTAAAGCTTTCTGAAAGACAGAAAAACCCCTCAGAAAGCAAAGTGCCACACTCAGCTTCAAACACAGAGTACACCTAAAAATAAATATGGCCCAGTTTGCCTGCTGAGCCAGCGACCGAGACATCCCATCCTGATTGACCACTGAGCTTTCTCAGAAGGTTCAAAGCCTGTTAAATGCTTCCCACCCAGTTGATAGCCAGGCACACACACTGCTTCTAATATACCCACAAAACCTGGCAAGTCTGGAGAGAGGCCAGCAGAGCCCCATCTGCTTGGTGCCACATTGAGGGCAGGCACTATGCACGCAGCCACGCTCAGTCCAGGGGCTGCTCCTCTCAAGGAAAATCTATTTCTGACTTTGATGCTTCTTAGTTAAGAGGACACAGCCCTCCTCAGCCCCCAGGAGCCTGTTTTTCACAGCAGGCTCCTCCTGCATGGTTGGGGGCCTGGTTTATACAAGTTTTATTCTGACAGCAAGRCAACAAGTTGTACATTTATTTAATGCACAGAGTCCAATTCTTRCTCCCCCTGTTTGTGCATATTTCAATCCATTTGTGCTTTATGCTTTCACCCTTACCCATCACTGCAGCACCACAGCAACAAGAGCAATGCCACAAAGGGACAACCTCCTACAGCTGCTTCTCAGATGGATGGGGACAGCCTGCCCATCCCACATTTTTCTTGTTCTGCATGCAGGACTTCAAGCTCTGATAATCCACTTAGTGCTAGTGATGATAAAGCATCTTTCCTCAARGGCTGCCATCCACCTGGGATTACTGGGATAAGGAAATGTGCAAGTTACCCATCTGCAGCCACAGTGCTTGCAGGGCGTAGCAGAAGCAAAGCCAAATTTATTTCAATTGGGAAAATAAAAATTAGAGGATGCTGCCCTCTGACACAGCTTTCTAAGGATGTAGTGTCATGTTCAAAAGTATCCTGATCCTCTTCTCATGTCAGGCTAACAGTGAAATTGGTCCACACTGGAAATGTTAAATACATAAAGCAAAATTAAAGTCAGAGGTTACTTCCCTGGTTTCCCATTTGTCATCTGGTATTGGAAGAATAAATAAATCATTTTGGGATGGTTTTTAAACAGATGATGGGATTTGAAAGGGATGAGTGTTTTATATAACCTTTGGGCTCAGCTGCCTTCAGCAGGATTGCTGTGGGCAGGGAGCCAGGAAAGCAGATTCCCCATTATCACCGTGACAYAAACACCTGGGCTGCAGCACAGCCTCCTCTCTCTTTAGAGGCATTTCAGAGGAGTTATTTGAACAGTCCTGATTTAAAMAGTACTAAAAAATATATTAACTCAGACRTTGGGAGGCATGGACCAAGCAACCCAKGGCCAAGTTTCCCAAGGATGACTCAGGAGCTTGGCASCAGCAGAGCAGTGCTGGCTTTTAGGGTGTCAGAGCTSCCAYAGGGAATGGTCCTGCTGTGGTGGAACCACACGAGMCAATGGCCTGAYCAGGGAACAYCAGCACAAAGAGAGGGATGAGGGACAGCCACATCCTCCAGCAGCAGCTCCAGGGGCACCTGCAGCCCCCATCTCCTGAGGTCACACCTGGAATTCTGGGTTTGGTGGGCCCAAGCAGGTGAGAAACACATCTCACTTTAATCTGAGCTTCAGGCAGAGCGAGACAAAAGGCACCCACAGAGCCAGAAACTCAACCAGCACCTCCTGTTCTCCTCCTCCTCTGGCTGCTTCCAGCTTTCTCCCTACAAAAAGCACTTCTTGGAAGTCATTACAACACAAGCAAATCCATTCAGACAACACAAAATCAACACTACATGTGCCTTTTATCTGAGCAGCACAGAGGATCTCACTTGTACACGAGTTCAGAAACAACTTTTGAWGTGTTGGACCAAAATCCATCTACTGAGACATGGAGCACTCAGCACCTGTCTGTACTAATCTTATTAGAAATTAAGTCTTTCAGGGTACTAAAAAGGAAATGCATCATAAAAATTAATTGGCTTTAATAGAAATGACAGCCTGAGAAGRGTTTAGATAAAAGGGAGCAGCGGTGTCAGGAGGGAAACTTCTGCAGCTGTCTGTGAAGAGCCTCCCCAGGCACATTAACACAATAACCTAACAGGTGATCAGAGGAGCAGGATTGCAAAGGCCCCTCCAACCTCCACACAGAGCCAGACTGCCAGGATTTGCAAGAGGATACTCTGATGTGCTCTGTGTAGCAGGAAATAGCTCCTATTGCCACTTGAAAGTGCTCTTGGGTTCCAGAGCCAACAGCCTCTGCCCCCAGCTCGTGTTTCAGGCATCCTCTGGCCTCAGCTAAGCAGCTGAATGCTGACCTGAACCACAGGAACGTTTRTAAGAGTTTCAATTATAAAACAGGAAACTTTCTACCCAGAGTAACGGAAGAGAGGTTGTGCTGGAGGGCGGGGAAATCCAGATCTGCTTCTCAAGCTGCCCTGAGCTCATGCTGAACAATTCCTGCAGGGACAGCCTGCTGACCACATCCCAGGAGCTCCTGGCAGCCTGGGCTCTCCTCCTCTGCCCAGGACTCTCGTTCTGTGTTTCTCTAACCACACTCTGATCTTCAGAGGGCCCTGCTCTGCTCTCTCCACCTGCTCTGGCTGTTTCAGTACCTGCTCCACTCTGACCTCAGTCAACCCTGCTTATTGGGGTTTTTCCCTCCCCACCTCCAAAGCTGTCTCTTTTTGGTTTAGGATGAGTACAGTGGGGATGGAGATGAGTACAGTGGGGATGGAGATGTTTCAGAGTTAAAGATCCACATCACACCCTCAGGTCTGCTCCCATGCATGGCTGCACTCCTGCCTCAGGCCCTGCTGTGAATGCTTGCACGGGCCTGGTGTGCCAGTGTGAAAAATGCGTATTTTATGATTGGCTTTTTGCAAATATTCAAATGAATATTATATGTGTTGTGTTAGAAGGTTATGCTGTGTTAAATTTTTTAAGTAGTGTGTTAAATATAGTTTAGGTTATAACAAAATGTTAAAATAGAAACTAAGTATGTGAGATATTTTTTTAAGAAAGGAATGAGGTACTTGCACTGAGATAGCAGCCACAGGACACCTGAATCTTTCAGAGAAAGAGAATTTATTGCTCCATTATCAGGAGAAACGAACTTCTTCCTGCCTCACTCAGCCCTGAAGACACCATCAGGATTAAGAGGAAGAAGTTGACACTGACCAGACAGAATCCTGTGTTTGAATGGAATTTATGCATCATGTATGAGGTGTATGAATATGCAACAGGTTGTTGTTTTTAAGGATTAATCCTCTGTTAACGTGGGTCCATTTTTGGGCTTATGTTGCCCAGAAAAAGGTACCTGGACTGTCCATAACTCTTTGTTTCTATTGTCTCATATTGTCCTAAATCCAAATTGTCCAAATTATTATTACTCTAATTATATTGCTATTTTTATAATCATTTTATTATCATTAAACTTTTAAAAATTTTAAAAACAAGTGATTGGCGTTTTTCACACCAGGACACGTGCCCAGCTCTGTGTGACAGTGCCACAGCAGGAGCTGCTGCCAGCCCAGATGTGTCTCACACCATTACCCACCCAGGAGACCACAGGGGACATGCCAGCAGTCAAAGAGTAATCTGCTAAAACCTCAGCTCCTTGGCACTGTGTCTAACTGGAAATGCCATGCTGCTGTGCAGTGTGGGAAGGGAAATATCTATAAAAGCAGAAAATCACCCTCCCACATCCCCTTTTCTAATATCAGATTAAAACAGAATATGGTTTCATTTTCAAAACCAAACATTACAGAAAAAACTTTCACGCAAGTTTAGCAGCAACCTGAACTTTACCAGAAAAGCACTGGCAATCCTTAGCAATGCTTTTGCAACCTGTAATTATTCAGCAGGAAATTTTACACATTMCAGAGATTTGAATTTCAACAGCACCTTCCATCCAGAGATCTCCCAAAGTGCAGCTGCCTGTAGTGGAGTGAGCTCCAGGCTATCTCCTGGATTTTACAATCAGTTTTTGCCTCGTTTCACAGCTGTGACATCTCAGCCCAAGTTAGACCAAGGCTCAGGGACCTTTCCCTGCCAAGGTGACAAGGACAGTCCATGGCACAGCTGTGACACTGCCCTTTAAGCACAACAAAACTCTCCCCCATCCTTTCTGTTGTTCAAAACTGGACAAAGCAGCTGAAGCCTCAGTGCTAACAGCAATTTTTTATTCCTACTCTCACATGCCCAAGTCCAAGTTTGCAATTTTTAAGGGCTGATSAAATCTCACTATTCCCCCAGACTTTCCAACCACTTCTCTCTGAACCTTCATTTCAGCACCTGTCACACAGACAAATCACACAGCCCACAATTTATTCTTTGTGTTAACAAAGCAGTGCTTTCAAATTTGCTCTCCGGGTCAAACACCTCCYACCCCAAAGCAATCCCCAAAGTCCAGTGTCCCTTGGTTACCAGCAAACTCTTCTCAGAGAAGCCAACTTTARCTGTGAACATCATCACCAGAGGCATTCAGCACTGCAGGGAAACCAGCTCATGAATGTGAGAGTGGAATCAAAAGTTAGCACCTGAGTTTGGCAGAAATGTGGGTTTTTCACAGCTACAGTGGTGCTTGCAATAAATGAGGCAAGACTGCAAAAAAGCCTTCAAATTTGGTCAAAACAAGCAGGCACACAGCCTGGCCTGGTCTACAACCTGCCTATGAGTGCTATGCACACAGATAACCTCGTTTTAATAATTATCTCATCTGTTCCATCACACAAAGTTGAAAACTCAACTTTGCCACAAGCTCCACACGATTTCTGCTTGCCACCACTTGGAGAAGGAGAGGATGAGCATTCCCAGGCAGGGTGATGCAGCTGTGTGACTGCTGGGAGGCTCACGGGAGGCAGCCTGACAGGTCATTCAGACCTTAGAAAGGCACAAAAAAGCCCAGCTGGCTGTCCTCACCCATCCCTGCCCTGTGCACAGACACCAAAGGGAGCCTCATGTGAACCCAGGACAGCTTTTGCTGCCAGCTCTCCTCTGCTGAGCTTGCAGCACTTTGATGCAGAGAAGAAAGGAACTGAGCACGGGGCTGGCAGCACTTCCCTTTCTCACCTCACTTTCAAAAGCCATCTCCATCAGCTTCCARCTTTCATCTGCACAATACAGCCTGAACTCAGCAAACCCCTTCAGATCAYTGGTGGGCAGAGAGAGAAAAGCTCTCCACTTCCTGGCAGGGCAACAAGGATGCTCCCTCGAGCAAGGACAGCTTTGGGGTCCAAACCTAAACCTGGAGCTCTGAGCTCAGGACTCTACCAGCCTTTGGGGCAGCCTGAGAGCCTTTTACTTAACATAAAAAGGAAAAGAACTGAAAGTCTCCTCCAGAAATTGCATTGCCTTAGTGCTTCAGGCCAGGTCACTGATGTGAGATGAGCACTTCAGTCCCTATGCATACCCTGATTTATTTATTTTTAATTCATTGCTTTGTGTTTACACACCGAGCTTATTATAATTATATGTATTATGCATTATCTGAATATATTGTTGTAATATATATTAACAAAACACATYGTMCAAACCACCAAATTAAAAAARACGTCATTCCTGCAGCTCCCACACAGGTTTYAAGCACCCCACTTCTCAGAGCAGTATCTCTGAACATTGAAGCCACAGCTCCTTGATGCTGGGAACAAGGAGTTACAGGCAACAGCAGGGAGCAGAGACAGCACAATATATCCCACTTAGAATTGCTAAGGTTGGAAAAGACTTTTAAGATCATCAAGTCCAACCATCTGTTGACTTCTCTCCCTTCATCCCTGTGAGAGGACTCTTATCCTGGGATGAAAGACAAGTCTCCACGTCAGAATTGCAAGTGAAATGCCTCCCCCAGCCTCTGCAGCGAGAGGCAGCTCAGAGGAGTTCTAGTTTTCCTTTCTGCACCAGTGGAGAACAGCTTCAGTTTGCAAAAGTATATCACATTTCCCAATAAAATGGCAGTTTGCAAAATAATTAACAGCCATTAAAATTCCCCATTAAGTTTTGCCACTAGCACAGGACCAGCAGCAGTGAAAACTCTGCTTATTTCTGTAGTAAACCCAGTGCTGTTAATGAGCCATTTCATCCCACCCTGTTTGTTTCTGAAAGCTCCCTCACCAGCAGATCCCTCTTATCAGGGAGTCTTTCATTACATATTTAACACTACAAGAGCCTGAGTGCCATGGACCACCTTTGAGCTGTCACAGAGCAGGAATGGTGACAGCCATATTCTGGGCATGAATGGCAGCCTGCTCTGAGCTCACTGCTCCCCTTACACCGAGGAGTAAAGGGGGAGTAAAGGAGCCTCCCTACTCTCTCCTGCCATGCTGCTTGAGGAGAACAGACTGCATGACCAAATTAACTAAAATAACCCCAATTTTGAACCTTAAGGCAAGAGGAAATCCAGGCTCCAGCTTTGCACCATCCCCCAWCAATTCTGCAGTTTAATATTTTGACTTGAACATTTACAGGAACAACAAAATGCTTTAGTAGCTCAACCCACCTGGGTAAGTTCATTAAAGTAATTAATGCTGAAGTGGCTGCTTACAGCTCTGCTGCCAGCACTAATTACAGGCTGCAGAGGTGGATCCCAGTGACAGCAAAGGAGCTGGCATGGGGATGGGCAGATGTGCAGCCCAGTGCCATCCCTGGGCTGCACCCAGCACTGCCCTGGTTCCTCCTGCTCCTAACCCCAAAATTCAGCATCCCCAGCACTGAGTGCAYCTGAGCAACTCCTGCAGCTTCTGCTGTTTTTCTGCAGACCAYCACCCAGCAGAAGAGACCTGGAGCATCCTCCTAAACACCTTTTTGAGAGCAAGCCCTTCGTGAACAGGAGTAGGGCTGGCTAGCCATGGTGGCAGGGCCCTTGCAGAGGAAAGCAATCCAAGCAATCTAAGTGTTCTGGTTCCTGGAGACATCATGGACCATTTAATCTCCTGTGAAATGAAGTGGGAGGGTTGTACCCTCCCTCACTAAACCAGGGGTACAACATTCCTCACACAAGAAGTCCTGGGCAGAGACCCCCACATGCTCAGGGTGACTCGTGCCAAGGGCCCCTGTGTCTGTTTTGGGAGATGCAGGAGATCTGATCCTCTTTGCTGGATCTGTGATCAAGCACAAGATCCCTCCCCAGCTGTTTTTGGTTCACCTTTGTCTGGGAAAAACACAGGCTTAAAGAAAATGATTATTTTTCCAGTCAGTTGTTTGTAAGAAATGCTTTTGATATGTTCCCCACATTTCACAGGCTGAGCCTCCATCAGCACCCAATTAGTGCTACAAGAGAGGAATCCTGTTTCTTTCTGTTCATCGGATCACACACAATCATTCCCAGGGAAAGGAGCCCACCCCACCAGGAGCATCCAACGAGGCTGGATCTCACACAAGCAGCTGCAACCAGCACAGTTGTGTAATGGAAACCTGACCTACAAACCCTGAACCAAATTCTGCCTGTCCCCCTTMGAGAAGTGAGCACGTGAAGGCTGCACACATCTTCTGCCCTGGCTGCTGCCACCTCCCACAGCTGTGATCCCAGCTTGGCTCCACATCCCAACAGGACTGCTGCCTCTCCTCCATCCAGCACAGCTGGCAGGAAGAGGACTGTCAGAATTCAGGACATCCCTCTGTCTGTCCTGGATTGCCCAAACCCTGTCAGGGGGCTCAGAGACCCTGGCACAGAGCCCAAGACACCTGTGACTTTGATTATGACCCATGGAGCAAATTACCAACCTTATATGAAGATCTGCAAGTCTAAAGATCTGCAAGTCCATGAAAGTCTAAGTAGAATAATAATTAGTTTGTCACACGGTGAAAAAATAGATTTTTAGGGTTTTTAGAATGGGGGTTCAGGGGGCAAGATGGAGGAATCTGGGCGTGTCCAGCCTTTCTCCTTCTTCTTCTTGGCCTCCATCTTCTGCTGTGATGTTGGCACTTTTAGATTGGTTTAGAGTAGAAGCTCACTGTCTAACACAGGTGATAGGTATTGGGAAGTTATGGTGAATAATGTACACATAGTTTTTAGTATAAAAAATAACACCGCCCTGAGGGTGTCAGTGTGCCTCTGTCTGACCTGCTGAATGGACCTCAGCAGGCCAGAGAGAGAATTTTATAGATAAGAAACAATAAAAAACCTTGAGAATGAGAACTGAAGAGTTCTGACTCCTTCTTCTACTGCTGGGCTGGAAAAAGAGACTTTAACACATCTRGGGGTCACTCTGAGCAGCAGAAGCCCCGAGAGAGGACCAGCAGCAAAAAGTGAGTTAAAACTAGGCCCTGGTTGCATAAATTGCATCATCTGTGCCTCCCACAACTCAGGGATGGACGTGGTTTGGTGGCCAAGCTCTCCACACACCACCAGCCACCCAGCCCTGGGTTGAAGGACACACAYAGGAGCAGCTGGTGAGCACTGGAGCAAGGGACATTCCCCAGCACACACACCCCTCATGGAGCCCACAGCCTGCTGGGGACAGACCTGCTGTGTGGGGACCAAGGTGACCAGAGAGTGACACAGAGAGTGACACAGAGAGTGACACAGAGAGTGGCACAGAGTGACCAGGTGACACAGAGAGTCTTTGGGACAGACAGCATTAACCTCTGAGCTGCTGGAGCCTTGCTCAGCAGAGCAACCCCAGCTCCTCAGGAGGGCTCTTTCCCTTCACAGGCCCAATACCAGATTGGCTTGAGGCGTTTTGTGCCTGTGATGCAGCATCAAAGGCATTAAGAAGAAGAATATATTGCACCAGAGAGTCTAACAAGTAACACGCCCATAAAAGCAGAGATGAAAGCTCAGCACATGCAGGCAAATCACAGCAGCTGGGAACTGCAGAGTCACCCTGGGAAGGGGACAAGAGGCAAGGCAAAGCCATCTCCTCCTCCACCCCAGCACCAGCCAGGACAGCCCCAGTCAGGGGGGAATATGGACAGACCTGAGCCCCAGAGCAGCTCTGCAAGGGGCACAAACCTTGCTCTGCAGTAAAATTCCAAAAAGCATTAAAAGGACTGTGAAAGGAGCAGGAGCTCTCACAAGGAGGCCCTTACACTGTCAGCAGTTTTGAGATGCTTTGCAACCATCTGATCCCTCCTTCCCCATGCAGCACATTTAATATTTAAATCAAGGAGTCTCTTCAGAGAGTGGACTAGATTTGAATGGCAAGGTTTCCCAGCTCCCTGGCTGGAAATCCCTTCTTTTCCCACAGTCTGGCTGGAAATAAGGAGAAATTTGCCCATTCCCAGCAGTGATGGACAGGGCCAGGCTGTGCTGACCCACTGACCAGCCCTGCTTGGCCACACTCCTGGGCCAGCCCAGGGACACAGGGTACAGCACCTCCCCTCACAGCTGGATAAAAGCTGCCCTGCTGGACTGATCCCAAGAGAAAAACCTGCCCAGTCTGCACTCAGGAAGGGGCTACAGGAGCCAGTGGGGAAGATGAGTTGGGAAGATGCTGCTTCATCCCCAGTGGGCAGTTTGAGTGTGCCACACACACCAGGAGCACAGTGAGAGAGGTTTTAGCCATCWCATGTAACCCCAGTGGATAACAACTCACTGACCACCTGATTTAACTTAATGACTGTAGCAGCAGCTTCACAAACCATGGGTGATTCCAGAAGGACTCAGGGCTTTGCTGCTGCTCCCATCTGCAGCCAAGCCCCAGAGCAAGGCAGGGACACTGAGATTTCCCCCAGCTGCTCTTATCTTGTCTCACAGCATTGGAAAGTGGGGCCTACTGAGAGCAAACAAACAAGGCATGGCATTCWCTGAGCTCTGCTGTAAATCACTGCAGGGACAGGCTCTTCATGCAGGAGTGACAAGGAAGATGTGTCTGCAATGGTTTTATGGCACATCAGCCCAGAAAATGGTTTTATGTCCCTAAAAGCAGGTGATTAAAATTCCAAGATGTCACAGATTTTAACCCTGAGCTAATTTTTTCCTCTCTTCTATGCTGCATCATACATCAGCGCCATCAAGAGAGCAGAACTCTCAAAAATCAGATTTCCTGAAGCTAGAGTACAAGAAAATTATGTTTTCTACAGCAAATCAGTTCAACAGAGGCTCAATAAAACATGATTGATAATTAGTGTTTTCTTTTTGGCAGCTAGTAGCAATTGTCTTCTCCTTAAGCCTAGTGCATTTGCCAATTTAAAACTAATCTGTCCAAAAATGAAACAAAACATCTGCCAAAAAAATTCCCAGTGAATATTGGTTAAGATTTACAAAGTTCCACAGCAGAGTGTCACCTGCTACAGCATCAGACAACTCCTCAGTAATTAGGGTAGAGCTGAGACAGCCTTGTGGAAAGAGCCATCAGGCAAATGGAAAATGGATGGGAATAGCTAAATCAGTTTAGATTTCCTTAACAGAGGTAGATCAAAAGGAAACTAACCCGATTAGGAGGGAGAGAGACACTGATCCAGATTCATGGAGCAAAGCAGAACAGCTATAAAGTGATATTTATGCCTGTTTTCCTTTCTAGGGCTGCATAAAGCATCAGCATGTACCAGAAGATCTGGCCCAGATTTATGGGCTAAGGGTAGACCCTTTTAAACCAGGACAGCTTCTTTTCTCCAGTTTACTTTCCCAGTTAAGCAACTGTCTGAAAAAAAAAAAGAAAAAATTAAAATAGGCCATAAAAAAAAGCCTCCCAATTTCAATTAAATAGAGTGGGTGACAGTGACAGTCAGTGCCTGCTGGCAGTGCCACTCTCCCTGCTCAGGGCACCTTGTCCTGCTTGCAGCAGGGCAGGGATGCACTGCCAGAGCCCAGCTTTGGGCACAGCCCATTTCAGAGAGCCCAGCTGAGCTGCCAGCACTGCCTGTGGCCAGGCACAGGTCTGCAGTGTGGCTCCGTGGTCCCTGACACCAGGCAGGGCACCTCAGMGCTGCTGCTGGGCTGCTGCAGCACTGGATATTGCAGGATAGAACACACCCAATCCCCCGGGAGAACTGTGCTGCCTTCCCAAGGAAAAACTGACACAGACCCTGCTCCCTGCACCAGCCACCCCCTCCTGCAGCACACCCTCTGCTGCTCAGAGCTGCCACCACCGCTGGCCAGGGCTCATCTCAGCTGAAGGCAGCTGCTCAGTGACTCTGGGCTCCTCATCAGCCACCCCCAGCACCCTGAGCCATGCCCAGCACAGCCACAGCCTCCTCCTCAGCCCCAGGGCAGGTGCCCTTGCAGCAACACCGACACCACCCTCTGCCAGGGCAAAAGCTCCATGGAGCCACCCCTGCTGTCCCCAAAGCACCCCTGCTGCTCCCCAAAGGCACCCCTGCTGTCCCCAAAGGCACTCCTGCTGTCCCAAACCCCACAGGAAGGACTCACTGCCCAGAGATAACGACAGCACAAAAGCTCCCTGCCACCAGCAGGCTCAGAGAAGCCACCCTGGCAGTGTCCCACGTGCTCCTGGCAGCCCCTGCTGCTTTCCAGAGCTGGCAGTGTCCCAGGGGACATGTGAGCACAGGTGCACAGCATTTTCCCAAAGCAAGTACACTGCCAAGCCTGTGACACTTGGGTTCAGGTTAAACAGCCGTGCCCCCAAGCAGTGTTTACACCACAAATGTGCCCAATCTGAGGAGGTTTTGTTGCCTGAGGAGGCTGTGCCAGAGCCAGGGCAGGCTGCAGCATCCCCCTCCTCTGACAGGGACACCTCCAGCTCCCTCTCACCTCCTCCATGAGCACTGCCCCAGCAAAACCAAACCCTCTCACAGCTCAGTGCTTCATCCCCATGCTGGCTTCTACCCCAGCTGTGCAGGATTCAGACAACCCCAACAAGAGCAAAGGGATGCCCAAAATAAGAGCCCAAAGTCCTCTCATAGTTTAGTGAGAGATTGTGGTGTTTGCTGGCTCGCCCAGGATGAAGGAGGAATTGAGAATCTGACTCCATGTTCGCTAACACGAGCGCAGTTTCCCAGCTCCCTGCTGGGAAATCCCTGTCTTTTTCCCCACAGTTCTGGCTGGAAAATAAGAGAAATTTGCCCATTCCAGCAGTGATGGACAGGGCCAGGCTGTGGACCCACTGACCAGCCCTGCTTGGCACACTCCTGGCCAGCCCAGGGACACAGGGTACCAGCACCTCCCCTCCAGCTGGATTAAAGCTGCCCTGCTGGACTCAGTCCCAAGAGGAAAAAACCCACCCAGTTGCCACTCAGGAAGGGCTACAGGAGCCAAGTGGGGAAGATGGAGTTGGGAAGATGCTGCTTCATCCCAGTGGGCAGTTTGAGTGTGCCACACACACCAGGAGCACAGTGAGAGAGGTTTTAGCCACTCATGTAACCCAGTGGATAAACAACTCACTGACCACCTGATTTAACTTAATGACTGTAGCAGCAAGCTTCACAAACCATGGGTTGGTCCAGAAGTTCTCAGGCTTTTGCTGCTGCTCCCATCTGCAGCCAAGCCCCAGAGCAAGGCAGGACACTGAGATTTCCCCCAGCTGCTCTTATCTTGTCTCACAGCGCATTGGAAAGTGGGGGCCTACTGAGAGCAAAACAAACAAGGCATGGCATTCACTGAGCTCTGCTGTAAATCACTGCAGGGACAGGCTCTTCATGCAGGAGTGACAAGGAAGATGTGTCTGCAATGGTTTTATGGCACATCAGCCCAGAAAATGGTTTTATGTCCCTAAAAGCAGGTGATTAAAATTCCAAGATGTCACAAGAAGATTTTAACCGCTGAGCTAATTTTTTCCTCTCTTCTATGCTGCATCATACATCAGCCCATCAAGAGAGCAGAACTCTCAAAAATCAGATTTCCTGAAGCTAGAGTACAAGAAAATTATGTTTTCTACAGCAAATCAGTTCAACAGAGGCTCAATAAAACATGATTGATAATTATGTTTTCTTTTTGGCAGCTAGTAGCAATTGTCTTCTCCTTAAGCCTAGTGCATTTGCCAATTAAAACTAATCTGTCCAAAAAATGAAACAAAACATCTGCCAAAAAAATTCCCAGTGAATATTGGTTAAGATTTACAAAGTTCCACAGCAGAGTGTCACCTGCTACAGCATCAGACAAACTCCTCAGTAATTAGGGTAGAGCTGAGACAGCCTTGTGGAAAGAGCATCAGGCAAATGGAAAATGGATGGGAATAGCTAAATCAGTTTAGATTTCTTAACAGAGGTAGAATCAAAAGGAAACTAACCCGATTAGGAGGGAGAGAGAGACACTGATCCAGATTCATGGAGCAAAGCAGAACAGCTATAAAGTGGTATTTATGCTGTTTTCCTTTCTAGGGCTGCATAAAGCATCAGCATGTCCAGAAGATTGGCCCAGATTTATGGGCTAAGGGTAGACCCTTTTAAACCAGGACAGCTTCTTTTCTCCAGTTTACTTTCCCAGTTAAGCAACTGTCTGAAAAAAAAAAGAAAAAATTAAAATAGGCCATAAAAAAAGCCTCCCAATTTCAATTAAATAGAGTGGGTGACAGTGACAGTCAGTGCCTGCTGGCCAGTCCACTCTCCCTGCTCAGGGCACCTTGTCCTGCTTGCAGCGGGCAGGGATGCACTGCCAGAGCCCAGCTTGGGCACAGCCATTTCAGAGGAGCCCAGCTTGAGCTGCCAGCACTGCCTGTGGCCAGGCACAGGTCTGCAGGTGTGCTCCGTGGTCCCTGACACAGGCAGGGCACCTCAGTGCTGGCTGCTGGGCTGCTGCAGCACTGGATTTCAGGATAGAACACACCCAATCCCCCGGGAGAACTGTGCTGCCTTCCCAAGGAAAAACTGACTCAGACCCTGCTCCCTGCACCAGCACCCCCTCCTGCAGCACACCCTCTGCTGCTCAGAGCTGCCACCACCACCCGGCCTGGCCCAGGTCAATCCTTTCAAAGCTGAAGGCAGCTGCTCAGTGACTCTGGGCTCCTCATCAGCCACCCCAGCACCCTGAGCCATGCCCAGCACAGCCACAGCCTCCTCCTCAGCCCCAGGGCAGGTGCCCTTGCAGCAACACCACCCTCTGCCAGGGCAAAAAGCTCATTGGAAGCCACCCCTGCTGTCCCAAAGCACCCCTGCTGCTCCCAAAGGCCACCCCTGCTGTCCCAAAGGCACTCCTGCTGTCCCAAACCCCACAGGAAGGACTCACTGCCCAGAGATAACGACAGCACAAAAGCTCCCTGCACCAGCAGGCTCAGAGAAGGCCACCCTGGCAGTGTCCCACGTGCTCCTGGCAGCCCTTCTGCTTTCCAGAGCTGGCAGTGTCCCAGGGACATGTGAGCACAGGTGCACAGCATTTTCCCAAAGCAAGTACACTGCCAAGCCTGTGACACTTGGGTTCAGGTTAAACAGCCGTGCCCCAAGGCAGTGTTTTACACCACAAATGTGCCCAATCTGAGGAGTTTTTGCTTGAGGAGGCTGTGCCAGAGCAGGGCAGGCTGCAGCACTCCCCTCCTCTGACAGGGACACCTCCAGCTCCCTCTCACCTCCTCCATGAGCACTGCCCCAGCAAACCAAACCCTCTCACAGCTCAGTGCTTCATCCCCATGCTGGTTCTACCCCAGCTGTGCAGGATTCAGACACCCAACAAGAGCAAAGGATGCCCAAAATAGAGCCCAAAGTCCTCTCATAGTTTAGTGAGAGATTGTGGTGTTTGCTGGCTCGCCAGGATGAAGGAGGAATGAGAATCTGACTCCATTTCTTAGAAGGCTACATTATTATATACATTATATTTAACATTATATATTATAATTATATTATATTATATTATATATTATATATATTATATTATATTATGATTATATTATATTATATTTATATATATATTATATTATATTATATTATATTATATATTATATTTGCTATTCTAAACTATACTAAAGAAGAGAAAGGATACAGAGGAGAAGGGCTACAAAGAATGATAATAAAACTCGTGACTGACTCCTCAGAGCTCAGCACAGCTGGCTGTGATTGGTCATTAGCTAAAAACAATTCACATGAACCCAATCAAACAATAACCAGGTGAAAACAATCTCCAGACCACATTCCAAAGCAGCAAAAACACAGGAGGAGCAATCAGATAATTATTGTTTTTCATTTTCTCTGAGGCTTCTCAGCTTCCACGGAGAAGAAACCCTGGCAAAAGGATTTTCAGAAAAATGTGACAGTGACAGAAGATAAACATGGCTGAGACTTTGCATGAGTCCCACCTTCCTCCACACTCCTGCTGTGCCAGATGCCACCTGGCACCTCCCAAGGAGCTGATATTGACTGGATGTTATTAGGATCTAACAGAAGAAAGCTGTTGTGGGACAGGGCAGAAACAACTTTGCCACTGTTGCAGTGTGAAGCAATATCCTCTTTCCCTATCCCAGCCCTCAGGTGTGCCAACCGTTCCCTCCTCCCTGCCTCCTGCTAAGTGCTGTCCGTCAATCTTAACATTCAGCAAGGCCTCAATCTGATAGGTGAAGTTCAAAAGATGCCCCTCAGCCTTGGGGACAATTGGCCATCCAAGTGTCATTTGCCCTGAGCCTTCCCCTCCTACTCTGGTTGGTGGACACCTACCCCTTCCCTCCCCCTTTCCTCCCCCTTTCCCTGAATATAAAAAGACACAGGAACCATGCAGCTTCAGGGATTCAGTTGGAGCTGTCGCAACATTCAAGCCTGCGTGCCAGGAATAAACTCTGGATTCAGACCCTCTTCGCTGAATCCTCTCCTTTTTCTCTTTGCCTCGCCTAAAGCTGCTCCAATAGAGGTCAAGTCTGAGTTCCTGCCTGCCTGGGACTTGTTCCAAGTGCCTGCTGCAGCACACAGCTAGCCAAAGGTAGCTCTGAGGTGAAAACACCACAGCTGCTGCCTCTGGCCAAGCAGCAAGGGCCAGACAGGCCCAGGCACGTTCCACCCGGTAATATTGGAAATCATCTCAATAGCCCACTGCAGTGCCAGCAAACACCCTTCTGTGCCGCTGCTCAGTCCCAGGATCTTGGGTGACCAAGCTGCCCTTGTTACGTCCCAGTCACACAGGAACAGGGCTGGGTTTGGTGAGCCTCTCTGGCTGTGGCACCTCAGGGTGCTCCGTGCAGAGCTCCAGGACAGCTGCCAAACGAGGCCACAGCCATGGCACAAGGAGCAGCTTTAAGCAGATGRGAGCAGCTCAGGGGGCAGGTAAACAGGATCCCCACTTCTTTCCTGTTCCACAGCTGGAAAACCCACAGGCTCTTCCTGCAGGAAGGGAAGGAGGAGGGTGGGGAGCCCACAGCACTGGGGACAGCTTCCAAAACTGGGAACTGGCTGTCCCAGGGAACCTCTCCTGCCCATGGCACACACACAGGATGCTCCCAGGGAACCGTCCCAGCCCCTGCTGCTGGGAACTCCTGGCTCTGATCAGGGGGATCCCTGAGGACTCAAAATGCCATATCAATATATTTTAATTCCATGGGGCAGTGATTAATGGAGTGGTCTGAACAGCAGCATCCAGCAGGAAGGAGCTGAGTGGACTCWGGATCCTATGGAGCTTTAGGATGCTTGCACCAGCCCTGTTCTAGCCTGGCTGGCAGCTGATGGTGTCCATGGCAGAGTTACCTGCACACAGCTTCTGTTTTGGCCTTTGTGGCACCTTCAAAGCATTTCCATGTGAGCAGCAAGGGTTAGAGGTGAGGTGCTGCCACTGCCATGGTTCTGGTTGCAATGATGAGGGCTGAGACASCATYGCTTGGTGTATTCATGGTCTTTTAAATTATCTGAGCTGAAGGATTCTCTGTGGCAACTGACCCAACCAAACTGATTGCAATAAAGGCAAAACACCCAAATATCTTCAGAGGTGTGTGCCAAACTGCTCAGGGATCCCCAGGAAGTCCCAGTCAGTGGCAGCTGCAGGTGCTCCTATGAGAGCACCCAGCACAGCTGGGTGAGGAAGGTGTTTGTGGGAGCTTTGAACCCCATGAGAATGACAGAGGTGGCCACACCTCTGGCTCAGCACCCTCGCCCTGCCCTGGCACAGCTCCTTCCACCTCCACCTGCAATCCAAGCTGTCAATCCCACCTCACAGGAGAAAAATCAGCCAACAAATATTGCCCTTGAGCTACAAGACAAGTCTCTGGATGTAAGCAAAGCAAGAAATATTTCCTGTTCACTTGTTCCCCACAGGGTAACTGAGAGATCAGCGCTGCAAACATTCCCATTACTGAGCACATGGCAAATCCTACAGCACTGATTGAGACAGTGCAATGATGAGCCATGCCTTGAATTAATGCTACAGATCCAGTGCTGACCTGTACACAGATGAACCTTTCCTGGCTCTGAAGAGTGCTASAAAATTGCCACAAATGAGAGTAATTTGGGTCAGGGGACAGAGCAGCAGCTTTTTCATAGCTATTTCACAACTGCATGATTGAAGTTACAAGAAATAAATTTCCTATGGAAGCACAAGGAATCGTGCTTAGGTGCCTTTTCAGATGGAATTTTAAACCCATTTGCCCTTCCAATAAAAGCAAAATGGACTTCCAGCACCTCTCCATGACCCACTGCCACCTCCCAAAGCAGACATGCTGAGGTWTTGGCACAGCACCCAGCAGCAGGTTGGAAGCTGGCTGGTTACAGCCRAGACTGGAACTTCACATCACACTCAGGCCTTGCATCACTGCTGTGACAGCAGCAGCTTTAGGAGGAAAGAAACCCCTGTGCTAACAACCCWGACAGGCAGGAGGATGTCACTGCAGATCCACGGGCACTGTCCTCCTTCTCTGSAGCTCTGGCTCTTTCTAACTCCTGCTATTTCAGGCTGTTACACCAAAATTTTAATTAAAACAAGAGGCCCATTTAAGCTCCCGTGGAGCCCTGCTCTAGCCTTGCTAATTAAAGACAAACTGGCAGGGTCTGAAATGGTAAAATAAACCAGGTCTGKAAAGTTTGAGGGGCACAGGACGAGCCTGAGCTCTAAGTAGGTTGAAGTTGGCTCTCTGTGGGAGCACTGTGTGCTGTCCAGCCCCAGGCTCCTGAGGGAGGCCCTGCTCTCTGTGGAGCTGAGGGCTCTCCAGAGGGTGAATCACAGCACCCCAGCTCACATCTCACCTGTTTTCCCTGACAGCACACAGGATCTGGAGCCAATGTTGGTTTCAGACAGATAGGGGAAGTTCTCTCCAGGTCCCTAACACSAGTGGAATGTTCTTTACTGCAGGGTTCCTGCTCCTCTCCAGCCCCAAAAGGCTGAGCTGGGATGGATTTCCAGCTGAATTCCTTGACCCAAGTCATTGGGCAAACCACAAACACCCTGCAGCAACAAAACCTTGGTGCTCCATTCCTGTGCAAGGACTTTACTTTTCATTCAACATTATTGAATGAAAATGATTGAATAAAACTTCGCTGTTATTGCTGAGGATGAGTTTGACATAAGGAATCCTTCAGATAATTTAAAAGACCACAAATACACCAAGCCATGCTGTCTCAGCCCTCATCATTGCAACCAGAACCYTGGCAGTGGCAGCACCTCACCTCTAACCCTTGCTMCTCACATGGAAATGCTTTGAAGGTGCCACAAAGGKCAYAYCAGAAGCTGTGTGCAGGTAACTCTGCCATGGACACCATCAGCTGCCAGCCAGGCTAGAACAGGGCTGGTGCAAGCAAGGAGAAGGTTTGGCAGGGCCTTAGAGGTTAATTCCWGCTCTAGTCTCCCCCTTTTGTAGAGCTGAACTCTATAGCAATAGCCCTTAGGACAAAAAAAATGTGAGTGTTGCTTTGTTTGGTGGGTGGGTTGCTTGGGGTTTTATTATGGAAGAGGACTGTGGTTAACATTTATTTTRACTATTGGGATTTCTCTTGTCAGCCCAGGTGAAGGCAGACAAAGATAAATGAGACTTTGGAAGTTTCCCACTACATTTCAGAGCTTGATGCTCTTACACTCAAGGCAGGGACCTTTTTGCTGCTTTGAAAGCAAAGCCCAGCASAGCAGACAAATCCACCAGGGAAATGAGAATTAAGGCCTAGCTTGAAAACCTTGGCCGAACTCAGAAATGCTGTGAAGTGTTATAAAAAGGTATTCAGAGCAGGAGAAARGCCCCAGAACAACTAAAGCCCATTTCCCACATGAGTGGCACTTGCAGCCAGCCTCCCTCAGGCTATCCAGGGAATCCAGAGGCCAAYTGCAGCAACAAACAGCTGCAAATTGCAGGGACCTCAGTGGAAACTGCATCCACTGGCTCAGAGCTGCACATGGGCTCTTGTTCCCCGAATTGAAAGGGAGTGCAAGGTGCTTGATTGCATCTTGGCTCCTGATTACAAATGCACCAGTAGCCACAATTAAACAGTTGGCTTCCTGGCCTATTTAGCATCCTTTAGMGCTGGGTTAGAGGGTGGGCAAGGCTTAGGGGGTGTTTTTATATACCAGCATCTGATTTTTTAAWTTTTTTTTTTCTCAAGACACTCTCAGCGAATGGTAACGTTTCCCAAAGATCTGGCCAAGCTCCAGAGGAAAAAACAAGCAGTGGAAGTGTCTGTAGAAGCAGCTCTGCACTAGGCTATAAGGCACTGCCTGAACCAGCTGCCATAGCAACTGCWATTAAAGAAAGAATTAGAGCATTCTTCACGGAAGTAGGAAAACTCCCAGTCAATAAGGGTAAGGATGAGATGCAAAGCAAAAAAAGAAAAAAAAAAAAGGAGGATAAATATAAGCAAGTAGGAAAAATATGCACAACTGAATGAGGATCAGGGCTCTTTGCACAGGTAGATGTGCTCTGGTGATGTGGAGATGCCTATAAATACACTAAGATACCTAACTCCACCCTCATTAGCAAGCATTTTAGATACAGTTGATCCTGCCTTGGGGCAGGAGGTGGATTACATGACCTCCTGAGGCCTTCTCCAACCTCTATTTTCCATGATTCTAGGAGGGAGAAATCTACACCAGCTGAGCTGAGCTGGCCTRGCTCCAGAAAGGCAGGAATTTAAATCTGGAAAAAAAATAGATTTAATCCACTTTTCAAGTTCTCCTTGACCAGGAGAAAGGAGCAGAAAGCAGAGCCWGCAACCACAGCTTAGAGGCAAGGAAATGCATTTTCAGCTGTACCAMGGGTACAGCAGCAACATCAGGTTTCACCTTGCAAGAAGGATTCACCCCCAAAAGTATTCATTTCCCCACCAACACTCATTTGCAAAGGACAATCAGATAGGGTGGCTGCAGACCTGTGGTTTTGGTTGTGGGRTGCTGTACAAAATACACTTGAAAAGAGAATGATGCTGCAAAAAGCCAGTGAGCTCCCTGGAGCAATCAGGCTCATGTCCCACATCCCCTGGATCAGACCCCACAGCACAGCCCAGAGCAGGACAGAGCCTTGGCTCCAGAGCTCACAGCCAAGCACAGAAAACACAAAATTCCCCTCTGGCTTGTGCTGCTTACTACACAGAAGACACCAGGGTCCCCAGTGGAGCTGCTGTTTATGCTCTCTGATTCCTCACTACTGAAGTGGGACAAAATATCAGAATAAATCATGTGAYACTCCATTTTCTTCATGTGGAAAAGCCTATTCTTTATTCACACAACTCCTTTTATACTGTTTTACAGAACTCATGTGCAACTGTAATTGGTTAATAGTTTTGCCAATAACTCTATTGGTTAGTAAAWGGTATTTTACTTGTCCARCAAATCTCTCTGTTCTTAAATTGTTTACATATTTCCTTCACTGATTTTCGTGGGACAGATTTAATGTTTATGTAGGTGCTAGCTGTTTTTCACCTAGGAATAGACTGTTATGTTAACAAACTCTTCACACCAAGGTTGTTTTCACATAGGAACTTGCAAAGTACTAGCTCACTTAAAAGAAATGACAAGCCAGCCATCAATCTAACAGAGCAGTCRTGATTTTATGAAGCCTTTCTTTGATAATTTTTCTACCTGACTGCAACAACAAAACACACCATGAATCGGAGCACAGGAAACAACACTCACCTGGAAYGCAGCCAGGCAGGCAAGAAACACTCTGGGTGCAAGAAAAACCCCSATGGGCCATCTCCTGGGGCAAGGACCTGGCTGGGCTGTAGTGCCAGCCCTTCCAGCTGTTATCCCAGTGAGCAGGAGCCAGGTGTGCTGCTCCKGGTGCTCCATCCCATTGCCCCCACTCATGCACATGGCAGGCAGTGGTCCCCTCAGCAGGAAACACAAGGACAACCAAGCTGGGAAGTTACAGGCTAGAAAGAGACACTTGTTGGGGAAGATGAAACAGGAAAACCGTATAGATATGATTGCCTGGCAAAAGATTTTGAGAATATGGAAAATATAAGCGAGATTGAAATGAAAGCAAGCTTTGAGATACCTTAGTTAAACAGCAGGAAAACAATGATGTGGCCAGCTGAAGGTAATCCCCTTTTGATGAAACAATTCCCTCTGCTTGCAGACAGGCCCAAGGGTCAGAACAGACCCTACTGGCTTGGCCCAAAGAGAAGTTTTTAGGGTTTAAAATGTAACACAGTATGGTAATGTAATGATTCTTATAGGCTGTATGTAAATGCTGTAGGATTTGTATCTTGTACTAGATTGGTTAGTGAGAATCAGAATATTCAACACAGAAGAAGATTGATGGTATTGGAACGGAAACCTCGCTCTCTTACGCTCTTATCCTCTTTTACTCGCTGTCTCATTTTCTCCTTACCACTCTCTTGCCTTCTCCCTCTTTACCTCTCTCTCTTTGGGCCTGCTCTGAGCTGTGGCTGGCAGCTCCCAGCAGGGCCCTGCACCCAGGCCCTTTGCAATAAACCCCAAATTCCAGCCCTGGCTGCAGAGATCTGTCTCTGTCCATCCCCACCGTCCTACCCCCGACACTCCTACAGCCACTGACACATCAGCAAGTGGTGGCAGACTTCGAAGTGCTGATTTTGACATTTGGCAGCTCTGCAGACACCAGAAAACAAGACGCATGCAGAGCTGCCTCCACATCACAGGAAGCAGAGCAGCCAGGACAGGGAAGGGAAGGGTTAAATGGCACTGATTTAGCACCTGTAGGCAGGGACATCTCCAGGCTCCTGGATGAATTAAGGTCCCAGTGATAATCTGCCTTGGGCTCACTAAAGTCTGACATTCCTGTTCTCAGCCCTCCTGTGGTATTTTTGGGGTCCCCTGTGGCAAGAAGTAAATGATTGAGAATCTGGCTCCATGTTCTTAGAAGGCTAATTTATTATTTTATGATGTTATGCTATTGTTTATGTTATGTTATGTGTTGTGTTATGCTATAGAATGGTATACTAAACTATGCTAAAGAATACAGAAAGGATACTGACAGAAGGCTACAAACAATGATAGTGAAAACTCGTGACTCTCTCTCCAGAGTCTGACACAGCCTGACCCTGATTGGTCATTAAGTTAAAACAATTCACATGAAACCAATCAAACAACCACCCATTGGATAAACAATCCAATCAAACCAATCAAACAACCACTTGTTGAATAAACAATCTCCAAACCACATTCCAAAGCAGCAAAACACAAGAGAAGCAAATGAGATAAAATTGTTTTCCTTTTTCTCTGAGGCTTCCCAGCTTCTCAGGAGAAGAATCCTGGGCAAGGGGARTTTTCAGAAAATGTGAATGTGACACTCTCCCTGCTGTGGTTTGGCCAGGCAGGGTTGGAGAGCAGATGGTGACCTGACATATCCTACCTGCTGCACCTTGCAGCACCACCTGCGCAGGTCCAGCCTCTCCTCCCTGTTATTTAAGGATATAAAACAGAAAAATGTGGATATTGGATTTTTTAAGGTAAAAAAAAAGGGAAGTTTAATTTTGACTTTAATATTTATAGATTTTTAAAAGCTACAGTGGATTGGAGGGTGACAGTGTCACRTCTCCAATGACACTGGACAAACTAACAGTTTATTAAATTTTTTCTTTTTTTATAAAAGAAAGTAAAACAATAAGACATTTACATAAAGGGTGTGAGAAAGTTTGTTACAAAAATGTAAACATCAAAAACTTAAAAAAACTTTAAAAAATCAAGACAACACCTCCCTGTTGCCCAGATCTCCTTGGGAGGCAGAACACTCCTCACACACAGCCACATTAACACCACTAACAACAACAACAAACCAAGGAAATGTCCAGTTTGTATTTAGGTGCACATGCAACCAAGGAGACACCGAGTTTCTCCTCCAAAACACACTGCAGCCAAATGTTGGAAGATGATTAAGTGGTTTAAGCTACCCCTTGTAAGAAACAAAAWCTTGACAACAGCGATTGGCCAATCCCTGTTTGATTAAAAACCCCTTAAAACCAAACAGAATTCTTACTGCAGCTTGAATCCAATGTTTATTCATTACCCTGTAATCCTATTACAAAATACACCAGAAGTATTTTCAGTGGAAGGCAGCACATGTGTAAATGCCAGAAAATGAAATGATGTGGAAAMGACCAACTTTTGGGAAATAAAAGAAGTATTTCTGATCAAACTTTTTTGTTTAAAGAAKAATTGTTAAATGAATTGTGGAAGCTGACTCCAGCTTTGGGGAGGGAGAGGGCCTCATCCCAGAAAAACCTTAGGTAGACTTTCAGTGTTAATCTGAAGACAGGAAAGTTGCCATTTGAAGCTCTTATAGATATAATTTCCCCACTTGACTGAATTTCAGAGAGTAGGGGGGAAAAAAATTAAAAATATTTACTTGTTATGCCAACAGAGAAAGTTGCTGATTCAATATTGCTCATGCTCCCAGATGCCTCTAGTTAGCTACCATATGCAAATCACCCCACGCTGGCATCACATCCAAACTGCATGAAAAAGCCAAGTTAAAATGTGGCCAAATACGTGAATCTGCTTTTGGAAGACATACCAACCCCCATTAACAAAATTAACAAAATTCATCATTGCCAAGGGCTCCCACATGCAGCTTCCTAAAGAGGACAGCTCTCATTTCCACACACAGTGAGATTAAAACTCAAGAAATGCCTTTGTTATTAAAAAGAAACGTTTTCATTTCTGARTCAAACCATTCCCAAACACCCAGATAGACACTCAGACTGATGGTGARAAGAGATCTTTTCTTTTCAGAGCCCTTCAAAGGGCACAAAACCCAGGGCGAAAACCTTCTCAGACAGATAAATGCACTTACTCACAGACCTGGACACAGGAACCCCAAGAAAAAAAAGCTTCAGCAGATTAATAATGTGGGTGGAAAATTAAGGCACCTCATAAAGGGTTTGAAGTAACAAGGGAACAGATCACATCAGCTTGGAAAGGTTAAAGAAAGCAATTTATAGACACTAATTAGGGCCTCTTTTAAAAGTGCCTTTGCAAATGACAAGGTTGGGTTTATTCCAGAGGTGCAAAGGGAGCGTGGTTGGGGATGCTCCCAGAAGGTGCATGAACCATGCTGGGCACCACAGCACAGGAACAGGAGGTTTGGGATGGCACAAAGGGAAGCAGGGGCATGTGTTGATAGGAATAAGCTGCTTTCTCTCCAAGGAAATCTTCCCCACACAGTGAGCTCCAAGCTTATGCCCTCTGCTCTGTCAGTGTTTCACCGAATGCCAAATCCAAGGTCACCAAAGCTGAGCTTTCCCTCACTTTCAGGCTCACCAGCCTTGAGGATCTGCACTGTTAAACTCCTGCAGAAGGAGGTTAACTGTGCAGATCCTCACGGATCTGCTGCTTTATGCAATATTCTGGCTTTGATACGGTTTTGCTTGCAGGATGAAGTGCCAGGAGGTGGGAGCTGAAGGACTCTGCAGCGGGTGCCCGTGGGAGGCAGCTCTCAACCAAGAGCAGGAGAAACCAGGGCACCTCTGGTGCTGCTGGAAGGTGAATCAATCCTTGGGGTCTCTGTTTCTCTGCTGGCTCCTTGAAGGAGCCCAGCTCACCCTGAAGCCAATGCCAACACCTGCAGTTTGTGTCATTCAAGCAGGAGCTCCCACCACAAACAGCCCAGGTGTGCAAAGGGAGCTSCAGACAGCAAATGCCACATGTTTGTACAAGCAGCCTCTTTACCCACCTCTGGGATCTGGTTTTGTTTTTTTCAGTTTACAGAACACCAGCTCATCTCCCCATGCTCTGGGGCTACTTTTAGAAAAGCTCAGTGATGTAGAAAGACCTGGACATGACAGCCCCGGCTGCTTTTGGGGCCGAGGTGCTGCCCTGGGAATGGCAGGACCAGCCTCCTCTCCATGGTTTCAGCCCATCACCTCACACAACAGCCTCAGAGGGCCACAGCCCCCAGCAATTTCTTATCTTCTCAAATCCTTTGCCATCACCAGAGCAGCTCATAAAGCATTCCTTTATTGCATTATAAAGCAACTCTGCAGCCATRGGAACAGCCCAGAGGCTGCATCCAGCACCACACCCCCTGGAAGCTCTGTGTGGGCTGGGGGTCCTCCCTTTGCACCATCCCTTTGAACCCAGCTGGGACTGAGCCCAGAGCTGGGTGAGGATGGAGCATGTTTCCCAGCGAAATGGAGATGGGTGTGGGATGCCCCTCCCCAGCATTCCCATTCCCAGGTCCAGCCTGGCAGCTGGGAGTGCTGGGGGCTCCCACCTCAGGCTCACCCAGGAGCTGTCTGGAGCTATCCCAGCTTGCCACAGCCTCCTGCAGCCCAGGGGCACTGCTGCCCTCAGCCTGGGGTCACTCACTGCCTGTCACCCCGCTGTCCCCAGCCTGGCTGCCCGCTCACATCTGCCACCAGCGTGCTCCCTGCCCCTCTCCTGCCAGCAGACATCCAAGGGAGCTTTAAATAGCAGCTTGTTTGTAAAGCTGGGATGTTTTGACAGATCTGTTGCAGAGGATCAGAGGAACAGGCAGACAGGAGCCATCACCCCATCTCAGCTCCTGCCCACGCTGATGGGCTGCAGGAGCTCCTGCCTTCAGTCCTGCTTGGCCACCCCACTGAGAGCATGGAGCCACAGAGCAGCTGAGGCTGGAAAAGCCCTCCAGGATCAGAGTCCAGCCATTCTCCCAGCACTGCCAAGGCCACCACTAAACCATGGCCCCAGGTGCCACATGGATGCATCTTTGAAATCCCTCCAGGGATGGTTGCTCAGCCACTGCACTGGGCAGCCTGTGCCAGGGCTGGACAGCCCTTTGGGTGAAGAAATCTTTCCTAAATACCAATCTAAACCTTCCCCTTGAGGCCATTTCCTCTTGACTTTCACATGTCACCTGGCAGTAGCTCTCTCAACTACACCTGGGCAAGAGGCAGGCAAAGGAAAGAAAGAAAGAAAAGAAAGCAGCATGTCCAGGACCTTGGGACCCCTGAAGAGCAGGGCTGGGTTCTGCACCCACCAGCTCCATCCTACAGCACTCAGCCACCACCTCAGGAGGCGTCATACACACCACAGCCTCAGACACCATGTGGACAAAGAGCCAACCCAGCACCCAACTCCACTTTCTCCTCCCTGATTCCATTGCACAGCACCCACCACACCATCCCCCCTCCCACTTTGGGMGTGAGAATGACAAAAATGAGCAGAGAAGTCACAAGGGATGGGAATGGCACAGCCACCCAGAGGTGCCACGTGCCAGCTGCGCCCCCAGCTCCAACCCTCCTCACTCTGACTTATCAACTCCTTCATCATTTATATTTCACCTCCCCCTCCKCATCCCACATGGAAACAAAAGATGATTCATATATCAAAATAATCACCTGGGACCTCCAAAAGCCCACGAGTTTCCACACTTTCTTGATAAAGAATTTTGCCAGTTTGGCACCTGGGTTTGACTTTGTCCCCTCCTCCCTTTATACTGATCCCACASCACAGAGGGGGCAGAGCTGGCACAGAACCTGCCCACACTCTACTTTCAGGACTTAAWTTAATTGAGAACAAAACAAGTTCATTGTAAAAACTTGAGGAATCTGAAAAATCCAGCTACTTGGGAAGCACCTGTGCCCTGGCAATACTGTRCCTTGTCCTCTCCAGAGGGGAAATTGGGGAAATTGATTTTCTGTCAGAGGGAAGTGGCTGTGTAACATTTGGGTTTTATCACCAGCATCACATTGGAAYGAGCAGCTGCTGGTTCAAGCCCACAACRTGGGCTTSCCCACAGGAAGAGGTGAACAGGATTARGGTGCCAAAAGAGACCTGCAGTGATGGATTTTCCCTCACAGGAGGAAAAGAGTGAAGCTGTGAGCAGAAAGATCAACTCTGCAGCTTCAGCAGTGAAGGATCCATGTCCACATGTGGTGCAAGAGCACTGTGCACAGGACCCTGCCATCWGAACACTGGTGTCACAGCCTGGACACAGGCCAGCCCTGCCTGCTCAGTGCCCTCAGGGAGCACAGCCACCCTTCACCAGGGCCCTGACCTCAAACACCGCCACCATTCCTGCCTCCCTCACAAAATGAGAAAGCATCTGTAGGACAGACAGTGAGGAGCTTTCCTCCTTCCAAACAGCCCAGATCCCAAACCAGAGAGAGCTGAAAGCAAAACTGCAGGGCTGGGCCTCTTGCAGAGCCATCACACCCCAGGCACCGTGCTGAGCACAGGCACCAGCACCAAAAGGAATAAAATGAAACTCTCATCATCTGTCCCAGTGCTGTGACCTGTCKCTGGCAGCTGAACAGCTGGGTATGAAACCCAAAACACAACCTGCCAATTCCTGCCAGCACAGGCAGAGGTGATACAAGACCCAGACCTGTCCCTCAGGCAATGCCAGCAGTCACAGCAGGCTTCAGTGCTGGAGCCCTCCTAGAAAACCACAGCAGCTCAGAGACACAGGSCCACTGAGGCAGAGAGCTGGAGAGAGCTATGYAACCTCTAAAGCAAGGAAGGAACAGATAAAAGCCAGCAGCTCCAGGGCATTATCACACGTCTGCTGTCCCAGGGAGGTCACAAAGGCACAAAGAACCAGAGCCACGGCAGGGCTGAGCAAATGCAGTGACAATGCCCAGGCAGGGCCACCACTGTCCATGCTCTATTTGCAAACAGGAGCAAAACACACACACAAGGACAGAAAGGGCAGAAAAGGCTTGCTCAGAAACAGGGACYTGACTTTGGGGAGATTCTTCACCAGACCAGACGAGGTCCTTGCCTGCCACCCATGAACCAGGCAAGGATTCACTGCCTCTTGTAGAGGYTGCTGGAAACCAGAGCAGCATTCTCTGGCAGAGATGCTCAGCTGGCCAGGCTTCCAAAGCACCCTCCTCTGCCACGCCAAGGGATCAGGGAGATCACACCAATTGTGCTATCTTGCAGAGCACCAGCCCCAAAGGCTGCTCCAGCTCTCCTGCAAGAGATATTTTCACTCCTCTGCAGAAAAGCACTCTCTGGCTCCCCAGAGCTCACAGGTTTTCCCCCGTGCTGRGCTGAGGCTAATGGTTATTGACTTTTAGACATATTTTTTCCTCCTCCCTTCAGATTTTGTAGCAGAAGCACTTTCATCCACTTTGAAATGGTGCAATTAAACCAATTTGYGAACGATTTGCAGGTCTGTGCTGCAGGAAGCACTAAGCAAAGCTGTGCTTCCCAGCATTTTGGGAAAAGATTCATCGACTCCAGTAGCTCTGAATGCATGCCCTCAAGCAGGGAAAGTGAAGAGATTCACACTGACATGTAAATCCCTGCGACAGACTCCTCTAAAACTACGGGGAGGCACACCCAGAAGGCAAGGAAGRGTTTCACACCTCCTGTAAGTAGGAAGTGCGAGAAGGAAAGAGATGAAAACTGCCTTCCTTCACCCAAACCTCAGTCACAACTCCTATCCTGGCACTCACACACCCACTCCTGATGCCATCCAAGGTAACGCTGGTGTCACACAGGGCTTTGGGCACCTCAGAGCTGTGTCAGYGATGGCAATGCTTTAGAGCCCAACACCACAGCAAGGGCAGCCCATGGATGACAGCACAGATGCCTTCACACCACCTGGAGCTCACGGGCAGCCYGGCAGAACCTGCCAGGCACCAGGGCCATACCTTCCTCCACGTCATTCCTCAGGGAAGCCTCCAGCAGAGCAACGCTGGCCTCAAAAGACACTTTCTTTCTGTTCACAGCATTTCTCTTCTTTTCATGCTTCCTCTTCTTGTGCTGCATCTCCTTCTCGTACTGGGCCCATTTTTTCAGCTGCTGAGCCCTGCGTTTCTGGGCTGCCCTCAGCCTCTCCAGCGTGGGCACCTTGTCCAGCAGCTGCAGCTCYGTCAGCAGGTCCACGTGGGCATCCATGGCTCCTGCCCAGGCAGGGGAAGGGYAGGATGGCCCAGGGGGAAGGGGTGTCCCAGCACAGCTCCTCGGGATGGCAGCCTCCCGCTGCTATACCAGCATGCTGAGGCTGAGCTGGGGAGGGCCCATGGCACAGCCCGGTGGGAAGGTGGTGGGAACCTGAAAGGAGGAGAAAAGCAAAGAGATCAGGTGTCAGCAAGCACKCGAGTTCAGCCTGCTGGAAAACACAACAGGCAACACCTACCACCMCAAAATGCAGCTGAGTTAACTGTGCTCTAATTGCTTTAATTGTTCTTACCAGCATTGGTGATTTCCTCCTTCCCTCACTCCAAACCCACATCCCAGCAAAACCCTCTTGATTAAGCAGAAGTTCCACCGTGCAGCTTGTTCATGTCTATTGCTCACATTAACCCTCCCCTAGAGCAGAATAAAGTCTTAATGAGCAAAGACCTTCCACATGTTGGATATCATTTGTCAGAGAGCCTGGGAGCAGTTTGAGTACTGAGACTCCCATCCTTCCCCGGGCTGGTCCTTTGTCACAGACARATTTTATGAAAAATCCTTTTGCTAGGATTTTTTCTCCTGAGAAGTTGAGAGGCCTTAGAAATGAAATGTAAACAATGATTATCTGCTGCTGTGGAATGCAACAGGTGCATCTGTGATTGGTCTCATGTGGTTGTTTTTAATTAATGGCCAATCACAGTCCAGATGTCTTGGACTGTCTGGTCAGTCACAATATTTAATTATCATTCCATCCCTTTTCTATTCCTTGCTAGCCTTCTGATGAAATCCTTTCTTCTATTATTTTAGTATAGTTTTAATATGTCATTTCCTTTTAATATAATACATATCATAAAATAATAAATCAGCCTTCTGAAACATGGAGTCAAGATTCTCATCTCTTCCCTCATCCTGGGACCCCTGTGAACACCACCACATTTGGTGACCCTGAGTGAAGACAAATCCCACATTTGGTGAGCCCCCAGAGGAACATGACTACAGTCTTCCCCCCACCCCWGTTCCAGGTGTCCCCACCCCACAGTCCTGCTCTGATGCACACCAGCAGCCACCTCCCTGGGGCATTTCAGTCTGAGCAGGCAGGCACAGGTCAGGGGGGACCAGGCTGCAGTGCCCAGGGCAGCCACAGACACCAGGCAGGGCCARTCCAGCACAAACAACCCAGAAGCCAGAGGCTGGACATACCTGGGGCTACCTGCCAGGTGCCACGAGGCCAGGCAGAACTCTACCCACCACCAGGAGCATCATCTGTGCTGCTCTGCCTCATCCATCCAGCCCCAGCTGAGGACAGATGGATAGACCTGGCTCTCAGGCATAAATAACACCTAAACCACCTGAGCTCTTAAAAAACMGGGGTTGTGTTCATTTCTCTGTTCCCTCAGGTTTTCTCTTCACCACACACTAAATCACTCTGGTTTTGCTGTTCAGGGTCCACAAGCAATGAGAGCAGTCAGGTTCACAGCTCCTGACCCTTGGTGTGACCACAACAGAAACCTCTGAGCAGGGCCACCCACAGTGACCAACCAGCCACCTGCTGCACAGGAGGAGGAAACACAGCCCAGATTTCAGATGTCCATTTGAAATAAAGCTGAAATCACAAGCAAATTMAATTTATCCTTTCCAATCAGTCCTGAGCAAAGCACATTGAATGGCTCATGCAAAATCCAGGTAAGCAGCAAATAATCAGGTATGAGATGAGAGCTCGTGTGGTTCAGCCAGCTTGGAGGGGACAAAGAAAAAAGAAAAATAAAGTGTTGATGGGAAAGGGTAGATTGAGAGGACTGAAGTACTGACAAACACCTGAGAAAACTAATAAGATAGCTGAAGCTCAACCCTGCTGCTGCAAAAGAGAGGAAGCAACAGCTTTGTAAGCACTGGATGCAGAGATTCTATTGGAAAAGGAGCAGAGGAGAGGCAAGCTGGACCCAGCTGAGAGCCAAGTGAGGGACACCAAACCTCACCCAGCTGCCATGTGAGACACCCAAACCTTACCCAGGAAGCCATGGTGCAATACCAAACCTTCACCCAGAGCCATGGTGAAGACACCAAACCTTCCCCAGCTGAGAGCCAGGTGAGACACCAAACCTTACCCCAGCTGAGAGCCATGGTGAGGACACACAAACCTCACCCAGGAGCCATGGTGACAATACCAAACCTCCCCAGCTGAGAGCCAAGGTGAGGACACCAAACCTTCCCAGCTGCCTGGTGAGGACACCAAACCTTACCCCAGGAGCCATGGTGACAATACCAAACCTTACCCCAGCTGTGCCATGGTGAGGACCACAACCTCACCCAGCTGAGAGCCATGGGTGAGACACCAAACCTCACCCAGCTGCCATGGTGAAGACACCAAACACTTCCCAGTGCATGGTGAAGGAACACAAACCTCACCCAGCTGGAGCCATGGTAGGACTACCAAACCTCACCAGCTCCGACCATGGTGAAGACACCAAACCTTCCCGACGAGAGCAAGATGAGGACACCCAAACCCACCCATCCAGGTGAGGACACCAAACCTCACCCAGCTGCCATGGTGAGGACACCAAACCTCACCCATGCCAGGGGAGGCAGGAAAAGCCACAGCTCATCCCTGTCAGAGGGTGAAGCAGCCCATCAAGGAGACTCTGAGGGGCTGCAGGGCAGTGTCCACAGCACACAGCACATCCACCACCCACACCTCCTAAACACTGCTCCAGACCTTCCACAGGGCTTTGACCTTACCTATAAATATCTGGGCAGACTGAGAGCGAGACAGGCCATTTCCTCCAACAGATAATTGGTCTGGGAACTGAAAACAAACAAACTCAGCCAGAGCACACAGGCAGGTCCAGGCAGCTGCTTTATCCAGCAAATGGCCAAGGACAGCTTCAGAAGCACCTGCAAACCTTATTCTGAAAACTTCAGGATAGACCTGAACAGAAAAAAAAAAAAAAACAAAAAAAAAAAACCTGCTTAATCCCACAAGAATTTAAGAATGCAAAAAATTGCTTTAGTTCCACCCMGCAACAAACCCAAATCCTTGCAAAGTTTTTCATAAGAGAGCTACTAACTCAAAACTCAAACTCAATTCACTTGYTTGAGATGGAAAATACCAACTTGTGGCTTTAGCACGGCACTGAAAAGCAAGGGAAGGGTGCCATGGCTCCTCCACAGCACTCACAGCTCTCCCTGACCCCTGCCCACAGCCCCCACGGGCTGGGACTSGCCACAGTCCCCAGAAACCCTGCAGAAAATGCATGAATGCACTTGCCAAGAAGCTTTTCTCTTGGGACAGACATTTCCCCGTGCAGGCACTCAGCTGGAAAGCTCTTCAGCACCTCTGGTGAACTCAGCTCCTGCCCCTGGCAAGCATTCCTGGGCAGTATCTCTGTTGGCAATCTCAGCCTCTGCTGCAGCAGCACAGCCTGCAGATCTGAAGGCCCAGTCACAATACCTCGAAGGAGGGGAGATAAGGGCAGGAAATGCCTCTCAGAATACTGCACAGGCACTCCCACCTCGCTCCTTTTCCAGGTCACTTCTGCCATTGTTTGCTCAAAGATGAACAAATATTTTCCAAAACATACCTGGAGTAGAAATGGGGACCTCATTCTGCAGGATTGTTAAAGCAGGAAACTTTATTTCAGCATTTCACAAGAGAGGCTGGAAGCTTTCTTGTGGGTTTAGGACTGCACCTTAGAAAGTGCAATTTATAAGTAMAGGACAAGTGTGGCTGGGCTTGCCCATGTTTCAGCTTTCCTGCAGGCACTTTATCCTCCAGCAGCTCCTCTGCTCTCACAACAGAAGAAATGGGAGATTCAGGTGGTCTGCAAAGGGGAGTGGAATGGAGAGGGGAGACCCACAGACATCAAGACACATCTGGAATGCCAGCATGTCCTCAATCCAACCAGAAAATGAACCTCTAAAGGAGCTAAAAGGTCACCCTGAGAGCTCTTCCTGAAGTGGACACAGCTCAATTTCTCCCAGACATAATTCCCTATCACTCTCACAGACCCCAGAGCTCCAAAAAAGACTCTGCCCCCATATCTGCCTGTTTTCCAGTGCCCTGGTTCCTTCCCTGCTCCTAAAGAAATGGCACATTGACTTGTGGCACAAACAGGTCAGGCTAACTATAGCACAGGTTCAGGCCCCAGCACTTGTTTACCTGCAAAGTGACACAGGAGTGGCTGTGTGGGTGTCTGTGGCTTGCAAGGCATCACACTTTGGGTTCTGTTTTATTTAAAGAAGCAGAGGGGGCAGGAAAAAAAGCACCTTCCTGGTGTGGGACCGAGCTGAGCAGTTTCCATGAGCTCAGCAGAAGTGGTGCCACCACTCTGAGCACATCCTGCCCCACAGACACACACACACACAGCCCCTGGCCCTGCAGGGACAATGGGGAATATTGCAGGGACCAAAAGAAGGCAAGGCACTGGTGCCATGCCCTCCTCCTGGTACAGCACCAGGGAAAGGCTCTCTGACCAAAGATTGGCTCCTGAGAAGGGCACACAAGTGTTGGCCAACACTATCGTGGGGGTTTTTTGGTAAATTTGCATTTCCTGCGTGTTTTGTATCACCTGACTCAGCCCAAAAGGACTCTCAAGGCAAGGTTACTCACTGCCAGTGCAAGAAGAGACAGCAGTTCTGTGAAGTGGGGGTTCACTGAGTCACGGGTTGCAGATTGTGCCACCAACCCTGCCTCCCACACAAACTCCTTCCCATTTCCCTCTCTGAGGTTGGAACCTGCCTCCCTCAAAGGTCACAACCAAAGGTACTCATTTCCTCCACCAGCACACACTCAGAGCTGCCCCCTGACCTTCCCACTAAGCATTCAACTTGCAGTTTGCCCTGACACTGCTGAGGCTGGAGCTGGGTCTGGCAAAGCAGCCGTGAGGCTGGAGAGGCTCCTCATCTCCCCATCTGGGGAKGAAGCTGGAGCTGAGACCTGCAAATCCTCTGTCACATCTTCCCAAGGCAGCAGTTAGAGCACAGCATGACACTGATGCAGAACACAAACACTCACAGAAGCCCTTCACTTAAGTGTCATCAACTGATTTCAGTTTCATTCCGCTTTAAAAAAACCAAAAAAAACCACCCACAAACCATGGAAGAGCAACCCTTGAATGGTACACTTTGAAGTGAAAGAGATTTTTTAAAGTTTTCAAGCAAAGGGAAAGCAGAAAACTTCAGAAGTGGMTACTCTGGGCCTAAGGAATTGTTTCCAGCCACTGGATTGCTCGTGGTGAGGCACCTGCAGGACTGGGCCTGGATGGTCAGGYGAGGTGTCTGCAGCACAAAGTCCAGCCAGTGGCATGAGCAGACAGAAATAGCCCTCTCCTCCCCACACCAGGCTAATCTCTCCACTGGAACTGGAAACCCAGCACCAAAGCCTCCAGCAGGGATCTGACTGCATAAGCAGCCAGCAGAGGAGGTGGTGCCTGATTTATTTATTTTATTAACATCAACACCTGCACCATGGCAAGGTGAGCAGCTGCCAAATTCACCTTTTCTGCTCCTTGTGAGGGCCAAGGCCAATCTGTGTGCTCCTGTCCCATGAAATGCAAGGTGTCCAGCCCACTGCAGCCCTTCTGCTGAGCCCATCCTCTGGAGCAGGCACCAATGAAGGATTCACAGGATTTTCCTTTGGCCATCACCTTCAGCACTGTCCCTGCTGAGGGACACAGGCCAGCCAGAGACGTGTGTTCTGCATGGGTGCAGAACTGCTGGCCAGGATCCTCCCAGGTCTGGAGGAAGCAGCAGAGCAGCTCTTCACCCCTTGGTCCCCAAAGAGGCACGAAAAAAGCCAAACAGAGCCAGCCAGAAAACCACAGAGAGGAGGAGGAGACAGCCCAAGGTCAGGCAGGAGCAGCAGGGAAAGGCAGGAGCTCAGCCATGCCCAGGGAGGACAAGGCTCAGGGGATGTGCCCTGGGGCTGAGCACACACCAGGAGCTCAGGTCCTTTCCCTCCATCCCACAGCCCAGGGGAACACCTCCAGGTCATTTCCATGTCCCACAGGGTTCAGACCCACAGCAGCTCTGCCCACCCCACCAGGCACTGCCACTGACATCTTTTTATGAAAATCCTTTCCTTAAGATTTYTYCYYC
>NDFG01000032.1:1032-29269 GCA_002167245.1 Sporophila hypoxantha
GGTGACAGGGTCCAGGGTGCTCGTGGCTGAAGCCCCTGGAGGGGGTTTGACAGGGGCCAGGGGCTGAGCCCCTGCAGGGTACAGGGCTCAGGGCTGAGCCCTGAAGTGGTGACAGGGCCCAGGGCTGGAGGGCTGAGCCCCTGCAGGGGGACAGGGTCCCAGGGCTTGAGCCCCTGGAGGGGTTTGAAGGGCCCAGGCTGAAGCCCCTGCAGGGGTGACAGGGCCCAGGGCTGAGCCCCCTGCAGGGGTGAACAGGGGCCCCAGGGCTTGGGAGCCCCTGGAGGGGTGACAGGGCCCCAGGGCTGGGGCTGAGCCCCTGGAGATGGTGACAGGGCCCAGGGGCTTGAAGCCCTCTGAGAGGGGACAGGGCCCAAGGGGCTGAGCCCCTGGAGGTGGACTAGTGGCCCAGAGCTGGGCTGGAGCCCCCGCAGAGACAGGGGAAGCTGTCTGGGGCTGATTCCCTGGTGGGAATCACAGGATCAGAAGCCAAAGCAGGCAAAGTTCCCGCCCGCCCAGCAGGAACGGGGTGATCCTTCAGAATTCCCTTCCAAAAGCAAACAATTCTGGGATTCAGGCTGTGAGGTAGCAGTGCCAACATCTGCCTTGCAGCCCATCCCGCATGGTTTGTCCTCGCGTGTTTTCTGACCCCCCAGCCTCCTGCATTGTGCCCCTGTTGTGCCAGAGCAAAACTCCGGGAAGAGAAAGAAGCCCCTGGAGCTCCTTCCAGGAAAAGCAAGGCTCCGACCGCAAGCCAGCACCAGCTGCCAAAACACCAACAACACAGTGCCTTGCAGGATGCATTTGTGATGATGAATAAAGCAATGGAAACCGTGCCTGTGTGCTCTCAGAGGCACCCTGTGCTACTCTGGATGAGTGTGCACGAAGCACAGGGAGTATTCAAGATTGACAGCAGGAGCGGGGAAAGGAGGTCTTTGAGGGGCCCAGGACATCAGCATGGAAGGTTTAGTGGCTAGTCTTTGTGATTCCTCCAGCAGTGAGGGCAGGGACTGTTTGTAGGCACGTGGCATAGGGAAAGTCCCAGGTCCGGAACGAAATCGAGATAAACTCGTTGGCGGCCAGCTCTCAACCCACGTGTCGGGTCGGTGTGAAGTGCTGCCCTCAGTAGGGCTGAGCGTGAACCCAGAGCCTCTTTCCCTGCCTGGGCCCCGGGGAGAGGGAAATCTAGGCTGCCTTGGGAAGCATATCCGATTGATTATCCTCCAAAAAAATAGGCTCCTTGGGGGAAAACCAAACCCCAGTTGCCCTCCTGAGCTGACCCTGAGCCTGGTTCCCGTGCGGAATTCCCACGGGCAGGGAATGGGAGGCAGATGCGGTAGATCCCTCAGGCTTTCCCCAGGATGAAGGTTGGGAGGAGAGCGCCCAGCACTTCTGGAGAGCTGATTTTCAGTGGGAGAACAATGCCTTGTTCCCGATCCCTGGAGTCAGCTGGTGCCAGCCCTGCTGTGATTGCTCAAATCCAGGAGAGAGGCCCTGGGCACTAAGTTTTGCCCAGAGAGGCTGTGGCTGCCCCTGGATCCCTGGCAGTTGCCCTAAGGCCTGGCTGGACAGGGCTGGAGCAAAGCCTGGGACAGTGGGAGGTCTGTCCCTTTGCCATGCAGTGGTGGCACTGGATTGTCTTTTTAAAAGATCCCTTTCCTTACCCCAAAACATCTGGGTTCTGTGACCATCCCAGGGATGGATCAGCTGCCAGTCTGAGGCTGTGAACCCCCCCCCACACCCACACTGCTCTGATGGGTGAAGAGAATGCAAGTGCTGGGCCTGCGCCCCCAGCACGGGAAAGTCCCTTCACAGCCACCAAACAAGGCCGAGGTCAGTGATCAAATTCGCAATACGCGCTTGGCAAGAGGAGGAGGAAGTAGAAACTGGACCAACCCGCCCCCTTCTGGAGGGTGGTGCTGGCCCCGGTTTTTTGCACCAGCTGTTGGCTGGGAACCCCAAAGGATTCAGGCGTGGTGCTTGCCTGCTCCTGACCCTGCACTGCTCCATGGGGAGAGCCTGGGGTGTGAGAGAAGGGACTTTTTGGGACCATCAGTTGTGGCTGGGGCTCTGAAAGCTCTGGGTAGGCAGGCCAAGGAGGGCACCAACCAGTGCAGGTGGGGCAGGGGATGATCCCCCTGGTTTCTGGTTTTTTCCTTCCCCTCGCTGCTGTAGGATGCGGCCAAAGCACAGTTGAACCCTGGATGCTGAGAAGAAATTTTTTTGACTTTCTCTGTTTTTTTAAAAGGCACCAGAACCCTCCAGAGAACACTGGATGACCCGGGCTGTGGAGAAGCTTCCAAAATGGAATGGTCAGAACTTAGGATTGTGGGTGTGGAGTGAGTTTGAATAGAAGTTGTGTTGATATCACAGAGTGGGAAACTTTTAAGTTTAAGGGTTTTTTAAGAATGTAATATATATATATAAAGCAAGATGGAGGTTTTTAGGGGGGGCTGATCCTTATGCTCTCTTGAGGGTCTGTACCTTTTAAAAAACACCAGAAGGAAAATCTAAAAAATTTTCAGCATGCAGGGTTTCCAGCAAGTTGCCCTCCTGTTCCCTGTGGAGAGGGATGGATGTGCCTGGAGCCCAGGCCTCTGGGCTCGGGGCTGGGATGAGGTTTGTCCAGCAGGAATGTTAAGCACAGGACTCATCGTCCCTCCTCCATCGCCGCCGGAGAGAGAGCCCGGGCGTGGGCAAGCCGGGTTCCACCAAATCCCCATTTTTAGCCTCTTCCTCGCGGTTCATTTGGCAATAAAGTGCGGCCTATTAGGAGAGGGGGCGGGAAATTTATTTTGGAGAGTCTCATCACCTGCGGTGACGAAAAAAATCTTGCCCCGGGCGTTCGTCACTCTTTCCGACGTGGACCCTCTTTCTGGCTGGTCCACATTTCCTGGATGGAGAGGAGAGGGCGAAAAAAAAAAACCGGAATAAAAACAAACCCCCAAAAACGGGATAAGAAAAGAAAAAAAGCACCACAAAACCCAGAGAGAACCCAAATGAGTGAGCTGTGAAAAACTTCTTGAAGACATCCACAAGGAATTTTAGTTGTTTTGTTTTTTTTTTTTTTTTTCTCCAAAAGCTTTTTTGTTGAACTCCTTCCAGCTTCTCCCTGCCAATTTTTTGGTTTGAGTTTAGCTCCTGCCCTGCTTCTTGCTACAAAGTTTTTTTTCCCAAGCCTGGCTTTTCCTTCCAAGGCTTTTCCTTGCCAAGATTTTTGTTGTGAGGAGCTCTGCTCCTTGCTGCGTGCTGATTTTTTCCAAGCTTGGCTTTTCTTTCAGCTTCTCCTGCCAGGATTTTGGTGAGGAAGCTCCTTGCCCTGCTGCCATGCTTGATGTTTTTCCAAGCTTTGGCCTTTTCCTTCCCAGGCATTCTCTCCTTTGCCAGATTTTTGTGAGGAGCTCCTGCCTTGGCTGCTGTACCAAGAGTTTTTTTCCAAGCCTGGCTTTTCCTTTGTACCAAGTTTTTTTTTCCAATGCTTGGCTTTTCTTTTCCTTCCAGCTGTATCCCTGCCAGATTTTTTTTGTGAGGAATCCTGCCCCCCTGCTTCTGTACCAAGTTTTTCCAAGCCCTGGCTTTTTCCCTTCCAACGCTCTCCTTGCCAGATTTTGGTGAGGAGGCTCCTGCCCTGCTGCCATCGCCTGAGTTTTTCAAGCCTGGCTTTTCCTTCCAGCTTCTCCCTGCCAAGATTTGGTTGAGGAGCTCCTGCCCTGCCTTCGTGTAACCAAAGTTTTTTCCAAGGCCCGGCTTTTTCATCCAGCTTTTTCACTTGCAGGGATTTTGGTGAGGAGCTCCTGCCCTACTGCTTGTTACCAAGTGTTTTCCCAAGGCCTGGCTTTCCCCTTCCAGCTTTTTCCTTGCCAGGATTTTGGTGAGGAGCCTCCTGCCCTGTGCTGCCGTACTGACGTTTTTTCCAAAGCCTTGGCTTTTCTTTCCAGCTTTTCCCTGCCCATGGTGATGGGGGAGAGGTGGGTGTGGTTGGATTGGTGAGGGCGGTGGGCGGAGGGAGGAGGGGAAGATGGGGGGAGGGTGGGGGAGGATTGGAGGGAGGAAAGGAGGGGGGGGTGAGGGGGAGGAGGATCGAGGTGGGGGAAGGGCGGGGACTGGGTGGTGTGGAGAGAATTTTGCTGAGGAAGCTTCCTTGCCTGCTGCTCATGCTAGGTTTTTTTCCAAAGCCTGGCTTTTCCATTTCCAGGCTTTTCCCTGCAGATTTTGGTGAGGAGCTCCTGCCCCTGCTTCTGCTTAACCAAGTTTTTTCCAAGCCTTGGCTTTCCCTTCCAGCTTCTCCCCTGCCAGATTTTGGTGAAGGGAGGAGCTCCTGCTCCTGCTGCCATGCTGAGAGTTTTTTTTTCCAAGCCTGGCCTTTCCCCAGGAGACCTCTTTGGGCTTGCCCCGGAGAGGAAGCCTGGCCGCCTGCCTCTTTGTCGAGGAGCACGGGATTCCTCTCCCCTTCAGCTCCAGCTCTCCCATTTGAAGTGTTTATCCTGTGTGTATGGTCTGAAAAAACCCTGATTTAAGGATAGCCCAGGAAGCTTTTGGAGGCCCGGAACTGACGGCTTTGGGCAGTCCTGCTGGACCATTCAGGCTGCGGAAAAGCCCTTTTTCCTTGGCCTGGGAAAGCTTCTGGGAGGCTACTCCACGCGTTTGCTTCCAGCCCCCATCCCACAGCCTCCGCCGGTGCCCCTTTCCGGGGACCCCTCCCCGGGCTCCTTCCCCAAGTCTGCTTTCCACTCAGGGACTGACAGGATTTCAGATTTTCCCTCTTTCCAGGCCGTGGGATTTGGGGGTTTGGGGATTTGGGGTGTGTTGGGATTTTGGGGGAGTTTGGGGCGTTTTGGGGATTTGGGAGTTTGGGGTTTTGGGGTTTGGGGGTTGGGGGTTTGGGGATTTGGGGAGTTTGGGGGGGTTGGGGTTTGGGGGTTTGGGAGGTTTGGAAATTTGGAGGGGTTTGGGGGGGTTGGGGATTTGGGGGTTTGGTGGGGGTTTGGGGGGTTTGGGGAGGGTTGGGGATTTGCGGAAGTTTGGTGGGTTTTGGGGGGTTTTGGGCGGTTTGGGGTTTGGGATTTGGGGGGATTTGGGGGTTTGGGATTTTGGTCGGGTTTGGGGGGGGTTTGGGGGTTTGGGGATTTGGGGTTTTGGGGTTTGGGGGTTTGGGGATTTGGGGGTTTGGGGATTTGGGGGTTTGATGGGTTTGGTGGATTTGGGGTTGGGATGGGGGGTTTGGGAGGTTTGGGATTGGGGGGGTTAGGGGTTTGGGGGTTTGGGGGATTGGGGATTATGGGGGTTTAGGGAGTTGAGGGGATTTGCGGGATTTGGGACGGCCGTTTGGGAGTTTGGGGGATTTGATTTCGGGGGTTTGGGGGTTTGGGTTGGGTTGGGATTTGGGGTGGTTTGGGGATTTGGGGATTCACAGCTCCCTGGCGTGGGCAGGAGTCGCCAAAGGATCCGCTGAAGAGCTCGGCGGAGGTGCACCAGGGGATTGGGGGCACAGGAGGGCGAACCCTACACCTGGGGGAACCCCGGGGTTTTTCATCCCTTAGAAAACAGTGGGGGGTTGGTGGGGGCTGTTTTGGGTTTTTTTTGTTGGAGGGTGGTTCTTTTTTTTTTTGGGGTTTGTTTTTTGGTCGGGTTTAGGGGGCTATTTTTTGTTGTTTTTTTTTTTTTTGGTTTTGTTTTGTTTGGGCGTTTTTTTTTTGTTTTGGTTTTTTTTCTGTTTTGTTTTTGTTTTGAGGCTTTTTTGTTTGTTTTTTGGTGGTTTTTTCGGTTTTGTTTTCTTCTTTTGCTTTTTTTCGGTTTTGGTGTTTTTTTGTGTTTTTTTGTTTTTTGTTTTTAGTTTTGGTTTTGTTGGTTTTGTTTGAGTGTTTTTTTTCTTTTTTGTTCCTGGTTCTGTTGGGGTGTTTCTTTGGATTGTTTTTTGGGGTGTTTGGTTTTGCGGTTTTTTTTTTGTTGGTTTTTGGGGTTTTTGTTTGGTTTTTGTTTGGGGTTTTTTTTTTGTGGGTATGTTTTTTGGTTGTTGGTTTGGTTTTTGTTTTTGGTGTTTCTTTTTTTTTGTTTTTGGTGGGGGGTTTTTTGCTTGTTGTTTTGTGGGGTTTATTGTTTGTTGTTGTTTTGTTTTCCTTTTTTGTTTTTTGGTTGGTTTTTTTTCTTTGATTGTTTTTTTTTTTTTGGGGTTATTTAGTGTGGGTTTTTTGTTGGTTTTTTGGCGCGTTTTGTTTGGTTTTTTGGGGTTTTTTGTCGTGTGTTTTTTTGTTTTGGTTTGGTTTTTCTTTTTTGTTTTTTTTTTTTTTTTGTGGTTTTTGGTGGGAGTTTTTTTTGCTTGTTGTTTTTGGGTTTTTGTTTTGTTTTGTTTGTTTTTGGTTTGGTTGGGGTGGTTTTTTTCTTTGATTGTTTTTTTGGCGGGGTATTTGGGGGGGTTTTTTTGTTTGGGTTTTTTTGGGGGGGTTTTTTGTTTTGGGGTTTTTGAGCGTTTGTTTTTTGGGGGTTTTTGTGTGGTTTTTTTTCCTTCCGGGTTTTTTTTTTTTTTTTTTTGTTTTTTTTTGTTTTTTTTGGTTTTAGTTTTTTTTTTCGGGGGAACATTGCACCGAGCACGTTATTACACGGCCCAAACCCCCTCGGTTTAATTGGATAACTCATCCGGCATGGCTGCCCCCCATCCTGGCCCTGTGGCTGTTTGCCGCCGGCAGAGGGGACTTTTGGCTTCCTCCTGGGGACGGCACCGTTTCCCCGCCTATTGAGCCAGCGGACTGCGCAGTCCCGGGGGGAATAAAAAACCCCGCGGGAAATGTGGGAATTGTGTTGGGGGAATTGCGCCTGGGATGGGCTCCGCTGGGGTCGTGCCGGCCCCCCCCTCCCCCCCCGTCGCATTCCCACCAGGCGCGGGAACGGGAAGTAGTAGGGAGATTGGAGCAAGCAACCGCCTTGGGCCCGCATTGCACAAGGAAGGAAAGCGAAGGAAAAGGGGAAAGGGGGAAAAGGGAAAGGGAACGGGAAGGGAAAGGGAAAGGGAAGCGGAAATCGGTAAGAAGGAAGGAAGGGAAAGGGGAAACGGGAACGGGAAGGCGAAGGGAAGGGAAGGGGAAGGGGGAAAGGGGGAAAGGTAAGGAAGGGAATGGGAGGAAGGAAGGAAGGGAAGGGAAGGGCAAGAGGAAGGGAAGGAAAGGAAAGAAAGGAAAGGAAAAAGCGAAAGAAAGGAAAGGAAAGAAAGGAAAGGAAAGGAAAAAGGAAAAAGGAAAGGAAAGGAAAAAGGAAAAAGGAAAGGAAAGGACAAGGAAAAGGAAAGGAAAGGAAAGGAAAGGAAAGGAAAGGACAAGGAAAGGAAAGGAAAGAAAGGAAAGGAAAGAAAGGAAAAAGGAAAGGGAAAAAGGGATAAGGAAAAGGAAAAAGGAAAGGAAGGAAAGGAAAGGAAAGGGAAGGAAAGGAAAGGGAAGGCGGAAGGAAGGGAAGGGAAGGGAAGGGAAGGGAAGGAAGGGAAGGGAAGGGAAAGCGAAAGAGGAAAGGAAAGGGAAAGGAAAGGAAAATTGAGAAATGGAAAAAGGGAAAAAGAAAAGAAGAAGGAAGACACCTGTTGGGGGCCCACGCGTGTGTCCAGGGTTGCAGCTCTGAGCATGCCCCTGGTGTCCGGCTTGCTGCCACCCGGGGTGTATCTGAGGGGTGGGGGGCGAGACGTTGTCCTGGGAGCGGGGACCGCCGGGGGCTGCGGCGGCACAGCGAGGGCATGGGGGGCTGCCCGCGGGCCCGTGTGTCGTCCGGCGGGCCCCCCGTTGTGGTCCGCCCCGACGGGTCCGTGTTGTCCGTCGCCGCGGCCCGGTGTCCGTCTGGCGCGGGCTGCGCGTCCCGCGCGGGGCGGCAGGCGCGGCAGCGCCCGGCATCACCGGGCGTGTCGGGGATTATCGGGTTGTCAGGATCACCGGGATCACGGGAACTGTCGGGAATTTATCGGGACATCGTTGGGAACACCGGGTCACCGCACCGGCCCCGCCCTTTCCCTCCCCTCCCTGCCGTGCCCAGCGCCCCCCGGCCCATCCCAGCCCAAAGTTGCTGCCCCAGCATCAGAGGGAGCTGGAGCTGCTCCAAAGGGCTGAGCCAGGCTGGGAGAGCTGGGGGTGGCTCCCCTGGAGAGGAGAAGGCTTCCAGGGAGAGCTCAGGAGCCCCGGCAGGGCCTGAAGGGGCTCCAGGGAGAGCTCAAGAGGGACTGGGGACAAAGGCATGGAGGACAGGAGCCAGGAATGGCTGCCGTGCCAGGAGGGCAGGGTGGATGGGGGAGACTGGGAACTGGGAATTCCTGGCTAGGGGCTGGGGAATTTGCCAGACAGCTGGTGGCTGCCCTGCGATCAAATGCAGTTGCCCAAGGCCAGGCTGGGTGTTGGAGCACCCTGGGATTGGTGTGGAAGTGTCCTGCCATGGCCAGGGGTGGGATGGATGATTCCTTAAGGTTCCCTTTCAACCCAAACATCCTTCCTTCCCTCTATCCTTTTTTCCCCCCTTCCATCTCTTCTTTTTCCTTCCTTCATGAGCAAGCCCACCTCCTTGGGGAAAAAAAAAAAAAATCCCCCAAAGATTTGAATCTCAGTATAAGGGAGAGGGAAGAATTCCTGAACTTAAAAAAAAGAAAATTAAAAAACTCTCAGGAAACATAACATTAAATCCAAGCGGGCTGGCTGATTGCTTTTAGGCATGGAAAGGTTGTGTGTGAACCCCACACATGGGAGGATTTCCATCCCTCTGGATGTCCGGTGTTTGTCCTGGGCTGAGCAGGCAGCCTCCCAAATGTGGCTTGCCCATGTGTGCCCGATTTCCCATTGAATTTCCCAGGCTCCCCCCAAGCCCTCCTCTGTACCCCATTTAGCCGGATTCGCTCGGCCCCTAAAATCGCCTTTTAGCCCGAAACGCCGCCCGGCGCGCTGCATCCCGTCTCCAATTTAAGGAACAAATCCATCCTCTCCGCCAGCCCGAAGTGGGCGCTCGGTGCGCCGCTGACCTCTGCGCTGCTTGTCCCGGCTGGGTTGGGCACGCAGGAGGATGCGAGGGGACGCGTGTCGAGGGGCAATAACCTCCCCACCCGGCCCCGAGGGGGACCAAAGGGGACATTGGGAGCCGGGGAAACGCGGCGTGGAGAGGATTGGCTGGAGATGATTTGCTCCCAGGAGCTGTCAGGCCAAGACAATCAGTGCCTGTGTACATGTGTCCGGATATAATAATAGACAAATGGGTGTGACAAAACGATGTGAGCTGAATCTATAGATGGGAGGACGTTATGTAGTCCAACACCCCGATTAGACCTACTGCTGCGCAGCAGTCAGGGTGCATGATAACGAAGTAAGGATCACCAGCTCTCTAGAAGGATGTTCCAAAACAATTTATAAACATATAAAAATAGGTCCCGTTTATACTTATAAATCTTTTAACGATGGTCTCAGTACACACTGTATTTATGGGTGAAAAGATATGTCACCGTCTATATGCCACGATTTGAGCATTAAAAAGTGTTAGTGTATAAGCCCAGAGAGGAAAGCTACATCCGCTACATCTCGCTTTGGGTTTTGTCGATGTTCTGAGAAATGGGTTGTTGGTTAAAAAAACATAATCATAAAACCCTGCCTCAAAAAAGAATATTGTATGAAATATGATTCAAAGCTTGGTGGATATTCATCTGGCATCTGCTCATTAAGTGAATGGTAGTATTATGTGCTGATGGTGTTTTGTTGTATTGTAGAAGGGTTTAAAGGGTAAATTTATGAAAATAAGGTGCTAAGGTACCATTAAAACACAGCTCCTGTGGTTAGAGATATTTTTGCCATTACTATTTAGCAGCAGCACCCCATGCTGGCCTGATATCAAATACATATTATGTTGATCGTGTCATCCGCACCAATCCCAGAGCAGCCTGTATTAGTGAGAGCAGCCTACTCAACGAGAATGAACGTCAGCAAATAGGGATAAGAAAAAAGCGCCGATATTACTTAAGTGTGCTATCAGGTGAAGAGAGACCATCCACTATTACACCAAGAGAGAAAAGCAAGAAAAACAGATTTTTGAGTATAAAAAGGTACGGGCTTTGGATATGTAAAATTCTGTATGCCCAAATAATGGGCAATTCACATTATTCTCAGCAAAATAGAAGAGAAAAAAACCTCACAAATTGGGAAGGCCATCCCTGTACCCTCAAGGGCTTAGCCACAGTCAGTATGCCTCACAACCCATGGCATGAACATCACTATAACTTGTCTCTTTAATGCTACTGTCTCGCGATGAAATCTTATGGTTTGTGCACACGATGGTGATGAGGAAACCTCTTAGGAAGTGCGGGATTTATGCAATTGGAAGTCTTGACAACAAAAGTGCATAAGCTACAAAGGGTTGACAGGAAATGAGAGTCTGAGTATCTTGCTGCTCTTGATCTCTTTTTTTACCAATATCCCATCGCAGCAGAGAGTGCGAGTTATTATTGGTTATTTCCTTCTATTTTGTGATTAGTATTATCGAGTGTGTCTCCTCTGTGATCCTTGGTTCAGAGAGAAAGACCATATCATTTAGAGACAAAGTATGAAGTTTCAAACATGACAGAGGAAAGCAAATTGTGGTACACTTGGCTTCAAATTGGCAAATGCAAGTTTTTAAGCATAATTAGCGAGAGCCGAAGCACGATTCTGTCAGTACCCCAGCTCAGCTGAAGTTGTTCTCTCTCTTATTTAGCACAGATGCTCCAACTGAGGAGAATCTAGAAACTCTGTACATGCACAGTCAGATGTCACAATATGCAAGAAGTTTTAAAGGTCAAAATCTAGCGAGATTATGTTATTCCCCAATCCTTGCATAGGATGGTGTGGAAGCACAGAGGCTTCTTCTTTTTGAACAGTTTTATTCATTCTGAGTTTCTGCATTCACATTTTTAGGAGGCGTCCACCAAACCCATGTCCTAACACCTCAAAGGACCAAGGAATGACTTTAGTCTTCAGAAACACGGCAATCACATAGATATGTGCTCACTCCACACGTTTTTTTTTTAGACTTGTTCTGTCCAGGCTGGCTTGTGCTGCACTTTTACTGAGCTGTGTTATGTTACCTTGATGTGCGCATCACTATATATATTCTTATATTCATAATTTTTAACCCTTTTTAATATCTCTAACTAAAATCAGAGAAATACATAACAAAAAAAACTCTAATGACAAAGGGTCCATCATTGCAATTTTATGATGGCTCAACACAGCGACGATTGTATCTTCCCCTATAAAGACAAATAGATGCGTATGTATGTGAGCATAAAGGACTCAGTGTGGCAATGCTAATAGGAAAAATAGACACTTACCTCCTCATAGATTGTGCATCTTCTTAGATAAACATCACAAATTCTCATATTAATGTACAAAATCCGAGATTTCTACACATTTATATGCTTGCTTAATTTATATATCATTAAACTCCATCAATATCAGAGTAAAGTGAGTTAGCTCGAACCTCGTATGCCTTTAACGAGAAAGGAGAGGACTGTTCCTGTCTTGCGTGAAAATACAAGCTATGCCTTTCGTTTATTTCTAATGAGAGTAAGGTTTGCTTCTCCTAGGATAGACCAACGGCAATGAACCAAGAAGAGCCTTCAGGGAGCAGTTGTCAGACTTGAGAGGGTGAAGGTGGCTGGAAGTCTCAGCTTCCCCAGGAGGAAAGGACTCCCTTCAGAACATGCCATACTGCGATTTTGGCGATGGCATTGTGTTCGGTGTCTGTGCGCGCTTAATCAGATATACAAATCAACATCAGCCAGAACTTGAGGTGTATTGCTCATATAAAGGTTGGCCAGTCAAGTCCCCAACTTTTCACACTAACAAACATCACAAATCCACTGTTACTGTAACAGCCTGGATTATACATTTCCACTCTTCTTACCTATTCTATAATTTCCAGAGTGATAAAGGAAAAATGCCCATGAGATGTACCTATATTGAATATACATTTTCCTAGCCCAATTTTGAGCAGAAGCGCATTCAACAGAATTCCACGTAAATCACAGAAGAGTGGTTAGCTATGTGATCTTAATTTCTGCAAGCTTGATACAGACAGAAGTAAGTATCCGAACGCCTTGGCAGCTTACAAGTGCGAAAAACTTCCATGCGTAACAAAATCAGCATAGACCAGTAAGGCGAAACCATTATGTCTGGTCAAGTATATATAAATTGGTGCACAGCAATTGGTTGCCTGTATTCAACTTAAAATTAGGTGTCTCGTGTCTCAGGTCCATATTTATATATTTTACATCTTCCGGTAGAAAACCTGCTCTTAGAGCATTGGGAGGAGATAAGTGCGGTCTCAGAGCACTACTCATGTCTGTAAGTGCTACCATCAAGCTCAGAGCCACAATCACCACCTGATTTGGATAAGTTTTTGTAAAGGTGTTCATAGCAGACCCCCTTGGGCCAGGGAGCGAATTGACGATGTCGACTAACGTGCTACGCGAATCTGGCAGACACTGTAGAGGTTGCCGTCAACACATATGCAAGAGGACAATTAAACTGAAGAAAGTAAAAGTGTAAAAAAGGTAATTAGATTTTTAAGTTGAGATTGAGATACAATGCCATCTATTGCGCAATAGCAGGTGCGAACTGTGAGGAAAATTTTTTCTTCCCCCAACGAGTGCTTGGGCCACTGCCACAGGCTCCCCAGGAATGGGCGAGCTGCCAGAGCTGCAACAGGGGGTTTGACAGCACTGCCAGGGATCTGGCCCAGGGGGTGGGGACTGTTTGAGGTGTTTGTGCAGGACCAGGGAGTTTGGGCTCTGAATCCCTGGGTGGTGGGGCACTTCCAGCTCAGGGAATTCTGTGATTCTGCTCTGGATCTGTGCTCTGGGGAGTGATGGGGACAGGCAATGTGTGTCTGCTTTGTGCTGCAGGGACAAACAGAGACTCCCTGGAAACGGCCCTGATTTTCTCTCTGCTCTGAGCCCTGGTTTGATCTGTGCTCTGAGCTCTGATTTTCCCTCTGCTCTGAGCTCTGATTTTATCTCTGCTCTGTACTCTGATTTTATCTCTGCTCTGAGCCCTGATTTTCCCTCTGTTCTGAGCTCTGATTTTCCCTCTGCTCTGAGCTCTGATTTTCCCTCTGCTCTGAGCTCTGATTTTCCCTCTGCACTGAGTTCTGATTTTATCTGTGCTCTGAGCTCTGATTTTCTCTCTGCTCCGAGCTCTGATTTTATCTCTACTCTGTACCCTGATTTTATTTCTGCTCTGAGCCCTGATTTTCCCTCTGCACTGAGCTCTGATTTTATCTCTACTCTGTACCCTGATTTTATCTCTGCTCTGAACCCTGATTTTCCCTCTGCACTGAGCTCTGATTTTATCTGTGCTCTGAGCTCTGATTTGATCTCTGCTCCCAACCCAGATTTTCTCTCTGCTCTGAGTCCTGATTTTCTCTCTCTCTTAGCTCTGATTTTCCCTCTGCTCTGAGCCTGGATTTTCTCTCTGCTCTAAACTCTGATTTTGTCTCTGCTGTGAACCCAGATTTTCTCTCTGCTCTGAGCTCTGATTTTCTCTCTGCTCTGAGCTCTGATTTCCTCTCTGGTCCAAACTCTGATTTTCTCTCTGCTCTGAGCCCTGATTTTCCCTCTGCTCTGAGCCCTGATTTTCCCTCTGCTCTGAGCCCTGATTTTCTCTCTGCTCTGAACCAGCTCCCTCCTGATGGATGCCCCAGCACAAACCCATCCGGGCTGCTCTCCCTGCAGATGCAATCCCCTCTGCCAGGGAATTTGCTGGAGCCTGGACCAAATAAGGAACTCCTGGCTAATCTTGGGGAGCAGGAATCAGAGTCAGGCAGGGCTGGGAGCTCCCTGCAGGCTCTGTGCCTCTCAGGGCTCCTCACGCTCATCCGGCAGCTGCTGGAGCAAAAACAGCTTTGCTGCAATATTTAGAGAGAGGAAGGAAGGAAGGAAGAAAGGAAAGCCCCAGAGATTWAAAAAAAAAAMCMTTTTCTTTACCTTTATGTCTTAAAATACATTGTAAAACCTGGAGTGTTTCTTGGGCTGGGGCTCAGATGGCTCAGGAAGTTTTYTCCACGTTTTTCCATCCTGTGAGGCTTCAGCTCCTCGGGGTGCTGGGAGAGCTGAGCTGCACTGAATCCTCCCAGCTGCATAATCCTGGAATCCCAGAATGGTTTGGATYGGAAGGGACCTTAAATCTCATCCCCTTCCAGCCCCTGCTGTGGGCAGGGACAGCTTCCACCAGACCTGGGTGCTCCGAGCCTCATCCAGCTTGGTTTTCCTCCTCTCCCTGCCCTGAAACCTTTCCCCACATTTCTGCTCCAGCCAGGTTGCCAAGRAACCCTCTTTTTATAAAAATCTCGTTCTGGACCCCATAATTCCAACTGTCCCTAAGGAAAACCTCTGTCCCACAACACCTGTGATGCCCTGGGCAGAAAGGACCGGGCTGGGTCACCCTGGAGGGTGGGAAATCCTCAGCATGGGCGGCTGTCCTTGAGCACATCCTGCATCCACTGGGAAGTGAGTCCATCCCTGGATGCTTTGGGAAGTGAATCCATCCCTGGATCCACTGGGAAGTGAATCTGTCTCTGGATCCTTTGGGAAGTGAGTCCATCCCTGCATCCATTGGGAAGTGAATCCATGCCTGGATGCTTTGGGAATCCATCCCTGGATCCTTTGGGAAATAAATCCATCCCTGGATGTTTTGGGTAAGTGCATCCATCCCTGGATCCACTGGTCAGTGAATCATCTCTGGATCCTTTGGAACTTGAATCAATCCATGGATCGTTTGGGAAGGAAATCCATCGCTGGCATCCCTTGGAGTTGAATCCATGCCTGGATTCTTTGGAAAATAAATCCATCTCTGGTTCCAGCTGGTAAGTGAACTCCATCCTGCATCCATTGGGGATAAGTTGAATCCATACCCTGGATCCACTGGGAAGTAAATCCACTGCCTGGATCCTTTGGAGTCGAATCCATCCCTGATCCATTGGAAGTAAAATCCATGCTGGATCCTTTGGGAGAAATCCATCCCTGGATCCATCTGGGAAGGAAATCCATCCCTGGATTTACTGGGAAGTGAATCCATCCCCTGTGATCCATTGCGGAAATGAGTCCATCCCTGGATCCTTTGGGAAGGGAATCATCCTGGCTTCCTGGGAAGTGACATCCTATCTCTGGATCCTTTGGAAGCGAAATCCATGCCTGGATCCTTTGGAAGCGAAATCCATCCCTGGATTACTGGGAAGCTGAATCCATCCCTGATCCATTTGGGGAAGTGAATCCATCGCCTGGATCCTTTGGGAATTCATCCCTGGATTCCATTGGGAAGTGAATCCATGCCTGGACTTTGGGAATTCGTCCCTGGAATTCCATTGGGGAAGTGAATCCATCCCTGGATGCTTATGGGAATTCCTCCCTGGATCTCTTTGGAAATAAATTCACATCGCCTGATCCACTGGGAACAGTGAAATCCATCCCTGAATCCTTTGGGAAATAAAATCCATCGCCTGGATACTTTGGGAACCTGAATCCATCCTGGATCCTTTTGGGAAATAAAGCCATCCCTGGATCCCACTGGGGAAGTGAATCCATCCCTGGATCCTTCTGGGAAATGAGTCCATCCCTGCAATCTTTGGGAGTGAATCCAGATGCCCTGGTTCCACTGGGAAGTGAATCCATCCCCTGGTTCCGACTGGGAAGTGAATCCATCCCGCATCCATTGGGAAGTGAATCCATCCTGGATCCATTGGGGAAGTGAATCCATCCCTGGTTCCAGCGGGAACGTGAATCCATGCCTGGATTCTTAAGGAAAATAAATCCATCTTGGATCCTTTGGAAGTGAATCCATGCCGGATCCACTGGCGAATTGTGTCCCTTTCCACAAGAGCCAGGCACCGAGGAGCCTGCTGAGTCACGAGGCGAAGCTGAGTCGAGGAACTGAGAGGAAAATGARTGAGAAGTGTTCCCAAAAATGGAGCTGTGGAGAGCTGGGTGCTGTGCTCAGCTCCCTCAGGATGCTCCCAGGAAAGGAGACAGCCCCAGGGAAGGCAGGGAGATGCAGAAACCCCTGGGGGTGGCCTGAGGGATGCAGAGCCACCCCGCAGGAGGGCACAGCCACCCAGAGAGTGCCCCTCTGTCCCTGGCACAGCTCAGAGCTCCTTCCTGCTGCTCTCAAACCCTCCTGAGGGCTGGGCTCAAAGCCAGGGCTGTGCCACGAGACCTTCCTGGGCCAGGGGCAGCTGAGGGGCCTGGGTTTGTTCTGTCTGCTTTTACAGAGCCTCAGAAATGCTGCTGCCACATTTGGCTGCTGTTATCCAGCAGATTCCACTTATTAAGGAGGGAGGAATTTTCTTCCTATCATTCCATGAAAGGAGAGGACAGCCAGGTRTGGGTCAGGCTCTGCCCCCAGGGAACAGGGACAGGACAGAGGAAACAGCCCCAGGTTGTGCCAGGGGAGGTTTGGATTGGGTATTGAGGAAAAATTCTTCATAAAAAAGAGTTGTCCAGCCCTGGCACAGCTGCCCAGGGCAGTGGTGGATTCCCCATCCTGGAGGGATTTAAAATCCATGTGGATGTGGCACTTGGGGACAGGGGACAGTGGTGGCCTTGGCAGTGCTGGGGGGAAGGTTGGACTGGATGATCTCAGAGGGCTTTTCCAACCTCAACAATTCCATGATTCCATAAGGGAGATCCCCAGAGACTTCTCCWTTTCTTAGACATGAGCCCAGAAGCCTTTTTGGTGCTGCTCCAGGGGGCTCAGGGTGCACAGCCCTGTCCAAGGCAGGAGTTCCTGGCCCTTCCTGCCAAACCCCTGACCCTGAGCAGGGCTGGTTTCCCATATCCAGGGGCAGAAATGCTCCAAGGGCTTTGCTGCAGTGACCCACTGACCCAGCTGGCAGCGGGACCCTGCTGGCTGAGCCATGCCAGCACTGCCTGAATCCCTGCAGACATCCCAAATCCCTGCCCTGATCCCTGCAGACATCCCAAATCCCTGCCCTGATTCCAGCCCTGAATCCCTGCAGACATCCCAAATCCCTGCCCTTATCCCTGCCCTGAATCCCTGCAGACATCTCCTGTCCCTGTCCCTGTCCCCATCCATATCCTGTCCCCAGCCTCATTCCTTTCCCATCCCCATCTTGCATCCTCTCCCTATCCCTATCCCAATTCCATTCGTACATCCCCAAACTATTCCTGTTGCCCCATCCACATCCCCATGCTACTGCCAGCCTTTCGCTCCGCCAGCCCTGAATCCCCTGCAGACATCCCAAATCCCTGCCCTGATCCCAGCCCTGAATCCCTTGCAGAATCATCCCAAATGCCCGCCCTGATCCCCAGCCCCGCGCTGAATCCCTGCAGACATCCACAAAATCCCTGCCCTGATCCCAGCCTGAATCCGCAGACATCCCAAATCCTGCCCTGATCCAGCCCTGAATCCTCTGCAGATATCCCAAATCCCTGCGCCTATCCCAGCAGAGCTGGCCTGAATCCCGTGCAGACATCCCAAATCCCTGCACCCTGATCCCAGCCCTGAATCCCTGCAGGATATCCCCAAATCCCTGCCCTGAATCCCCACTCTGGAATCCCTGCCCTGAATCCCAGCCCTACCGTCTGCTGACATCCCAATCCCTGCCTGATGCCCAAGCCCTGAATCCCTGCAGACCATCCCAAAATCCCTGCCCTGATCCCAGCCGCTGAATCCCTGCAGGACATCCCAAATCCTGCCCTATCCCAGCCCTGAATCCCTGCAGACATCCCAAATCCCTCCCTGATCCGCCAGCCCTGAATCCTGCAGACATCCCAAATTCCCTGCCCTGATTCCCAGCCCTGAATCCCTGGCAGGCATCCCAAATCCCTGCCAGATCCCAGCCCTGAATCCCTGCAGACATCCCAAACTCCCTGCCGCTGATCCCAAGCCCTGAATCCCTGAGTTATCCAAATCCCGCCCAGGATTCCCACGCCCTGATCCTGCAGTATTCAACAATCCCTGCCCTGATCCCAGCCTGAAATCCCTGCAGTTATTCCAAATCCCTGCCCTGATCCCAGCCCTGAAATCCTGCAGATATCCCAAATCCCTTGCCCTGATCCCACGCCTGAATCCCGGCAGACATCCCAAAATCCCAGCCCTGAATCCCTGCAGACATCCCAAATTCCCCGAGCCCTGAATTCCCAGCCCTGAATCCCTGCAGACATCCAAATCCCTTGCCCTGTCCAGCCCTGAATCCCTGCAGACATCCCAATCCCAGCCCTGAATCCCTGCAGACATCCCAAATCCCAGCCCTGAATGCCCTGCAGACATCCCAAATCCCTCCCTGATCCCAGCACCTGAATCCCTGCAGGACAATCCCAAATCCCTGCCTGATCCCAGCCCTGAATCCCTGCCAGACATCCCAATCGCTGCCCTGATGCCAACCCTGATCCCTGCAGATATCCCCCCAAATTCCCAGCCTGCATCCTGCCAGCCGTCTGCTGCGTGCTGGCACCCCAGCCCCCGCTCCCACACTGCGGGAATGGCGCTTCCCTTCCCTTTCCTGCTGCCACCGGGAGCGGTGAGGTTTCCTTGCTGCTGCTCTCCTTATCTCTGCTCAGCAATTCCAAGCGCTGCCAGGCTCGGGGCAGGGACAGCCTTGCGGGATTTCCATGCCTCGGCGCCTCTGAGCCAGGGATCTCTCTGAACTTCCCCTGCTCCTGGCTGGGGCCCAGGGAAGGTGAGGACTTTGAGCAGGACAGGGGGCGCTGGCAGCCCACATCTGGCAGAGAGGGCCCAGTGCCTTGTCTGGCGTTCCCAGTTTAGCAAAGGAGTTTGGGAGTGCTGCTGGTGGGGGACAGATCCATCCTCAGCCCTACTCCACACAGCTTCCCCCATTTCCGTCATTGCCGCACATCTGTTTCCCTGCCCAAAATGCCTCCCAGGAAACGGCTTCTGGATATGTTTTTATGCCCAAGCTGGGGGAAGGGATGGACCCTGCTGAGCAGAGGCTCTGCGAGGCACAAATGGACAGTGATTTACAGGGTCCCTGTCACCCCCTTGCCACCACAGGGCAGGGCGAGCACACCTTGTCCCGTGTCCCGTCCTGTCCCTGTCCTCTGTCCCTGTCCGCTGTCCCTGTCCCCTGTCCCTGTCCCTGTCCCTGTCCCTGTCCTTGGTCCCTGTCCCTGTCCCTGTCCTGTCCCGTTCACTGTCCCTGTTCCCTGTCCTGTCCTGTCCCTGTCCCTGCCCCTGTCCCTGCCCCTGTACCCTGTCCCTGTCCTATCCCTGTCCCCGTCCATATCCTGTCCCAGCCTCATCCTTGTCCCATCCCATCTCTCTCATCCCTATCCCTATCCCCAATTCCCATCCTACATTCTCCAAACCGTATTCCTGTGCCCATTCCACATCCCCATAGCCTTTCCTCGCCTCCTCCTTTCATTCTCTATTGCCCATCCCTCATCCTTTCCACGTTATTCCTGTCTCATCTTATCCCTAGTTCTATAGCCATCCCCTGTTCCTGTCCGCGCACCCAATGTCCAATCCCTGTCCTCTTCCCATTTCCACATCCTGTCTTCTGTCCCATGCCCACCCTCCCCAATCCTGCATCACACGATTCACAGAATCACACCCCCCCCCCCCCGAATTTCTAGTTGGAAGACCTTTAAAGATCATAGAGTCCAAATCCCATCTTCTAAACACCTCGAACCAGATCATGGCACCAAGTGCCAGAATTCCAGTCTATTTTTTTTAAAACACATCGAGGGATGGTGAACGTCCATCACCTCCCGGGAGATGATTCCAGTATTGATCAACTCTTTCTGTTGAAAACTTCCTCCTTAATTCTAGCCTGTAATCTCCCTTGGCAGTTGTGAGACTGTGTCCTCTGTTCTGTCTCTTGTTGCCCAGGAAACAATCCCTGACCCGACCACCCCATCACAGTCCCATCCTTATCCTCACCCCCTTTTCTCATCTACCATCCTCTTCTCATCCCCATCCCAATCCCTGTTCCCCACCCCTCTAAGGCTCCGCAGCTCCTCCCAAAGCCACAGGGTGCCGCCTGCCAGCAGATCTGCCTCCCAAAGGCCAGGGACAGACTCCAGCTCTTTCCCATTCCTTTAAAACTGACTGTGTGGCCAGTCTGGTCCAAGGAGTCAGAAAATTTCACTTCTTTAGCATCCAAGGGCTGCACGGAGCCTTGGCAGCTGCCTCTTTCCCATGCCAGAGATTCTCAGGCGCCTTTGGTTTGAATTTTCCACAGCCCCCAAAAGATCCATGGAGCAGCAGGCTTTCTCTCCCTTTCCCTCTGCCCCCTTCTGCCCCTGCCACCTCCGATGGTGCCACAAATGCACTATCCCATGGGAATGACATCCGGCTGGGATTCAGCAGGCAGAGGCAGCTGCTCGCGGCCCCCCTGCCACCTCCCAATTTCCCTGGAGAGCCGTAGGAGGTGTTTGAGCTTCAAAGAAAAAGCCACATTTTGGCACGGGGGCTCCTCAAAGGCTGCAGTCGTGTCCCAGCTGGCCTGGACCCCGCTCAAAGCGCCCTAAATGGTTTCCATAGGCAGGCAAAGGACTCCTTCCAGGGGCTTGGAGCCAGCCAGCTGCTGCAGCCAAGGGGCAGGGCTTTTCTTTTTTCCAGCGATTGGGGGTGGCCCCAGAGCAGTGACACTCCTGGAACAAGCCAGGCCTCAAACTCCAGCACCAGGGTGAGCAGTGGGTTGCACTCTGCTGGGACTGAGGCACCAACAGTGGACAATCCCTGTCGCTGCAATTAGTCAGCGGTTGGAGGGTGTCCAGGCTGCTTCCCGTTGAGCGATTCCCTGCGGGAGATGCCATGAATGTGTCCCTGATTATTTTCTCTCGACAGCAGCCTATGGGGTTTTGACACTCCCTTCCTCGCTATACTGGGCGTTCCTCGGGCACGGCCGTGCCTCTCGGAGCAGCTGCACAAGCCTCCGGCCAGCGGAAAAGGAAAAAGGGAAAAGGGCTCCGAGAACTGCAGCAGAGCTTGGGCTGCTGCCAGCCGGATTTCCAGGAGCCACTCCATGGAGCCGGAGCTGTCGGGATTGAGCTACTTCCTGCCTCCACCACCGCCGTGGGTGCTCCCCGACCCGACCCGAAGGCCGGGAATGGGGAATTCCTCCTCGCTCCACCGTGCGCTGCAGATCCGGAGATGATGGATTGGTGGCACAGAGGAAGGATAAAAGCGCTGACCCTGCGCGCAGTGCGTGGGGCCGCTCGCTGACCCAGCTGAGCGCAGATTTTGGCCGGGGGCTGGCCGTGTGCTCCCCCCGGGCTCCCGGGCATGAGGATCGCGTTCCTTCCCGCCTCGGGGAGCAGGATCCGAGCGGGAGCGGCCGCCAGCCTCCCGCCCAAACCGCCGCGACACCCGGCCCCGCGCCCGGCTGTGCGCGGGGGCGAGCCGGGGGAATGGGGGGCTCCAAGATGGGGGCACAAGATGGGGGGTCTCCAAGATGGGGGTCTCCAAGATGGGGGTCGCCAAGATGGGGCTCCAAGAGGGGGGGCCCCCAAGATGGGGGGCTCCAAGAAGGAGGGGCTCCAAGATGGGGGGCTCCAAGATGGAGGGGCTCCAAGGTGGGGGGCTCCAAGATGGAGGGGCTCCAAGAGGAGGGGCTCCAAGATGGGGGGTTCCAAGATGGAGGGGCTCCAAGGTGGGGGCTCCAAGAGGGGGGCTCCAAGAGGGAGGGTCTCTCCAAGAGGGGGCTCCAAGATGGGGGCTCCAACAGAGGGGGGGCTCCAAGATGGGGGCTCAAGAATGGGGGCTGCCAAGATTGGGGGGCTCCAAGATGGGGGCCAAGATGGGGGTCTCCAAGAGGGGGGGCTCCAAGATGGGGGTCTCCAAGATGGGGGCTCCAAGATGGGGGCTCCAAGAGGGAGGGGCTCCAAGATGGGGGCCCAAGAGGAGGGGCTCCAAGAATGGGGGGCCAAGAGGAGGGGCTCCAAGAGGGGGGGCGCTCAAGAGGAGGGGGGCTCCAAGATGGGGGTCTCCAAGAGGGGGGTCTCCAAGAGGGGTCTCCAAGAGGGGGGTCTCAAGATGGGTTCCAAGAGGGGGTCTCCAAGAGGGGGGCTCCAAGATGGGGCTCCAAGATGGAGGGGCTCCAAATGGGGGTTCCAAGATGGGGGTCTCCAAGATGGGGGTCTCCAAGATGGGGGCTCCAAGATGGGGGCTCCAAGATGGGGCTCCAAAGGGGGGGCTCCAAAGAGGGGCTCCAAGATGGGGGCTCCAAGATGGGGCTCCAAGATGGGGGCTCCAAGATGGGGGCCCCCAAGATGGGGGCTCCAAAGAGGGAGGGCTCCAAGATGGGGGCTCCAAGAGCAGATCCCCCTCCTTCCCGGGATGTCCCCTCGGGCCATCGCCCCTGCCGGGATGCCGTACCGGGGACGGGGGTGGGCGGGCCTCAACCCGGCCGGATTTTGGCTAAGATCTGATTGGCCCAGGCCGGGCCGGCCGCTGCCGGCCCCGCCCTCGGGCTGCTCCCTGTCCGCCCCGCGGGCCGGGGTCGGCCCCGTCCGCTCCGTCCCTCCGCTCGGTCCTCCTCCCCTCCCGCCGGCTTCTCCGCGCTCGGCGCCGTGCGGGCTCCCGCGGGGATGCGGGCGCTGGCGGCTCTGCTGGCCGTGCTGGCCCTGGGGGCGGCCCTGCCCGCCCGGGGCTGCTCCCGCACGGCCCGGCCGCGGCGATGCCCGGCTCCGCGGCCCGGGACGATGAGAGCTCTCCGGGACTGCTGCTCCGCCGCGCCCTGCGCCTCTACGGCCGCGCCGCCCGCCGCTCTACGTGGAGTGCCTCGTGGCCCCGCCTGCCTTCTGCTGCCCTGCCCTCCTTCCCCGGCGCTCCGACCTGCCCCGCTTCCTCCTCTCCATCATCTCCCTCTGTCCCCCATCTTCACTCTCATCTCTCCACCGTGTGTCACTCTCTCCTTCCAGCTCTGTCTCTCTGCCGTCTTCCGCCTCTTGCTCCACTCCATCCTCCTTCCCGCGGCTTTTCACTCCTCTATCTTTCCATCTTTCCTCCTTCCTCCCCTGCCTTTACACCCCCTCCTCTCCTGCTGCCGCCCCTGTCCCTCCATGTGCACCTTCGCTGTCCTGCGCACGTGTCTTTTCCATCTCATCATCCATCCATCCACCAAATCCATCCATCCATCCATCCATCCATCCACCATCCATCCATCCATCCATCCATCCATCCCTCCATTTCCCCTTCCGCGGTCTCCTGCCCGGTGTCTCCGGAGGAACAAGAGGCTTTCTCCTCGGCTTTCGGCTTTCTCCCCCGCAGCTGTCCCCGGCTGCAGCTGGGATGGCCCCCGAGCCGCAGCCCTGGGGATGGAGAAACTCGAGGTCTTTGTTTTCTGCCCGGGCCGATGGGCCACGCGCCTGGGCTCTCCCTGCACCGAGGAGGGGAGGGACAGGGCAAGGGGACAGCACTGGTGACCCCTGTGCAGCGGTGTGGGGGCACCTCTGCAGCTCCTGAGCGCCCTGCACCGCTCCCCCGCAGGTGGCAACCAACGGGGTCATCTCCAGCCAGGATTTCCCCAGGAGACCAGTACGTGGATGACGATTTCCCCACGGACTTCCCGTCATCGCCCCCTTCCTGGCAGACCTGGACAACCTCTGGGACAGGGGAACATCTACTACCGCCAGGAATGACTCCAGGGACGTGCTGGACCAGGCTCTTGGGATACATCCAGGCTGGGTTTCCCGCTCTGCCGCTGCCTTCGTGCCACCAATGCCTTCAGCCACCTGGAGGAGGTGGGCGGCTACCAGGAGCTCTGCCCAGGAGCTACCGAGCCCCTCGCACGAAGGTGAGGCCCAGGGGCTGAGCTTGGTTCCCATCTGAAGGTTGAGGCCAGGGGCTGAGCGTGGTGTTCCCATCTGAGGGTGAGGCCCAGGGGCTGAGCTTGGTTCCCATCCGAAAGTAGGCCAGGGGCTGAGCTTGGTTCCCATCTGAAGGTGAGGCCCAGGGGCTGAGCGGTGTTCCCATCTGAGGGTGAGCCCAGGGCTGAGCTTGGTTCCCATCTGAAGGTGGGCCCCAGGGGCTGAGCTTGGTTCCCATCTGAAGGTGAGCCCAGGGGCTGAGCTTGGTTCCCATCCTACTCATCACGGGAGGATGAGTTCTCTTGTGGCACCCAAAGTTTCTTTCTGAGCAGCTGGATGTTGGCTCCATCCATCCATCCATCCTTGGGTGGGCACCAGGAGGAATGGGGAGCTTTCTCCCTCTGCTCAGAGCTCTGCAGGGGTGGGGCTGTTGAACTAGAAGAGGTTTAGAGGTTGTCTTCATGGCTGGAAGACATGAGCAAGGACTGGAGTGACAGGACAAGGGAATATGGCTCCACACTGCTTGGATCAGATGTTAGGAAGGAAATTCCGGCTGTGAGAGGGTGAGGCCCTGGCACAGGGTGCCCAGAGCAGCTGTGGCTGCCCCTGGATCCCTGGCAGTGCCCAAGGCCAGGTTGGACAGGGATTGGAGCAGCCTGGGACAGTGGAAGGATGTCCCTGCCATGGCAGGGGGGAGAATGGAATGAGTTTTAAGATCTCAACCCAAACCATTCCACGATCTGATTCTTTTCAGACAAAGCTTTCCAGTGCTGGCTGCTCTGGCTTTGCAGGGCAGAGGGTGGCTGGGGGCAGCTGGGGACCCTGGTTTGGGTCACCCATTGTGCTCCTGACCTTTACTGGTGGCTCGGGGCTGGCCCTTCCTCCTGCCCTGCGCTGATTGCGCTGCTGGTGAGCAACTGGCTCTGGAATTTCCACCGTGGGCTGATTTTGTGCCTGGAAAACAAGCTCAGAGGTGGTCTGCCAGCTCGGGGGGTGACCTGTGCTCTCCACCCACGGGGCTGATAAGGYTCCTGACGTGGGTGGACCTCCAGCACTGCCTGTCCCTGTCACATCAGGCCGATGACGTGCTGAGGAGGTGACAGCGATGCTCTGCCAGCTGCAGGGACTCCAACGGGCTGAAAGGGATGAGCTGCACGAGGAGAACTCTGGTGATGGACACCCAGAGCTGGGTGAGGGGTGATGGGCTCTCCCCCAMAGCCCAGCAGCAGCCACCAGGTCCCCAAGGGCCACCAGGAGCCATCCAGGGCCCTTCAGCTGAGAGGGAAGCCAAGCAAGGCAAGAAGCTGAGGTTTGGAAGGAGCCAAGGCACATTTTTTCCTCTCATTTARAAGTTGGGAAAACAGCTGAAGAGATGCCATCAGGGGCCTCACAGCGACCTCGTGGCCATCGAAAACGCAGCCTCCTCTTCTTTCCTCTTCCCCGTTGTGGTTTTTTCTCCCCTCTGAGAAGTTTTGGATCAGGCCTTAAAATGAAACCGGTCTTGTTTGGAAACGAGGAGCTCCAGGGAAAGCTCCTGAAATGCAGCTTGTGCCTGTGCTTTGCTGAGCTCCCCCTTCGCCAAAACTGCTAAAAATCTCCCCAAACACCACTTTTTTCTTTTTCTTTTTTTTTTTTCCCCTGACCAAATGTGATGTTTATGGAAACGCTGCCCTCCTGCTGCTCAGAACCAGGACTGACTCCAAAGCCTTTTCCCCTGCCCTGGAAAGTCACAGCTGATCCCTTTTGAGCCCCAAAAGTAGAAAACTGGGTTAAGATGGGGAGCAGAGGATTCCCAGACCCTCGTTTTGCCTGGGTGGGAGGTCTGGCAGTGCCGTGTCCCCTCCAGCTCCTTTGGGACATTCTCCTGGTCCCTGCAGTGACATTTTCCTGGGCTGCACAACGGGACAAGGCTGACCCTGCTTCTCTAGGAGCAAAACTTGCCCTTTTGGGCTGGAATTTGCCCTTTGCAGCTCTTTGCTGGGGGCTTCCCCCCCTCCTTCCCTTCACCCCACGGTGCCAGCACATCGATGTCACCCGGCGTGTCCCCCCGGCCACCCACCCCAGCCCTGCAGCTGCTGCTGCTGCGATTTGGCTGCGTGGGGGAGGAATCCAGCCCCGGGAGGAGGGAGGGAAGGGGGGGTTATTCCACCCCCCTGCAGCTTTTTGGCTTTTTGGCCGCCTTTTCGGGGTCTCTGAATGGCCGAGTGTGTGACAGGCACAACAAGGCTCTTTATATCCCGCGGGGCTGCCGGGAAACCCAGCGATGCTCCGGGGGGGGGGGGGGCCTGCGCCCCAAAATCAGAGCRGGGGGAGCCCCCCCAGCCTCCCTCCCTCTGCTCCGGGGGKTGAAGCTGGGAATTCAATCGCTTTTCCTTCGCTCGGGCGCCGTTCCCGGTGGGAAGGGCTGCTGCTCCCTGCCTGGAGCAGGAGCTCGGTGGGGTTGGGTTCTTGAGGGTTTTGGGAGATTGGGATGTCGGGTGGCTCAGCAGGAGGAGCAGGAGCTCTGTGGGGTTGGTTTCTTGGTGTTTTTGGGAGATTGGGATGCCGGGTGGCTCAGCAGGAGGAGCAGGGGCTCTGTGGGGTTGGTTTCTCGGTGTTTTTGGAGCAGGGGGATGTTGGGTGGCTCAGCAGGGTTGAGCAGGAGGAGCAGGAGCTCTTTGGGGTTGGTTTCTCGGTGTTTTTGGGAGATTGGGATGTCAGGGGGTTCAACTGGGGAGTGCAGGAGGAGCAGGAGCTGTGTGGGGTTGGTTTCTTGGTGTTTTTGGGAGATTGGGATGCCGGGTGGCTCAGCAGGAGGAGCAGGGGCTCTGTGGGTTTGGTTTCTCGGTGTTTTTGGAGCAGGGGGATGTCGAGTGGCTCAGCAGGGTTGAGCAGGAGGAGCAGGAGCTCTTTGGGGTTGGGTTCTCGGTGTTTTTGGAGCAGGGGGATGTTGGGTGGCTCGGGAGGAATGAGGCAGGAGGAGCAGGAGCTGTGTGGGGTTGGGTTCTTGGTGTTTTTGGGGCGGGTGGGATGTCAGGGGGTTCACCAGGGCGGTGCAAGAGGAGCAAGAGCTCTTTGGGGTTGGTTTCTCGGTGTATTTGGGAGATTGGGATGTCAGGGGGTTCACCAGGGCAGTGCAGGAGGAGCAGGGGCTCTGTGGGATTGGTTTCTTGGTGTTTTTGGGACATTGGGATGCCGGGTGGCTCGGCAGGAGGAGCAGGGGCTCTGTGGGTTTGGTTTCTCGGTGTTTTTGGAGCAGGGGGATGTCGGGTGGCTCAGCAGGGTTGAGCAGGAGGTGCAGGAGCTCTGTGGGGTTGGTTTCTGGGTGTTTTTGGGACATTGGGATGTCGGGTGGCTTGGCGAGGCTGTGCAGGAGGAGCAGGGGCTGTGTTGGGTTGGTTTCTTGGCGGTTTTGGGGTGGATGGGATGTTGTGGGGTTGGTGTCTCGGTGCTTTTGGGACATTGGGATGCCAGGTGGCTCAGCAGGGCGGTGCAGGAGGAGCAGGAGCTGTCTGGGGTTGCTTCCTCGGTGTTTTTGGGACATTGGGATGCCGGGTGGCTCAGCAGGGCGGTGCAGGAGGAGCAGGAGCTGTCTGGGGTTGCTTCCTCGGTGTTTTTGGGACATTGGGATGCCAGGTGGCTCAGCAGGGCGGTGCAGGAGGAACAGGAGAAGCAGGAGCTCTGTGGGGTTGGTATCTCGGTGTTTTTGGGGCCGGTGGGATGTCGTGGGGTTGGTTTCTCGGCAGTTTTGGAGCAGGGGGATGCTGGGTAGCTCGGAGGGGCTGTGCAGGAGGAGCAGGAGCTCTGTGGGGTTGGTGTCTCTGTGTTTTGGGACATTGGGATGCCGGGTGGCTCAGCAGGGTTGAGCAGGAGGAGCAGGAGGAGCAGGAGCTGTCTGGGGTTGGTTTCTCGGTGGTTTTGGAGCAGGGGGATGCCGGGTGGCTCAGCAGGGTGGAGCAGGAGGAGCAGGATCTCTGTGGGGTTGGTGTCTCGGTGTTTTTGGGAGATTGGTGGCTCGGAGGGGCTGTGCAGGAGGAGCAGGAGCTCTGTGGGGCTGTGTCTCAGTGTTTTTGGGACGTTGGGATGCCGGGTGGCTCGGAGGGGCTGTGCAGGAGCTCTGTGGGGCTGTGTCTCGGTGTTTTTGGGACATTGGGATGCCAGGTGGCTCAGCAGGGCGGTGCAGGAGGAACAGGAGGAGCAGGAGCTCTGTGGGGTTGGTTTCTTGGTGTTTTTGGGGCCGGTGGGATGTCGTGGGGTTGGTGTCTGGGTGGTTTTGGGACATTGGGATGCCGGGTGGCTCGGCGGGGCTGTGCCGGCTCCGGAGCCGCCTCGTCCGGCCGTGGTGGCCGCGGTGCCCCTGCCTGGCACGGCCCCAAGGCTCGCAGGGCTGGCAGGGCAGGCGGCCAGCCTGCCTATAGCGGGATGTATGGGAAGCTGGGATGTTTTTTCCGCAGGAAGCCGAGCTAAAATTGTTGTGAGGGACGAGCGGGGGGGTGT
>NDFG01000032.1:50785-73335 GCA_002167245.1 Sporophila hypoxantha
CCCMRKTKKKGAMGAGATAAGGAAARCTGCCCACTTAGCAGAAGACARCTGCCATACAGATGGCAAATAGAATASKATTTGCTTGACAATCSAGGACAAAGGTGCAGAACTTGGCCATGCCAAGGCTCCTGTGGACACCCTGGGGGGGCATTCCCTGKTTTTGGGAGACACAAGAAGTGATGTGACCTCTGGCTGGGACTTATGGTATCCCCAGCTGGCCGTGGCTGCTGTGGATAGCTCAGCCTTGTTCAGCACAGCCTGCCTGGGCTCCCAGGTAGTTCCCAACCTTAGCAAGCTCAGCTCTTAGGTGATATCAGCCCTTTAGTGATTATCAGCTCATTTGTGATTTCAGCTCTTTGGCTTGCTAAGAGCCTTGGGCAGATGCTGGGAGAGAGAGGAGAAGGCTGTGTGAGGTTCCACAGAGATGTCTTTATTGGGGTCTTCTGCAAAGGTGTCAGGGACAGCTCTTCTGCCAAGCTGGGCAAAAGTAGCTCTTTATGTAGGGTACAGAAGTTTTAGGAATTGTCTAATAGTAGGGGTTGAGGTGAAAGTGACCTATAGTCTTAGAGAGAGATAAGCAAGGGTCTGAAGGCGGAAGAGAGGCACCTTAGGCCCAGCCATCATGACTCGGCATTTCCTGTCTTAGGCTGCTGAACGCTGGGGAGGCCTTGCAGGCCCTGGGCCTGCTACAAAGAAGCTTCCCTCAAAAAGCTGTTAGACCCCGTTGGCTCCTTTCCCTGTTCCTATGTCTGTTCCTCTGTCCCTGAGCCACTCCTCCTGCGAGGGTACCAGTTGTTGGTTTCTCTGGGTCTGCATTGAAGGCACTCGAGACAGTGTTTCATGTTTGGACTCACGTGTTTATTATTTCTTATCAGTGAAACAGTCTCACTACTGTGAGGTCAGCAGCTTTTCATTAGAAGGCACAAAATGGCCAACAATCTCTTGGTACAAGGGCTTTTAAGACTAAACCATCCAGTTAAGAGCTGACACCTGGATTATTTTCCCTTTTAACCCAATAACTGATCCCACAGAGCCCCCAGTGGGGACTTTACTGCCCAATTACAAAATGCCACCCAAACCCATGAAGAAGGAGGAAGAAGAAGCATGAAGAAGAAACCCAGGATGACACCCTGTGCCCTCCATCTTGCTTCCATCCACAACACACTAAAAATCCCAAAACCTCAATTTCTCACCAAGTGATCTACCTCCACTGCTCTCTATAATCTATTTCACACTTTTGTGGATTCCAGTCTATCTTGAAGTCTGGGAAACTTTCTCCATGGATGAGGGTCAAAGTCAGTGCTCCCCTGGGGGTCAGGGCACCCCAGAGCAGACAGAGAAATATTCCCAGTGCCCTGGATTTTCACATCCTCCCTATTCCCTGACTGGCCCTCATCTTTGTTCTGCCCCAGGCCCCTGGGCAGAGAGAAACTCAGACTCTCCATGTGTGGGTGCTGGGACAGGATCATCTCACTGCATGGTTGAATTAAACATCTGTGGATGTTATGCAAAGTTCCWTTTTGCTTCCTTACCCTGGACTACRCTAGCAGCAATTCAGCCTGCTACGGGCCCTGTCCTGACCTTGTCCTGTAGGAGGGATTGGCTCTGCTCCCCAGCCCTTCTTTTTATTGAATTATTCGAGATCTGGCTAAAACTGCTGTTTCAGTATCAGGATGTAGATTATTTTGAAGAGCTGTGCCTCCAGGGTGCTGTTGGGATACAAAATGTGCTGCTYCTCAGACTCGCCCTCGTCGAGGAGCCGCAGTTTGGGTCATAAACATGACTGATATCGCTCTGCTTTGTTTGGAGAGGTTTTTTCCTAATCAARTAAAGATGGTTCAGGCACTGATAAGAGAAAAACCGGGCCTTGCTCCTGGCAAGAACCAGGATAATCTCCCACCACTCCTTACTCTTGTGCCCTGTTTGTGCATTATTTCCCAAGCAACCTTTACTGGACGGACTGGAATCGCGAAGCTCCCAAAATCGAAACTTCCACTGTCAATGGAGCCAACAGGAGGGTTCTGGTGCACACAGACATTGGTTTGCCCAATGGCCTGACTTTTGACCCCTTCTCCAAGCTGCTGTGCTGGGCAGATGCAGGTAATGTCCCCAAGGATGGATCAGAGAAGGTCACACTGAGCCTCAGGGGAAAATCCTGGGTGTCTTCAGCCCAGTGTTACCTGTGGGCTCCAATGGTGTGCCAGATTGGATTTTAGGAAATATTTCTTCATGGAAAATGTTGTTGCTCAGGGCAGTGCTGGAGTCCTTGGCCCTGGAGGGATTTAAAAGCTGTGTGGATGTGGCATGTGGGRACATGGAGCAGTGGTGGCCTTGGCAGTGCTGGGAGATGGCTGGACTTGGTCTTAGGGAGTTTTTCCAACCCTGAATTTTATGATTCTACATCTTCAGGCTGAAAAGCTGTTTCAAAATGTAATAAATCAGGAAAAGGCTCTTCCCYCAGAGGGTGCTGGGCMCTGCCCAAGCTCCCCAGGGAATGGGCACAGCCCCGAGGCTGCTGGAGCTCCAGGAGCTGCCAGGGATGCCCAGGGTGGGATTGTTGGGGTGTGCTGWGATYCTTGTGACTCTGTGAAATACAAAGAACATATTTGGTGTGGCATTTCCAGTGGGATGAGGAATATGTTGTGTTGGAACAGGCACCAAGCACCTGGAATGCACATTCCCCGACGGCACCGGCCGGCGCGTCATCCAGAGCAACCTCAACTACCCCTTCAGCATCATCAGCTACGCCAACCACTTCTACCACACGGACTGGAGACGGTGAGCAGGGAAAACCCCTCCCCCTGCACCCTGGGAATGCTCAGCTCCCCTCCCTGAGAGGAATCCCAGCCTGCTCCCRAATCCTGGAGCCTCCCCAGAGCTCTCCTGGATCTCCGAGCGCGGCTTCAGCAGCACCTGCTTGTAAATCTCAGCACGGAGGAGTTGTTTAGACACAAGCCCAGCTCCCTGGGAGGGACAGAAACAGTGGTTTGGGTTTTTTGTTTTTTTTTAAACTGAAACTTGGCTGAAGTTTCTGGATGTAGATTAGGTCCAAGGAAAGATCCTGTCCTCAGCCGTTCCCTTCAGCAGCAGGAACTCGCCTCTCTTCCCACTCCAGCTGGAAGCTCTCACAGCTCCCATCCARTCTTGGGTTACAACAAACACTTAAGGGCTTGCCACGCTTGGAGGAGACTCTCAGGGAGATAATCTCTCCTTGGAAGGCTCTTTTCTGTGGCTGCATCACCACAGAGAAATGCACTGACTGAGCTGGAGGAGGATTTTACGGAGCAAATTTCTTTCCACTTGTCCTGCAGGTGTTCAGAGCAAGCTTTTCAGCTGCCTGTTCTAAATAGGGGAAAAACCCCCAARTTTCATAGGTGAATAAAACACTTCTTCCCCTTTTTTTCACCAGGGATGGGGTGATAGCTGTAAATAAAGAAACAGGCTCCTTCACTGATGAGTATCTCCCAGAGCAGCGATCCCACCTCTATGGAATCACAGCAGTTTATCCCTACTGCCCTGGAGGTAAAAACCCACTCAAACCCCATCCCCTTGTGAATTCTGGTGGTGAAAAATCTCCACTTCACACTAAAAATCTCCATTTCTCCCCACAGCCAGGAAATAGTAACTCCATTTTCAAGGAAACGAGGATTTGCACCCAGAGGAATTTCAGACCCAGAGAACTGTCACTGCATACAAGGGGGGAGAAGTCCCTCACCAAGGCCAATGAGGTGCCCTGCTTTCCTGCAAAAGATTTTCAAGTATTTTTTATAGTTATACCTCAAGACTTTGCTACTGTATTTTTTTACCAAATAGAAAATGTGGAGATATCACCAAAAAAAAAATCCTGGGAAGCTCAAGCCATGACCTGAACTCTTGCTCATGCAAGATTTAAAATGTAGCTTTTTTTTTTTTTACTCCAGTGTTTTATTGTATTGGAAGAAGAATGGATTCATTTTTCATAGTTTTGACAATCTGACCAAGAGGTCCTTTTATCCAAAAATAAGAAATTAAGTGCCTATGGGAAGCTGTGGATGCAGTTAATTGCTGGGTCTAATTAACAAACAGCCCTGAAGACAGAGACTGTGTGTGCTCCAAAATCCTGCAGAACAGGGATGGGATGTGGCAAAGGCATTGAAGATTTTCCAGAGGATGATTCTGTGTTCTCACCACTGCCTCCATGCATGTCTTTTAGTATTTATATTAGAAGAATATGCTAGAATTGATCTGTTCATGCTTGTTGGGTCTTCCAAGTGCCTTCCTAGACCTACCCAGTGTAGACCAATACATGTTCAGAAATACCAGTTACGTTGTAATGCTTCACTTTTTCTAAGTTACTTCAATAATTGAATAAAAAAGGTTGGTTTTAAGTTGCCCTTTGGATTCAGTTTTTCACTATTTCAGTTGTAGGGGAATATTTCAGTGTGGGGAAGCAGCAAGCAAGCCAGGAGCAAGCTGTTCCTAGGGCAGGACCTCAGGAAAAGAAGATTTTATGTAACATTCCCCTCAACACAAAGCCAAACACAATGAAAAAGACACACACACACACACWMAAAAAAGTCCTATTTGCCAACTCAGAGCTCACCAGAACAATCTGTTTCCCTCAATTTCATTTATTTCAAGAAAAATCTGGTACTTCATCAGAAGTCAGAATTCAATTTCCTGTTTTCTTTCCCAAACAGGCAAATTAATCCCGTTTCAAGCTGCATGCCAGAGTGGAGCTGTTCCTAATTGCACTAACACACAGGGGCTGGAAGCTTTTGTTGTTCATCTGCCCACTTTGCCCAGTCTGTGGTCAGTCTTGGGGTCAGCAATGATGGCCTGCACAGCCACGATGGCCTCGTTGATTTTGGTCTGCAGCTCGCGGAGCTCCTCGATGTGCAGCAGGCGCAGGATCTGGGCAGCCTCGTTGATAACAGCATCTGGGGAGGGCACAGAGAGGAAATGCAGTTATCCAGCATTTTACGCAGCATTTTCAGCTCACAGGAGGGATTTAAGGAAGTTTTAGTGCCCTGCATGGTGTTCCTGCTGGTGGTTTCCAGGTTGGAAACAGAACAACGTTCCTTGCTGCTGGAGAGGGATGGGGTGGCCTCCAAACCTTCCCCATCATCCTGCAGCTCAGGGGCAGGGAACGAGGGAATCATAAAAATAATTTTTCTTAATATAAAAAAACCAAGCCAAAACCAAGCCAAAACCAACAACCAAAAAAAACCAGCAAAAAAAAAAACCAAAATAAAAACAAAAAACCCCTCAAAATAAACAAAAAATCCCCAAAACCAAAAAACCCACACAAAACCCCAAAACAAAAAAAACCCCAAACAAACAAAACATAAAACCCCCACCAAAACAAAACAAAAAACCACCAAGAAACAAACAAAAAAACCGCCAAAAAACCTCCCATAAACACAAAATTTAATTCACGACCCCTAAAAAAACTTGAATTAACATAAAAATAAAATATACAGACAAATAAAAAAATAATAAACTTATACTTCTCTAATTAGAAATAAAAATATACATTAGATAAATAAAAAGATATCTTAATAAAATAAAAAATTATAACASAGAAATATAATTATAAAAATAAGATTGGAAATATAATAAAAATTCATAGCATAAAATGATATAAAAATTGAAATATTATAATAAAATTTACAACATACAAATATAATTATATGAAATAAGATTTAAAATATTACCATAAAATCTATTATWTAAAATTATAATTATATAAAATAAATTATAATTTCAAATATTATATAAAATAYATACATATAATAACACCTTATTAATTAAAAATATCCACATTACAATTAAAAAAATTAATAAAAAGAATAAATTAAAACCACAAAAGGCTGGAAGGACCTTAASGATCATCTCATTCCAACCTCCCTCTCCAAGGCTGATGTGAAACATTCCAAGCAGTGATTTGAGTAACGTGGAGCACAAGTGAATCCTGTGGAGCTCCAGGTCACCTGGCTGGCTGTTCCTTATCAATAACCCATCACATTTATCAATAACCTATGAGGTTTATCAATAACCCATCAGGTTTATCAATAACCCATCAGGTGATGCCAACCTGAGGTGCCTGGAAGGGATTTCAGGAAAGAGGAGGCAGCTGCAGTGCATGGAGCAGCACAGCTGTCCTCTGCTGGTAGCAGCAGGATTTACCAACAGCAGGATGCATTCAAAGCTGTTATTTCAACAGATTCCWAACAGATTGGATTGAGGCTTTGCTGTTCCAAGCCCAAAATGCTCAGGGATGCTCATAAATAACCAGCTGGGAGGGAGGAATTCTTTCCACTGCAGGGTTTTTTACTGCCCACATCAGCTCTGGATTTGACAGTAATAACTCTGTCAAAGGCAAACATTCCCATTTAAAAGTCACATTAGGAGCAGTGCTCACCTCCCGTGTCAAATCCAAGAATGTGCTTTTCCAGAGCAACAGGCAGACCCTGGAAAAGGAAAAAAAAAAMCTGTTAAAAATGTCATTGAAATGTTTGGTAAATCAAATCAAGTACTGCAGGGGAGAAAATATGGGTTTTGCTTAGACAAAAATGTGTGAAAAGTTTAAAAAGTTGATGAAACAACTCCCTTTGTGTCCTGAAACACCAAACCCTGAGTATTATTACAGAAAAATCTTCCTGCTTAAGRATCCCTCAGTGGATACACAGTGCCTGCATTCAATCCTTAAAAGGCCAACAGCAGSACTGGGAGCCATCACCCAACCCTGCAGCTTCCCAGGAAAACAAAACTGGGCTTTCTTAGAAACTTCAGCCTTTCAACAGCTGCCAGCCTTTGAGCAGGGGCTGCCTGCAAAGAGCTGCASAAATTCTCTGTAATCAACTTTTGCTGAGCTCACAACATCCCCAGAAGCATCTGCTCAAGTGTTAAGTTTAGGAATAAAGGGAAATATTCCATTTTCTAGATATTTTATCTATTAAACCACTCCAAAGCAAAATTTATTAGTGGTTATTTCTGAGCATTGCTCTGTTTCCTTTGTCCAGCTGCAGAGGAGTGGTCACACTAAAACTTTACTCAGGGAGCTTCAACACACACTTAAAATTAGATTTAAACATTCCAAACCCCAGAATTTGCTTTTATTACCCTCAGCAAGTTTTTTTTTTTTCAACATTTGCCAAAAGCCTTGCATTTTGCACAACAAAAACATCAGRGTTCAATACCATTAATTTCTGCAGGGATGGAGCTGTAAAACTTTTAGACAGTGAAAATTTCCTTTAAAGGCTTTTATACAATGGAAAAAAAAAAAAGAATCTGAGCTGATCAGAACACACATTAAACACAAACTGGTGGCTGCAACTCATCTGCAAAAAGTGGGGTTTTTCCATGGCCTTTATAGTAAAATCCATGTTCTAACTGCAATCTTAAAAATCCATCTCCACTGTTAAMATTGGTGATCAAAATGCCACTAAAGCCACTTCAGAAAGATTCCAGAAATATCAGACTTCCTACAAGGATTTTTTTTTAAGAACTGAGGTTTGTACTTAGGGTTCCTGCCAGCCTGGGGTGTTTCTGAGGAAAAATTGTCATTTTTTGTCTTTTTTTCTCTCCCAGTTCTTTGTGGATGAATTCCCCAAGGTTCCCCCAGTGTCACCTGGTAGCAGGAAATTCCTTACCCTCCCTTCTTCCCACACTTTTGAGTCTGATCCTTTTWGGGGAGCTGCCTTTGGAATCCCTCAGCCCATCCTACAAGAAGCTCATGATCCTTCAAACAGRGAATAAACTAACAAAACAAGGGCACCTTTACATCAGGAACTGCACACACAACTTCACTTCCAGCCTCATTCCCTACAAATCTGATTCATGAATGCTGCACAAAAATGTGGCCATTTATAAATCAGTCAAAACCTGAAGAATAAATCAAATTTTCCTTTTTTTTTTTTTTTATTTTTTGTTTTTTGAAGATGTTGATGGTCCCTCCTGGCACAGATTTTCCTGCTTCTCACCACTCCCTTTTCTCCACACCCCTTGGAATGTGCAATTCTTATGGAAAAAACACTCCCAGGTTATCTCCCAGACAGAGACATTTCAGTCCTGCTGATGCTTTGAAGATCTATCAGAAATGAACAATTCCCTGGCAGGAAAAGAAAAAAGAAAATCCCATTTTGATCCCAGCTATGCAGCTATGAAAACAACAACTAAAAAGCTGCTTTTTATTAACATTACAGAACCTTAAAATGAAGACAACAGGCTCAGCTGCTTTCCTATTTTCCTGCTCTTTGAACAGTTTTATGGATTTGCAGGTCCAAGGCTTTGATTAATAAATAAAGAAATAAAGAAATCATGGATTGTTGTGAGCAGCTGCCAAAAAAAAAAAAGAAGGAATTTGGGTTCTTTGAGCAGATCCAGCTGCTTTAGCAGGGACACTCACACTCATACACCTGCAGGGCAGGTGAGGCTGCCTTTCCCAAATTCTGGAGAGATCTGGAATGATGAGGAAAGCCCAAACTAAAAACCCACAGTCATCCCCTGGAACATCTTCCCAACAGCCAGCTCGTGGTTAGCAAAGAATTCTGCCAAAATCTGACTTTAAGGGCAGAAATTTCCTTCACTGCTCCTTTGCTTTTTCTGGGGAAGAGAGGAGGGAGGAGCTGCATTTCCAACATCYCATTCCTTGAACACATATGAGGTGTCCATATAAAAAAAAAAACAAAACACTCCAAACAAGGAATATTTCAACTTCTTTATGCAGCCAACACTCCTAATTCCAAGGAAAAGTGCTGCACTGAACAGTCAGGATAATCCTGTGGAAAATAACTCAGGGAAGAGTTTTTCCATGATTTCTCACACAGGTGTATTTGTACTGACATGGGACAAACCCAGCTTTGTGTCCTGCYCTCCACAATCCCCCAGATCTGCTGGAATCAGCATGCTTGGGAGAAATGAAGCTGCCACCATCCTCCTAAATGAAGTGTTGGAACAGAAATGGTTTTGATTGAGGGGACAGAGCTTTATCTTCATTAATTAGCAYGGGATAATGAAGGCTGGCCATGGGTACAAACCTCCTTGGACTGGCTGGCTTTGGCTATGGCATCCTGTGTCAGGCGCTCCTGGACCAGAATCCGAATTGCCTGGGAAAAACATGGAAAGGGGACAGGAATTAATTCATGTCCTGAGGCATTTCTCAGTAATTCCAAGGGAAAAAGAGCCAAAATTATAACCTCAAACCCAGTTTTGTGACAGTTTTTTTTWAAATATTTTTCCAGCCCTTAAAACCTTTCCATTTAGGAATAATCGTGGCATGTAGGATCTCACCCAAGTGACAGACCCAGAAGTGACAAGGACATTGATTTCACACCATTAATTCCTGCCCCTCCTGAGACAGAAGCTGCAAAATACAAGGAACAGCCTGGAAATCTTGGGATTTTTAGCCTGGAGAAAGGGAGGCTCAGGAGGGTGACAGGAGGGAGGAGCCAGGTGGGGTCAGGATCTTCTGGCAGGGAACAAGAGACAGGACAAGAAGAAATGGCCTCAAGTTGTGCCAGGGGAGGTTTAGGTTGGATTTCAGGGAAAATTTCTTCCTGGGAAAGGTGAACAGGCACTGGAAAGGGGTTCACAGTGGTGGGATCCCCATTCCTGSAGGGATGTCACAGCTGTGTGCATGTGGCACTTGGGGACACGTGGCAGTGCTGGCAATGGTTGGGCTCCATGGTTTCAAGGTMATTTYCAACCTAAACAATTCCATGAWTCCAAAAKGAGCTGATCACAGCCCCAGAGCAGCAGCACCAATCTTCTTCTCCTGAGTTCTCACACCTTTAACTCTGCAGCAATACAGCTCCTCTGGGAAAGAAATGCTGATTTGGGAAGGAAGTGCTGAATTGGGAAGGAAACCCTGCCTTGGGAAGGAAACCTTGCCTTGGGAAGGAAATGCTGCATTGGGAAGGAAATGCTGATTTGGGATAGAAATCCTGCCTTGGGAAGGAAAATGCTGATTTGGGGATAGAATCCGTGGGAAGGATCATGCTTGGAAGGAAGTGCTGATTGGAAGGAAACCCTGCCTTCTGGAAGGAAACCTTGCCTTGGGAAGGAAATGCTGCATTGGGAAGGAAATCATTGCTTGGGAAGGAAATGCTGAATTTGGGAGGAATGCTGCCTTGGGAAGGAAATGCTGCATTGGAAGGAACCTGCCTTGGGAAGAGAAATCTGCATTGGGAATGGAATGCTGCATTGGGATGGAAATCGCTGCCATTGGGAAGGAAAATCCACTAGCCTTGGGAAGGAAATCCCTGCCTTGGAACAGAAATGCTGCATTGAGATTGGAAATGCTGCATTGGGAAGGAAATGCCTGCTTGGAAAGAGGAATGCCTGTTTAGGAAGGAAATCCTGCCTGGGAAGGAATGATGCTATTGGGAGGAAATCCTGCCTGGAACAGAAATGCTGAATTGGGAAGGAAATGCTGCCTGGGAAGGGAATCCTGCCTGGGGATGGAAATCCTGTCTAAGGAAAAGAATCCTGCCTTGAAGGAAATGCCTGCTTTGGGAAGGAAATGATGCTGCCAGCATCTTCTGGAGGTGCTGAACCTCCTCCCACATGCAGAGAACCTGGAGCAAGGCTTCCAGGACAGGCTTGGAAAAGATGAGAGCAGAAAGGAATTTATTTTAGCCTTGGGAACAAGAGCAGCCTTGACTTTGACAATCCTGGTGCTCATCTGTTTTCCCTGGCTCCAGCACATGGGGTGAAATCTTATCAGAGGCTATCAGTTACTGATACCTACAGCTCAAATGCCTCAAAAATAACTGCAGGGATACCATGCAGGCAGATTTGCACAGGAAAGAAGAACTGCCTCTGTCAAACACATTGCTCAGACTCTCCCTGATGAGCAGCCAAAAGTGACAGAAGGCAGCTCTGAGTTCTCCTCCCAGGATTTATCCCAGTTTTGCTCATGATTAATAGTTGAGCTGAACGCAGAAAGTTGTCATCTGAAATACTTTAAATCTGTCACTGAAAGTCAAGTGCCTGGACAAAAGGAAGGCTGGATGGGAGTTCTCATTCCAGCAGTGAAAACCAGAACCGCTTGTGAAGAAGAGAACTTCCAAGTGGCTTTTGGCATTAGAAACCATCCAAGGTGTCCCACAGATGCTTTCTGATCAACTTTGCCCAGGTTTTAAAATGGGATCTAAATCTCTGGCCAGATGTCTTGTGCTGTGCCTGCACCCTCTGCTCTCCCAAAAATGCCACTCTGAGTAGTGCCCAAGCCTTGGACAGGGATCAGAAATCCCTCGCAACCCTCCTTATGTGGGGGAGAATTACATGATTGAACACTTTCTAATATCATCATCTCAACCCCAAAAGCAGCTTTGGCATTGTTTCCTGGAATGTGAATTTTTCACTGTCAGAATTCCCACTCTTGCTGGAATATAAAGCCAAAAAAATTCGCTGGCATGGTTTTACCACAAATCTGTCGTGAAAAAAAAGAGATGAAGATAAAATTGTATTTATGCAGAATTATAACAGAGTTGTTTTCTTACTGACAAAATAGTATATCTTCTAAGTCCAAAGAAGAATCTGAAGGGAATTTTGATAAGAGCTAGCTCATCAAGCTGCAAATGCTCAAATATCAACCACACCCAGGTACTCTTCTCCTACCTGATATCCCTTTTCACTGATTTTTGGGGGTTTTTGAGTGTTTTGGTGGGGATATGAGATCTCCAGCTAGAGAGACGGAAGAAAGATATTTTGAAGGGAAAGTAGGAAGAACCATACAGGAGGAAGGAGAAGAAAAAAAAAAAGGATGGAATAACTGCAGGCAGAAAAATTCCCTTAAAAAAAACAAGTTATCATACAACTGCTTCCAAGTTAGACTTACACTAAATAAACCTCAATACCCAAACAGCTTTTGGTTCTCCAACATAACTTCAGCAAAATATCCACAACTATTGATCATGAACAGAACTTTTATGGGTTTTTTTTTTAAAGTTATTGCTTTTCATTTTTATTCCAAACAAACAAAAGTTTATTCCATAGTATGATGTGATCAAAAGTAGGAACTTGGGATTTTACACTCTCATCAATAATGTATTTTTTATTTTAAAAAATACAGTATGGGCTTGACCTCAAATCTATGAAGTTTCACCAGAAAATCAGAAAAACTCTTAAAGGCATAAAAAAGATGGTTTAGAAAATTAATCAGCTTATTTAGTGCACTTAAAAGCACTAATTAATTATAAAAACTAAATTAAATTAAATAATGAAAAGGAGTAAACAGTTCATAGAATCAAAAGAAAAAGGAAAATTTTAACAGTGGTTCCTCTCTTGGATGTTGTTTTAAAACATCTTTGGCATCATTAACTTTTAAATTTTCAACTTTCTCTTAATTTCTAGCACTGGAACAGAACTTTCTCCTTTGAGGATGTTCCTTAAGGAACTCAGCTAAAATTGTTTACCAGGATAATTTTTCCTGCATGAATTTCTATGAATTGTGTTCTTATCTGCTTGGAAAGACACAGAAATGTTTTTTTTTCCTATCTTTGCCTAAAAATTCCTGTTTATCAGTAACTGCACTTCAAGCTATGAACACACACCAGGCACTGGGGAAAAGAAGGAAAAAARGAGGTGGGAAAAGTGGGAAACTCACCTTGAGCATCACCAAGTAATCATCATGTCTCTGGATCTGAAGCAGATTAGCCAAAGCCATCACTCCAGCCTTGAAATCAGGATTATTCACTGGAAAAAAAAAGAAGGATTATTGGAAAAAAGAAGGATTACCATTTAAAAAAAATGAAAATTTATTTTGGTTTCACTGATTCCAGCAGGCAGAACTGGCTGCCTGACTCCATGGCATTGGATTGCTCTTCAGGATGGACAAGGGCAATTCCTCAGCACCCTTGAAGTGTTTCAAAAAAACAAGGATGTGGCACCTGGGACATTATTTAGTGCTGGATACTTGTTGGGCTCTGTGATCTTAGAGGCTTTTCCAACCTTAATTCCTAATTCCAAGCAGTGAGGAAACAGTTGGCTGCAGAGCAATCAGCACTGGGTACACAACCAGGTTAAAGGTTTGAAAATAAAGCAATTACAGGCAGATATTCTCTTTTGAACATTATTTGTACATTTTTATTGTTTTGTATCTTTTATCCCTGCTGCTGGTGAGGGCAGGATCAATCCCTGCCTTTTTGGAGATGGAGGAATGAAAGAATATTTGGAAGATTTAGGATTGATTTTAGCAGCTCTTTCCCACCACTTCCATTTATTGTGACTGTGCTAGCAGGGAAAAAAAAAATTAAAATTATGATGACAGAACAGCTGGAGAAGACTGAGGCAACATGAAATCCCTGACAGCATGGAAGCAACCAGCCTGCCACCATGTTTCCCTTGGATATTTTTATTTTTTTAAGGCATCTTGCTACTTCTCCCTCACTTACAATAAGAAATTATGATTTTACAGAGCAAAGCTGTTCATGTAAATGTTCAGATCTGCATTCCTAAAACTTTAAATGGGCTTTAAAAAATCTGCATCACAGGATGAACCAAGTGAGGAAGACCAGGCCATGGAGCACATCCCCATCCAGGAGCTTGTGGCACACTCACCATCCAGGTTAATCAGTGGCTTCGCATTTTTTTGCTGTTGTTGTCTGCATTTTAGCACCATCAGGGGTGGAATCCTTGTATTTATCAGCTGCAAAATGAGGAGGCAAAACACAAAAATCATCAGCATGAATGGCAAAAAAAAAAACTAAACTCAAAGTTAGCAAGGAGTTGTGGTGTAACACACTTGGATTTTTGGGTGTGGTTGTGGGATTATAAACTGAGATTTCTGGGTTTTATAAACTGGGATTTTGGAGCTCCCCATTAATGATACCAAAAGCTGCCAGTCCAGTGAGCTGCTCCAAGAGCTCCCAGCTGCAGAGATTCCAGGAGCAGCCTCACAGGCCTGCTCCAGACTTTCATTAGGCAGGATCCTCCTCATTACAGCCTCACCCCAAAAGGCTGAACAAGGGTTGGAACCTTGGGAATTGCTGAGAATTTCAGATTTTCTGTGCTGACACACTCTGACCCCCAAGAGAACACTGCATTCACCTGAGGCTGTGGAGAAGCTTCCAGAATGGAATGACAAGAACTGGGATTGTGGGTGTGGGTTTGATTATACTGTGTGTATCACAGGGTGGAAACTCAGAGTTTGGGGTTTAGAAATAGCAATATATAATACAAAACAAGATGGAGGTTTTAAGGTGGCTGCTCTTCTTCTTCACCTCCTTCTCCATGGGTTTGGGTTTTTGTGTAATTGGATAAAAAGTCCCCATTGTGACATGGGTGGTTGGTTATTGGGTAAAAGTGAAAATAATTGAGGTGTCATTTCTTAAACTTAAGAATTAAGTTAATCCTTAAAAGGCCTTGTAGGAGAGAGAATGGGGTCCATTTTTAGTTTGTTAGAGTGAAGTGCTGCAGAACTCAGGGTTTGTGAGACTGGGACAGAGATAAGAACTGATAAACGTCTGAGTCCCAACAAGAAATACCATAATGGCTTGAGAAAGCTGCCCTAGAGCAGAGGCTGGATGGAGCTCCAGAATAAAGCGGGATTGATTCAAAGCATCTCCTCCATGGATCCACCTTGGGAGCACCAGAGCCCAGCCAGGGCTGCACCAAGATGAACCAAAATGGCCGCCAAAATGCACGGCCAGGCACGGGGTCTGTCCCTGGGATCAGTTCTGCTCAATTTGCACCTTGCAGTTCATTGTCCATTCCAGCTTTAGCCCCTGCAGTCCCACCCTGCTTGTTTTTCTCTCTCCAGCCCACGGTGTTTGTGCTCTTGGGCTGAGATTTGGGTCATTTGTCCTTGGTGCCCAGCTGGAGCAGGAATTGTTTTGTCTCCCTGCTCTGGCACAGAGCTCACCAATACCCATAATATGAAGCCCAGACCCTCACACTAAAGCAGCACAGCAAACCTGACAAAAAATAAAAAGTAAAACCTGAGGCTCACTTGCCTTGCAATTTAATCCCAACCCTGGCAAAAAGAAGCAAAGACTCAGCACACAATCTGCATCTCCCAGATCTGCCCTTCTAAAATCCATCAGTTCCTCTGCCTCGAGCAGGGATCAAGAACTGGGGGATGATTTTGGTCCTGCTGAGAAAATAAAACATTTCCAGCTCAGGGTTTGTTTCACAGCCCACACTGGGGTTYTCCAAGCCTTTGGAGGATGGAATCTCCTGAACTCCTCCTTTTTCACACAATCCCAAGGCACAGGCAGCTCATTTTGCCCATCATGAGGGACTGAGGATCACAGCACAGGTGTTTGTATCCCATCCCTGCTCTGGGCAGAGCTCAGCCCTGCAGGAATTAAAGCAAATGGAAAAGCAGCACTTTGGCTGTTGTTATTTTGCCACCAGTAATTACAATTTATTCCCAYTCTCTCCACAAGGAAATGGAACTGCTGTGACTTGGGGAGATTTAACTCCACTTTTCCATAACTTTGTCCTAGTTCCCAAGGGTTCCACATCCAGTCCTTGTTAAAAACAAAAAATAAAAAATGGGGTCTAAGAATAACTTCTCTGAATAAATGTAGTACTAAATATAATGCATTTAATACCCTTCAGAGGAAGTTCTCATCAAGGCAATCCCACAGGGAGAAAAGGGGTAAATATCTACAATGGGATTGGCTTTATCCAGAAATAAAATAAATAAAATAAAATAACAAATGCAATTATGCTGCTCCAGTCCCATGGGAGCTGAAAAGAAACAGCTCCTCTGAGCAGGGGATGGAAACAAGCACTTGAAATTGTGGTTTATTTTTTAAAGAAGTGAAATMTCCTTTTGACACTGTCTGATTTTGATGAAAACTTAAAAAACCAGTGTGAAATCATGCAGGGGAAAGTGTCCCTGCCTATGGAACTTGGTGCGTGCCAGGGCACTGTGACATCACAGCACATCTGGTGACACTGTGGGGGTGACAACTCCTGTCCCCAGGCTGCAGAGCTGCAGGTGCCACACAGGGATGGCCTGAGCAGGACCCCAGAGGGATGCCCAGCCTGGAGGAGCTCCTGCTGGTGGCCTTTGGGTTCAGCTGTTTCTACCCCAGCAGCACCCCCCGCTCCTGCCCGCCCTCCTGGGCCACCCTGGTGTGGGATGTGCCCCAGCTGGAGAAGGGCAGTGCCCCCAAGGGCACCACCRTGGCACAGGTGCTCTACTGGAGCATCCCAGCCCTGTGCCTGCTGCTCCTGCTGCTTTTCCTCAGCAGGACCTACTGGAGGAAGGTGAGGGAGGGCTGGTGCCACAGGCCAGGAGCCCATGGGGACAAGGAAGGGCCTTCCCAGACTGTGCCCAGCCCCAGCAGGCACAGCTGGGTCCTGGCCACTGTGGAGGAAACCAGGACAGGCTTAACATTCCTGGGCATTGGGATGAGATGGGGTTTAAGGGACCTTCCAAGCCACACCATTCCATGATTCCCACACAAGCTGCTCCCTGGGGCAGCCCAGGAGAGACCTGAGGTGTCCCTGTCCCCCTGTGCCTTCCAGAGATGTGGCAGGAAGCATGGATGCTCCTGCAAGACCTCCAAGCTGCTCTCCAAGCTGAAGGAAGATCCTGACTTGCTGAAGCTCTACCTGAAGCACCTGCAGAAGTGCAGGACATCCTTTGTGGAAGTGTTCCAGGTCAGGCTGGATGGGGCTGGGAGCAACCTGACCTACCTGGAAATGGCCCTGCCCAGGGTGGGGTTGGACTGGAAGGTCTTTACAGCCTCCTTTCAATCCAAATMTCTCTGTGATTCTCCAGAAAAACCAGCAAGAATATACAGGAGGGCTTCGAGGAGGAGGAGGAGAAGACACAATTTGCTGTTTGCCAATAAATCCCCAGCTGTAGCAAGGATCCCAGCTGGATGGAGCTGTCCCAAAGCACAGGGACAGCACAGCTTTGGCAATAAAGGTTGCARGTGAAATTGTCTCCAAGGTAAATGGAACATGGAATGGATGCAAGGAACAGAGGGAGTGACCCCACACTGGGAATGCTGCAAAGTTCCTCCAAACCAAAGTTCCTCCAAACCAAAGGGAAGGAATTCCTGGCTGAGATAGAATTCCCAGAGCAGCTGTGGCTGCCCCTGGATCCCTGGAAGTGCCCAARGTCAGGCTGGATGGGGTTTGGAGCAGCCTGGGGTRGTAGAAAGTGTCCCTGCCCATGGATCCTTGAGGTTCTTTCCAACCCAAACCATGCTGGGATTGTGTGAAATGAATCAGAATCCCCCATTCCCCTCCCATTTGGAGGTATGAAATGGATTTCCTCATACCATTATCTCCATACTCCAGCCTCACAGCCAAGCCAAGCAGCCAATCCACAGTTTCCTGTCGTTCCTGTATTTTGAAGGGACAGTTCACATCTTTCATGTACTGGGCAGCAAAAGAAAAAAAAAAAAAAAGAGAAAAAAAATGGATTTTAGTGGATGAATCAGTTGGGAGCACAGAACTGTTGTCACTTTCCCACAGGCCTCMCAGAAAATATTAATTAACAAGAGGTGAAATTCCTGCTGTGGCATCTGATCCATGCTGGAGTGTCCCAAAGCACCCCCAGCTCAAGTCTGACACCTGAGAATGGAATTTTATTTTTAATGAATGGTTTTTATTGCCACACTGWACCAAAATGCCCTTGCTTTACTCTCTGCTCAYGTCACAGAGCAAATAGAACAAGGGAAGGGGGAACAAATTGGAACAAAGCCTTCCCACMTGGAATGGAGCCACCTAAGGCTTCCCCAAACCAGAGCATTCCCTGCAGCAGCAGAAGTAAATTTCCCTTTTTTAGGGATTTTGTACAACAAGAGAGGACAAAACCAGGCTGAGGTTCTGTCCCAGACCACGAGACCAAGCCCTGGCTGTTGCCATGTCCCAAAAATCAGGACATGGTGACATCCTGTCATGTCCCTTTGCTGCAGGGACAGAAGTGCCACACAGCTGGGAAAAGGAATTTCTGCTTTTCAGGGGTTGGAAAGCAAGAATTCTCTGGGAATGATGGAGAGGACATTGTCACCAAGCCAGAAAAGGCACCACAACAGCACCAGCTGTCAGGAATTCCAGATATTCCCATTTACCTCCAGGATATTGGAATAATTCACTGAGCAAAGCAAGAGTTTCCAGGAGGGGAAAAAAAATTTGGGATGGATGGGCATTGGGAATTACAGAGCAGGGAAATGGGAGCAAGAGGAAAAGCTCAAGAGCTTTGTGGTGGCTGCAAATGCTCAGGAGCACAGAGATCACCCAGAGTCCATCTGGATGCAGAAAATTCATCTGGGTCCAGAAAAAAATCCATCTGGGTCCAGCAATCTACCTGGATGCAGAAAATCCATCTGGATGCAGAAAAAAAAAAACTGGATCCATAAAAAAATCCACCTGGGTCTAGAAAAATCTATCTAGATGCAGAAAAATCCATCTGGATGAAGAAAAAAAAAATCTGGATCCATAAAAAAATCATCCAGAACCAGAAAAATTCATCTGGAACCAGGAAAAAAAAATCCATCTGGATCCAGAAAAAAAATTATTTGGAACCAGAAAAATCCATCTGGTTTCAGAAAAATCCATCTGGATCCAGAAAGGGGTGTGTGTGTGTGTGTGTGTATCCATCTGGGTCTAGAAAAATCTATCTGGAACCAGGGAAAAAATCCATCTGGATCCAGAAAAAATTTATCTATCTGGGTCCAGAAAAATCAATCTGGGTCCAGGGAAAAAAAAAATCCATCTGGATCCAGAAAAAAAATCAACTGGGTCCAGAAAAAGTCACCTGGAATGGCAGGAGGTGCARGGATGAGATTCCCCCACATGCTGGCAAGGCCTGCAGGAGCCTCATCCACCTCCTTTTGGGACAGAAGAGGCATTAATGCAGAAAAAATTTGTTTATTTGTAAGCAGTCTTCTTTCTGCTTCAAGAGCTGAATCAAATCAGGCAAAAAAATAAAGAAAAAAAAAACCAGTTTAGGACGGACACTCCACCTATTAAACAAACAAAGCTGAGGGAAAACTATGCACAAAATTCCCCCAGCTTGGCTTCAGTAATACATTTAAATTCTTAGAAATGTAACAGGACAAATATTCAGAGTTATTTATTCGTGCTCCACGGCCACAGCAGCTGTGAACTATCATTGACAGCAATGTCTGCAGCAAGGAAATACCTTCTCAAAGGATTTGGGCCAGTCCTCACTGTGGATGTTCCTCAGATTCCCTCGGTCCTCGATCTTGTAGTGTCTGATTTTCTGGTCCTCCAGCCAGACAATGAAATTCCTGAACTCTGTTTCATCTGTGGGGAGGAGCAAACAGAGCAGCAATTCAAAAATATCTCAAGTTTTCATCTGATTCATACAAATCTTGATGCCTCTGAGCACTTTTCCCATTAAAAACCCCATATATATATATATATATATATATATACACATAAACCCCACTAAATATATATTTATATATTTATTAATATACATAATTTAATTTAATAAAATTTACTTTAAAATTAATTTAATATCTATTTATGTTTAAATTATTATATTATTTATTTTAAAATTAATTAAATATCTATTGATTAATATATATTTAGTGGGTATATAGTTAGTATATATTTCAGTTAGCATATATTTATAGATTTATAATATTTATTTATTTATATATTTAGCTGGTATACATTTATTTTAATTAGTATATATTTAGACATGTATAATATATATTTATTTATATATTTAGATAGTAGATATTTTAGTTAGCATATATTTACATATTTATTTATATATTTAGTTGGTATATATTAATTTTAGTTAGTATATATTTATGTATCTATAATATATGTTTATTTATATATTTTGTTAGCATATAATTATTTTACTTAGTGTATATTTATACTTCCACAATATATTTATATATTTAGTTAGTGTATATTTATTTTAGTTAGTATATATTTTTATATCTACAATATATATTTATTTATATATTTAGTTAGTATATATTTGTATATCTATAAGATTTATTTATATATTTAGTTAGTATGTATATATATTTATTATATATTTATTTATATATTTAGTTAGCATATATTTATTTTAGTAGTATTTATATATCTATTATATATAATTATTGATATATTTAGTTGGTATATATTAATTTTTGTTAGAATATATTTTTATGTGTATTATATATATTTATTTATGTATTTAGTTAGTATATATTACTATATCTATAATATATATTTATTTATATATTTAGTTAGTATACATTTGTTTTAGTTAGTATATATTTGTATATCTATAATATATATTTATTTGTATATTTAGTTAATATAAATTTATTTTAACCAGTATGTATTTATAAATATATATATTAGTGGGTTATAAATATATATATTAGTGGGTTATAAATATAAATATATATATTTATATATAAAACCCCACTGTATATAATATATATAAAAACCCCACTAAAATTGTGCATACTCTGACCAAAAATCAACCCTGAGTGTTTTTCCTTTTTCAGCTGACTGACCTCAATAAAGGCATCAGCCAGCAGCAGACTCTTTTTCTTGGGAATATAATTATAACTTATGGAGCACAGAAAGAAAGGTGAAAAATCCACAGAAATTTGAGTTTCTAACTCTGTTTTCAGCACACACACGACACATGCAGCACTAATCCCCAGCTCCTCTCAGAAAATATAAACACAAATATTAGGGCTGCACATTTTTCCCATTCACTGCTGACTCCTCTTGACCCCAAATCCCGATTTTTGGGGGCTGGAGCTCCACGATTCCCAGGCTGTGTGCACACAGGGGTGTCCGGGCTGGGTGACACAGGAGGTGACAGCTCTGGGGTGTCACCGCTCCCCAGAGCCCAGCTGGGGCACGCTGGCTCTGCAGGAGCTTTGCCATGGAATGGCTGGGGGGGAAGGGACAGGGAACCTTTTCATCTCAATCCCATTCACTAACACCACACATCCCATCCCATCCCCATCCCATCTCATGGGATCCCCATCCCAATCCATCTCATGGATTCCCATCCCAATCCCATCCCATGGATCCCATCCCAATCCCAATCCTGTCCCGTCCCATCCCATCCTTTCTCATCCACATGGATCCCATCCCTTCTCATCCATCCCATGGATCCCAATCCCAATCCCATTCCAGTACGAATCCCATCCCATCATCCATGGCTTCCTATCCCCATCCCTAGTATTACCAACCCCTCCCAATCCCATCCCATCCCCTCCCATCCCAACCCCATCCTAATTCCAATCCTATTCCATAAATCCCACCAATCCCAACCCAATCCCATCCATGGATCCCAATCCCCTCCATGATCCCATCCCAATCCCAATCCCATCCCAATCTCACAGTCCTCAAATCCCAAATCCTATCCCATCGCGTATCGCATCCATCATGGATCCCATCCCATTCCATAGATCTCAACCCCTCCCAATCCCATCCCATCCCCTCCCATCCCAGCCCCATCCTAATTCCAATCACATCACCATCCCAATCCCATCCCATTCAATAGCATCCCATCCCATCCATCCTACCCATGGATTCCCATCCATGGATCCCAATCCCATTCCATGAATCCCATCCCATCCCAATCCCCTTCCACGGATCCCATCCCAATCCCAATCCCATTCATGATCGATCCACCCAATCTCAACCCCAATCCCATCCCATGGATCCATCCCAATCCCCTCCCATCCTATCCCATGGATCCCATCCCAATCCTTCCATGGATCCCATTCCCAATCCTATCCCATGGACCCCATCCCAATCCCATTCCATGGATCCCTTCTCATCCCAATCCATCCCATGGATTCCCATCCCAACCCCATTCCATAGATCCCATCCCCTCCCATCCCAACCCCATCCTAATTCCAATCCCATCCCATCCCAATCCCATTCCATAGATCCCATCCCATCCATCCTATCCCATGGATCCCATCCCAACCCAATCCCATCCCATGGATCCCAATCCCATCCATGAATCCCATCCCATCCCAATCCATCCATATCCCATCCCATCCAATCCATTCCATGGATCCCATCCTATTCCCAACCCAACCCCCCATCCCAATCCCATTCCATGGATCCCATCCAATCCCAACCCACCCAACCCCATCCCAATCCCCATCCAGCCTCCCCCGGCCCCCCGCAGCTCCCTCACCCTGCAGTTGAAGCCGGCGGGGTTGTGGTAGTCGAGCGCCGAGAGCTTGCGGGCGAAATGGTCCCGGTGCCGCTCCCGGAGCCGGCCCCGATCCCGACCCGGATCCCGATCCCGGTGCCGGCAACGCCTCCCCCGCTCAGGCCGCGCAGACGGCACCGCACGGACCGGAAGAAGGTGAACGCCCGCCCCCCTGAAGCGGCGTTCTGCTCGCTCATTGTCAGCGCGCTAAGCGGCGGTTGTTTTGACCAATCAGAGAGCCGAATGGGCTGCCGGGAGGGGAGTGGTCGCTCTGCTTTGGGTATGGACGCGGCGGCGGAGGGGGCGGGCTGTTCGGGTGGGCTTGTAGTGGGCGGGGTCTTTCAGAGGGGGCGGTGCAAGTGTGAGGGGCGGGGATCAGTGCGAGGGGGCGGGGTCAGTGCGAAGGGGCGAGTCTTGCGTGAGGGGC
>NDFG01000032.1:84643-95338 GCA_002167245.1 Sporophila hypoxantha
CATGGAGGCAGTGACACCTCCGCTCTCCACCCCTCCTGCCTTCCTCACCCTCAGAGCAGCCCTTCCTCCCCGTTCCCTGGTGGCTCCAACCCTTCCTGCAGGAACACAAATGCATCCCCAGGAGATGAGTTGTGCTTCTCCTCTCCCCGCTGCAGCTAATGAACGCAATTAGTGCAGATGGGTTTATTCTCATTAGGGAGCCGGGCCTGGCTGCGGCCTGCGCGCGGAGCAGCGCCTCGCCCACGCTCTCCATGGAAGCTCCTCACCTCCTCCTGCTCGGCAGATGCTGCTCCAGAGCCAAATCCTGGATGTGAGGATGGAAGGGGGAGAGTGTTGGAGCTGGAGGCGAGCCAGGGAGCCATGGAACAGCTGAGCTGCCTGGCAGGCCAGGACAGACTTGGCTCCTTCCTCCCCAGCGACAGCATTTTGCTTTGGAGCTGCTGTGATGGACACAGAAAAGGATGGAGGGGCTGGGAGGTGCTTGGAAAAACTGGAATATCAGCACAGATCCATGCTGGGCTTGGTGCTGCTGGTTTTATTTCAGAACCTACAGTGATACCTTGTTCCTGACCACAGGAATGAGCTGAGGCCAAGCAGCCTTAAAATGTGTCCAGCAAAAGTGTCCAGCAGTCCCAGGCTGCTCCAAACAAGGTGTCACCATAGGTTCTGAAATAAAAGCACCAGCACTGAGCCCAGTACAGATCTGTGCTCATATTCCAGTTTTTCCAAGCACCAAGAACAACTCCCAGCCCCTCCATCCTTTTCTGTGTCCATCAGAGCAGTTCCAAAGCAGACCCCAGGAATGAGCTGAGGCCCAGCAGCCTCAAAATGTGTGGAAAAACACTCACCCCTGAGAGTCCTGTGAAACTGGAGGGAAAATTCAGGATGTGGGGAATTTGGTAGGAGCAGGGCATGTTTGATTCTGTGATCAGGAAGTGTTTTGGTAGTAGAACGAGTAAGAATGATGGAATCACAGAATCCTGGAATGGTTTGGGTTGGAAAGGACCTTAAAAATCATCCAGTCCCACCCCYTGTYGTTCACAGGGACACCTTCCACTGTCCCAACGTGCTCCAAACCCCATCCAACCTGGCCTTGGGCACTTCCAGGGATCCAGGGASAGCCACAGCTTCTCTGGGCACCCTGTGCCAGGGCCTCACCACCTTCCCTTTAAAAAATTCTTCCTTATATCTAAGCCTGAACCAACCCTCCTTTAGATTAAAACCCTTTTTGCTGTCCCTCCARGCCCTATAAAAATCTGTCCTTCCTTAGAAGGTTCCTTCARGCCCTGCAAGGGGCTCTGAGCTCTCCCCTGGATCCTTCCCTTCTCCAGGTGAGCACCTCCAGCTCTCCCAGAGCRTTCTSCAGCCCCTGGAGCAGCTCCATGGCCTCCTCTGGATTTGCTCCTGTGCTGARTGCCAGGGCTGGGAGAAGGAGGAAAGAGAGGGGAGAAGGGATGGACAATGAAATTGGGAAGTTTAGGTGTCTCTCAATTTCTGAGCAAGGAGCAATGTCCCACCCTGAACGAGCCTGTTCTCCCTTGACCTGAGTCATACTGTGTGAACAAAAAGCTGCTGCAACTCCAGGCCCAAAACTCCTGCTAAACCCTCCCTGACAGGGAGAACCCCTTGGSAACTGCATCCAACCACAACCAGGACAGGATCCCACCTCCCCAGGGAGCACAGAGCAGCATCTCCAAAGGCTTGAAACAAATCCAAAAGTTTATTTCCAACGAGTACACAGACCATGTGGGAYGGGGATGCGCTACACCACGACTGGCTTTCGCCTACAGCCACCCCCTCCCCAAAATCCTGCTGCTGGCAGGGTGACAACCCATGGACAGAATTGCCACCAGCAACCTTTGCAGACAATAAAAGTCCTTTTTTCAGCACTCCAGATAATTTTTTTTTCTTTAAAAGCCTGGGGGTAGTGGAATGTCGTTTGAGGCCAGGCTGGAAATCCAGCATGGGGATGGAGGGATGGGTGGGATTTTTGTTGTGAGGAGGGGAAACAACCTTGGCAGGAGATCTCTGCTTGGCTAACAAAGGCAGATCTGTGTAAATAGAAATACTGGGGTGAAATACCTGGCAGCACACCAATGGCAACAACACAACCAACAGAAAATCAAGCCCAGCAATGTAAAACACCTTCAATGAATAGTTTGGGTTAATTCAAAATCTCCCCCTCCCCGCTCCCCCATATTCATGCAGGTTTATTTTGTTGTCTAAGGTATTAAGAATTCGAGTTGTAAAATAGGCAAGTCRTTAAAAAAATCATTACAAACCACTTTTGTGACAGTGTTTGAGAAAGGGTGGGGTGGGAGCCCCGGGTCAGACCGGCTGCACTTCACTCTCTGTGACAATAAATCAGRTTAAGAAAAGACAAAACTCAGGATGGGGTTTTTACATCTCTGCCTGGTAACACCACGAGTGAAACCAGCTGCAGAGCAAACCACTGCATCCACCCTTCATCCAAAAGCTACGGGAGCTGTAGTAAAAAGATCAAAATTGGAGGAATTARGGGGGGCTGGGACCATCTAGGCTACTCGTGGCTTACAAACATTCCCAGGTGCCAAAAGTTTGGAGTCCAGTGTGAGAAGAACTGGCCTTCTCCRTAGAAGAACTAGAAAAAGAGTATGAAAAGGTAGAAAAACCAAAAAGCACTTTTTTTACGGGCTAGAAAGAGTTACCAAAAGGTACCTAAAGGCTTTTCCCCTCCCAGATCCACAGGAATTTTTAAAAGCTCACACCTGATTCAGAACTGCTTCAGCAGGGCCACCACAGGCCCCTAAACCCCTTTGTGACCCCCAGCTCATTTTGTACATAAATCCCCACATTATGATTCCCAAAGTGAYGGTTCCCAAAGGGATGGTTCCCAAAGKGATGGTTCCCAAAGGGATGATTCCCAAAGTTTCCCAGGAGGACAGATGAGCAGGGGAAAGCCAGGAGGTGTTTAGCAGCAGAAAGGAGAGACAAACCACATCCACAAAAGCATGGACCCGAGGAGGAGCCCAGAAAGGTGGYGTGTGTCCCCCGAGAGCTGGGAGCAGATGAAGCAGACCTGGGAATAACTGCCCAGCCTGGCACAAGCCCAGGCTGTGTGTAAACAGGGAATCAGGCACCTCCGGGAAGGGGCGGCCCCACAGCTCCCGGGGCTGCTCCCCTGGCCCTTCCCAGCCTGGGGAGGGGACAGCGGGAATGGGAGGGGAGGTGGGGGCAGGAAGGGGCAGGAACATCCCAACGTAGAGCAGCATCCTGTGGTGGGACAGCATCCCACCATGGAGCCGTACTCCCATGGTGGACAGCATCCATGGAGGAGACAGCGCATCCCACCATGGAGCAGCATCCCATTTTGGAGCAGCATTCCACTATGGGGCTGTATCCCACCATGGAGCAGCATCCCATTTTGGAGCAGCATTCCACTATGGGGCTGTATCACACCATGGAGCAGCATTCCATGGAGGAGCAGTATCCCATGGAGGAGCAGCATCCCATTTTGGAGCAGCATCCCACCATGGGGCTGTATCCCACCATGGAGCAGCATTCCATGGAAGAGCAGCATCCCACCACTGAGCAGCATCCCAGCAACATTCCAGACCAGCCCCAAGGGAAGGAAGTGCTACCAGGAACTGGGAAAAGAGCAGGACCAAGCGAGGAGAGCAGAGGCACAGAGGTGTAGGAGAAAGGAAAGACCCGGAAAGAAGCGGTCGACTTTGATTTTCGGATTTCTGGCTCGCCCTGCACCCGGGCTGGCACCTGCCCCGTGGCAGGAGGCATTTCAGGCACGTCTAAGGCATCTCAGGAGCTCTCTTTGCTTTCAGAATCRCCTCTGTTCCCTCCCTACGGCTTCTTCCACCAGCACGTGGTGCCAAACRCTGGAAAAGAAAAGTCTGGAGCGGATGAACGGAATTAAACTCTCATGCACTACCACTGAATGTCATCACAGGGCTAGGAAGCACCAAGCACGACACAGGAACCACTTTTACTTGCAGAACCAAAGCTAACCATAGAGAGAATGGTAAAAAGTGGGGTTTGCTGGGGACACAGAGCTGCTGGTGTCCCCTCGACCCCCCCGCTAYGCTACGGCCAGAAATGAAAAAGCACAAGACCAAACATTGAGTAACAGCACAGCCACCTAACCTGTCTGCTATATATCTGACAACTTAAATCAAAAATATTAGCTTGGAAAGAAACCAACAATATCATTCCAAGAAGGTTATACACATCCTTAGCAGTTAACTTTGCTCAGCACAGCTCTGGTGCTTTAGATATGGAACAATCGAACAATTTTGTGAGCAGAAAAGTGACACAGATTTATTCTTTACATGGGTTTTTTTTTTGTTTTGTTTTGTTTTGTTTTTCTCTTTCTAGGTAACTCTACAGACTTCAGATCTTTTGCCTTGCAATGCAGATCATCTGATTCCCCCAAAGGTGGCCAGGTTCTTTAAACATGCACATCTCTGTAGCTTCCAGGCCGTGTTTTTTACTTATTTTTGTTTAAATTCTGCGGACCAGCAGGTCGTCCCCATTCCTAAAAACTCTACATCAGTGTTCAGGGTGGCCTGAGTGCCCGTCAGGCTCCTCCTGGGTTTACAGGATCACACAGAAGAACTTCTTCTCTCTAAAGGGGTTTTCTGAGGCCGGGACAGGGGTCAATAGAGGGTCCTCCTTGGCGTGGGCTTCACAGTACGCCATCAGGTCTGCTGCTGCTTTGGACACCTGCAAAAGGAGGAGCCCTGGGTTAGGGACAGGCTGTGCTGGGGACATCCCACCTGGAGAGGTGCCCAAAGGCTGGCAGCATCCCTGGGCAGGGAGCCCTTTGGACACCTGCAAAAGGAGGAGCCCTGGGTTAGGGACAGGAGACATCCCACCTGGAGAGGTGCCCAAAGGCTGGCAGCATCCCTGGGCAGGGAACATCAGATCTGAGATGAGAACCTGACTGACAAATACAGCAGCACATCCCTGCAGGGGCTGGCTCTGGGCTGGTTCTTCACCTCTGGGCTCTGAGCTGCTCTGTCAGCCCGAATTCCCAGCTTTCCCAGCCTTCCCAGCCTTCCCCCATTTCCATCCTTCACCTGACAAGGACTGACTTCAGCATCCCTGCTGGCTCTCCCACGCATCCCTTGGCAGGAACATCCACAGCAGCACTTCCTGCCCTCACCCACCAGCTTTACTCTTTATTCCAGACATGGCAGCAGCTCCCGAGCCACCAGAGCTCATCCCAGCCCTGGAGCACTTCTCTCCCTGGATTTAAGCTCTTAGCAAGGAGCTGAGATGCCCTGAGGACAGTCACTCCTTCCCACCACCCCACAGGGCTCCAGGGAATGCTTCCAGCTGCCTCTCACCCCTGGGAGTGCCCAAGGCCAGGCTGGATGGGGCTTGGAGCAACCTGGGATGGTGGAAGGTGTCCCTGGCAGGGGGTTGGAACARAAAGGGCTTTAAGGTCTCCTCCAACCCAAACCATTCCCAGATTCTAYGATCCCATCTCCCACTGCCTCCTGGCTGGATCTGCTCCCCCAGGGCCATGGCTGGAGCTTTGGATCAGCCCATGGTTTATCTCACCTCTCCCTTCTTTTTTCTCTTTCAATTTCCCTCTTTTGATTTCCTTAATCCGGGGCTCTTAACACTGATGACTGAATGGTCTACTTAAAACAAGAGCATCCCCCACAAACACCACCTGGCTCCACATCCCAGCTCCCTCCACGAGCTTTGGGCAGCAGCCASCACCTCCCAGCCTTCCCAGAGGCATCTCCCAAGAATCCCTACCTTTATCCTGTCGATGTTGGCCTCCATCTTCAGCTGCTCCACCAGCTTGCGGGCCTGTGCTATGCTAGCAGTGTTGTTGCTAGCCATGGGCAGGCCAGGAGGGCTCCTGGGATGGGCTGTGGGCAGGAACACACCGGGATCAGCTGCTGGGCTGCTCCTGCCAGCTCCAAAATGGGGTTTTCATGGGATTTTTAAAATATATATATATATATATATATAAAATATAGATCATATTACATATATGCCAGCCCTCAAAGGATGGACTGTGGTTGCACGTGTGGAGTGTTAGAGCCATCAAAATGAGGGGGTGAGGATGGGAAATGCCAAAACAGGGTAGGGACACGCTGCCAGTGGTGTCCCCACAACTGGGGTGGCACTTAGGTGGCCCTGGGACTGTCCAGAGCCCAGCCGGCAGCAGCAGGAGCCCAGCTGAGCTGTGCTTTGCTGTTTGCTGTTCCACGACAGCCTCTGACAGCAACAAAAACCAGGGAACAGGATTTCTGTGCCAGGCTCATTCCCTGCCCATCCTCCAGCCCCTGCCGGTGCCCAGTGTGTGTCCAGTGTCCCTTGGCCTCCCTGCCTTTGTCCCTGCTGCCAATTTGCACATTGAGATGCTAAACAGGATGCTGGAGTTTCCTGTTTCTGGAGATTTCTACCCCAGGCAGGCGGGGGATGCTCATTAAGGCCACTCCAGGCTGGATCCCGGATGTTTTTCCAGCACCTTCTACCAGCAGTGAGCTCTGGCAGAGGCAGCAGAATCCCAGCATCCAGCTCCTGCAGCAGCAAGGCTTTTCCAGCAGTGCTGAGGSTGACTGGGGCTGCCTGCCAGCTTCAAAACAGGTTTTCCATGGGATTAAAAAAAAAATATATATATTAAAAATATATAYACATTATTATATATTATATTAGAATTAATTATACATTGTATATAATCTATATAATATATATTATATAGATATAAACTATATTATATATTATATAATACATATATTATATATTATATATTATATATTATGTAATTGATATTATATAATATAGATCACATATATGATATAATATAATATAATATAATATAATATAATATAATATAATATAATATAATATAATATAATATAATATAGCAACATAACATAATATAAACTACATAATATATAATATTATACATTATAATACAAATTATAGTTATAATATAAATTACATAATATATAATATTATAAACTGTGTAATTTATATTATATTAAGGATAAGATTTATATTATATTATATTATATTATATTATATTATATTATATTATATTATATTATATTATATTATATTATATTATATTATAATGTTATGTTATATTATATTATATTATAGGGTTTTATGGGATTTATATGGGATCCCACATAAATCTGTGGGATTTATAGAAGGAATCAAGCTGGCACTGCTGCCTGTGCTTGGAGAACRAGCCATGCCAGGGCCAGCCGGGTTKGAGGATGAGGAGGGGAGCACAGGGAGRGGTTGTTTTTTACCAGAAGCCGATCTCTCCGGTGAGCTGTGCCTCTAAGGGAAGCTCTGCTCCTCTTGGCCCTTCACTGCCCTGAAATAAAGAGAACAGAAAATGAAACTCAGCTCCGTGGGACCATCATTTCTGGCACCAGGGACCCGCAGGCGCCGGGTGCCACATCCCCAGGTCCCCTCCGCGTGTCCCCCCGCCCTGTGCCGTGCAAGAGCAGCCCCCAGGGACACTTTTTGTTTGCATTCAGCCAGGTTTTCAGCACAGGAAGAGGTTTCAGTCATGGGCAAGGAGCCCAGGGCTGCTGGCAGCCCCGAGCAGGCTGGAGGGTGCACAGGGCATGGGTTGAAGGTCTGGTGCACAGCAGGAGCATCTCCTGGGGAGTGCTGCCAAAATGCTCCAGCCCAGCTCCTGGCTGGATCTGCTSCCCCAGGCCACGGCTGGAGGTTCAGCTCTCAGTGCATTGCTTATCTCACCTCTCCCCTCATTTTTTGGTGGCTGGGGAAGGGTTTGAGCAGCAGAGCACAGCTCTCTTTCGATTTCCCTCTTCTTTCAATTTCCTTAACCTGGGGTGTGACGGCTGTCACAAGGTTCTTGGGGTGAAGGAAGAGACGAGATCCTTGACTTCATGATCAGAAGACTTGATTTATTATTTTATGATATATATATATATATATACTACATTATAACTATGCTAAAAAGAAAAAGAAAGGGAGAGTTTCCTGAAGCTGCTAGCTACCTAAGAACAGAAAAGCACAGAATGAAAACAAGGCAGCTCTCTCCGACCCTGTCCGAGAGAGTTCTCAGTTCTGGATTGGCCATTATTTCTAAACATCCAAGCTGGGCCAATCCAGACTGGCCTGTTGCATTCCACAGCAGCAGATAACCTATTGTTTATGTCTATCTCTGAGGCCACAGATTCTCAGAAGGAAAAATCCTACGGAAAGGATTTCTCACAAAGAGAATGTCTGCGACACTGGGGCTCTTAACACTGATGACTGAATGGTCTGCAAAGGATTCTGAAATGAATCTTCTGCTTCACGGGGCACCATTGCTGTTGGGGAAGTTTTTTCTCTTTCACAAACAGAATGAGACTAGTGAGAGATGTTCCTTGGAATTTTGTTACAACATCAGCCTCATTTTCTCAACACTACATGGTTGAGACAATAGAAAGATAGCAAAAGCTCAYGTCCTGCCAGCAGCTGCCAAAGATTTCTTTGTTACAGAACATTTTAAAACCTTTCTAGCCAATAGCAWACTGCTWAAGCTTACAAACAATTGTTCTAACCAATCACKAAAGGTACACATACTTCACACAATACTTACTTATTTCTAAGTAAGAAATACTTCTTACTTAATAGAACTCACTTCTATTAACAATGCACAATACACCATTATTAAGCTTAAAACCTTCTACTATCTTACTAAACATATTTTTCTAGAGTCTTAAAGTCTATSTTAACCAAACCTAAAACTCAAGYTATTGTTYCAKGTCCTTATTCACTATTTACTTTACTTACTATACTATTGTAACTTTTTCCTACCTTCAYRCTTTACAASTAATTCTARTTTCTCTACTCTTTCTATTTYTMAAACCTACTTTCCCARYTTTCTAAAACTCTTCTTACCTTCACTATTCCCCACACCATGGAATGTGCCACGGTTCTGGCACAGCAGCAGGTTCAACCAAGATTGGCTTGGGTGCCACAGAAACTTTCCCAAGGCAGCAAATGTCACCCCTGGAAGGGTTCCAAAAGTGTGTGCATGTGGCACTTGGGGACACAGGTTAGTGGTGGGGTTGGCAGTGATGAGGACTCGATTTTTGAGGGCTTTTCCAACCTAAACAATTCCATGTTGTGCCCTTTCATACAGTCTCAAGCTGCACCAAGTGAAATATAGGTTGGATATCAGGAAAAGTTTTTTTTGCAGAAAGAATGATAAAGTTCTGGAATGTTCTGCCCAGGGAGGTGGTGCAGTCCCCATCCCTGGGTGTGTTTAACAAAGCCTGGATGTGGCACTGGGTGCCAGGGGTGAGTTGAGCTGTTGGGGCTGGGTTGGATTTGATGATCTTGAAGGTCTCTCCCAACCCAATGATTCTGTGAATTCTGTGAAAGGACCTGTTCCAGGAGCAGGGAATCACAATCCTAAACAGGGACTTCCCTGTTTAGGATCCATAGGAGCAGGGAGGGYTACTGGAGCATCTGTATGGCTGTAACAGCCCTGATCCTTGAAATAATTCTGTATATCCAACCCTGCTGCCACCCTCCTGCAAGGAAACCCTTCCTTTCTCTTACTACAGCCAGCCCTAGGGACGCTGAAATGGGGAAAACAGCCCCAAAAATAAGGTGAGGGAAGGGTGGGACCCTCCTGAGAGGAGCACAGGCCTGTTGGGACAATGCTGGGGACTTTGGGGCAACTCAGAGGAGCCCCCCAGGAGCCACCACACCCTGGGCCAGGCTCAGCCATTCTGCAGGTGCTTCAAATAGAAAAGAGAAACATTTTGGGGCCAGTGATRGTTTTAGAGCATTTCCACCCCTGGGGAAACCTGGGGCGTTTCCTCCACCACAAATAACAAAAAAAAGCAGCAGGTGACATTTCAAAGTGAGCTGGTGAATGTCCCACCCTGGACAACAGCCCTGGTGGAGCTGCTCCAGCACTAAAGCAGCTCTGAAATCCCAGAGAGAGGAGAGCCCACTGTGCCCCCAGGAAGGTGTGGAACCCCAAAATTCCATGGGTTTTTTTTGTTTGGATTGGATTTATCATAGAGAGATGGAATGGGTTGGGTTGGAAGGCACCTTAAATCCCATCTCATCCCACCTCTGCCATGGCAGGGCCACCTTCCACTGTCCCAGGCTGCTCCAAGCCTTGGCCAACCTGGCCTTGGGCACTGCCAGGGATGCAGGGGAAGTTTGGATTGGATTTATCATAGAATCATGGAATGGGTTGGGTTGGAAAGGACCTTAAATCCCATCCCATCCCACCTCTGCCATGCCAGGGACACCTTCCATTGTCCCAAGCTGCTCCAAGCCCTGTCCAACCTGGCCTTGGGCACTGCCAGGGATCCAGGGGCAGCCACAACTGCTCTGGGAAACCCGTGCCAACCCCTCCCCACCCTCATATTCCTCCCCAAAATCCCACCCAACCCTGCCATTCCCTGTGTCCTGTCCCTCCATCCCTTGTGCCAAGTCCCTCTGAACAAACCCAGCCCTTCCCACACACAGTAAATAACCCAAGGCCCCTCTGCACTACAGACAAACATCAAAACAAGCTGGCAAGATCCCGAGCTGTAATTACAGTGCAGAGCCCAAAAGAGACACTATCCATGTCCTGGCCTTGTGAAACATCATTAGCATGAGAATAATGAGGAAGGGCTCATTAACCTGTGGGCTCCAAGGCAGGAATCCCATTATCCAGGCACACACGTGCCATTAAGT
>NDFG01000032.1:96173-131143 GCA_002167245.1 Sporophila hypoxantha
GATATATAGATATATTTATATAGATATAATCTATTTTATATAGAAATATAAAATAAAAAATAGAAATCAAAATTAAAAAGCCAAAGGGATTTTGCTGCCTAAGGCCAGGAGCTGAGCTCTGATGAAGGGAACCTGCAGCTTCATTGGGCTGATGCTGGCACAGCTCCTCAGTGACCTGTGTCCAAGTGCTGCCATCACTCCACAGGCTGGGAATTCCCAGATTCCCCAAATGGGCTCAGGCATTCTCCCTGCACCCACCACATCTCCAGCCCTGCCTCTGGAAGTTCCCACCCTGTGCTGGCCCAGCGAGGGAGGTCACTGCCAGGAAATGCAATGCCTGGAAAATAAACTTCCCTCGAAATGCCAYGCTCAAACATTTTGGCATTTTTCCTTGGATCTGAGGACACTTTCCAGGGTTTTGCTTGCTTGACTGCAATGAGTAAAGAGGAGCTGGGGGTTGGAGGAGAGGAGGATGCTCCACAGCTTGGCTTGGCTGAAATCTCTTCCCTGTGAGGGTGGRGAGACCCTGGCACAGATTYCCCAGAAAAGCTGAGCCTGACACTGAGCTGAGCTTTGTGTCCAAGGCCAGGCTGGACAGGGCTKGGAGCAGCCTGGGATAGGGGAAGGTGTCCCTGCCATGGCAGGGGTGGRATGGGATGGGCTTTAAGCTCCCTTCCAAACYATTMTGGGATTCCATGAAAAATGCTGGCAATAAATGTCTGGACATGAAAATTTTGCTGCTGGTTTTTACTATTTGAAAAAGCTCCAAAAACCCCACCTCATTTGTTGCCCTCTGCTGAATGAAGAGCCTTGGGTACATTTGAATGATTTTTTTTTTCTGTCACCAGCAGCACCCAGCCTGAACAGGCACCCAAAATTGGGATTTAGGTGGGCAAACAGCGAGGCACATCCCTGATCCCAGAAGAAGCTGTGCCAGCTCTTGGTCTGCTCATGCCAGCTTTCCCAAAAATTTCCCAGAGAATGCCCAAATATCAGGGAATAAGGATGCCCAGATACTCAGGAATAAGAAAGCCCATGCAGAGGGAAATACAGATTCCCAGATATTTGGAAATACAAATACTTGGGAACAAGGATATCAAAATGTTGAGGAATAAGAATGTTCAAATACTGAAAGATAAGGATGCCCAAATATCAGGAAATAAGGATGCCCAGATACTGGAAAATAAAATGCCCAAATCCTGAGGAAAATGGACACCCAAATCCTGGGGAATTCAGGGATACCCAAATCCTGAGGAATAAGGATGCCCAGATACTGAAGGATAAGAAAGCCCATACAGAGGGAAATACCAGATTCCCAGATATTTGGGAAATACAAATGCCCAAATACTTGGGAACAAAGATATCCAAATGTTGAAGAATAAGAATGTTCAAATACTGAAGGATAAAGATGCCCAGATACTGAGAGATAAGAAAGCCCATACAGAGAGAAATACAGATTCCCAGATAATTGGGAAATAAGGACACTTATTTCCAAATACTTGGGAACAAAGATATCCAAATTTTGAGGAATAAGAATGTTCAAATACTGGAAAATAAAGATGCCCAAATACTGAGGAATTAGGGTGTCCAAATCCTGGGGAATTCAGGGATATCCAAAGACTGAGGAATAAGGATGTCCAAATATCAGGGAATAAGGATGCCCAGATACTGAGGGATAAGAAAGCCCATACAGAGAGAAATACAGATTCTCAGATATTTAGGAAATAAGGGCACTTATTTCCAAATACTTGGGAACAAAGATATCCAAATTTTGAGGAATAAGAATGCTCAAATCTTGAAGGATAACGATGCTCAGATATCAGGAAATAAGGATGTCCAAATACTGGAAAATAAAGATGGCCAAATACTGAGGAATTAGGGTGTCCAAATCCTGGTGAACATGGACACCCAGATCCTGGGGAATTCAGGGATACCCAAATTCTGAGGAATAAGGATGCCCATAAAAAGGAAAAAATGATTCCCAGATACTTGGGGAACAAAAATGCCCAAATACTGAGGAATAAGGATGTCCAAATTTTGGGGAATGAGGATGCCCAAATGCCAGGGAATAAGGATGTCCAAATCCTGAGAAATCTTCACCAAAATCTTCACCTCTCATCTGTGATGTGGAGCAACAAATGTGGATGTGGAGCAGCTTGATGGGCTGAGATTAGGATTTAAAATGCTCTGAGCTAAAAGCCACCATTGCTCTGGGCCAACCAGCCCTCCTCCATCCCACCCTCCTGGATTCCTGGAAGCATTTCCACACCAAATGGCACGTCCAACCCAAAGCAGCCACTGCAAAAGGAGCATTTCTTGATGCTGAGCCCTCCTGCTAAGCTGCCATCCCATCCCTCCCTGCCAGCCTGGGCCCCTGTGGGGCTCTGGCACCCCAGAGCTGCCAGCTCTGCTTGCAGGAGTAATTAAGCTTCATTTGCCAGCTCCTCGTCAGCAGCAGCTGCTGCCTGCTCTGCACAGAGCTGAGAGGCTGTGGAGCACAGAGCATCCTGGAATTTGGGTGCCTGGTGCTGGATCCATCCCCAGCTCCAGCTCCAAAGCCATGGAATCAGAGCTGAACCACCTCCAGAAGTTTTTTATTGTCTTTTAGTTGGGTTTTAGCTCAAGGTCTGYGTGGGTGGAGGTTGGAATTCTCCTAAATGTTTAAAAAAATGGCATTTTCCCATCCCTGGAAGTGTCCAAGGCCAGGCTGGATGRAGCTTGGAGCAACCTGGGATAGCAGAAARTGTCCCTGCCCATGGCAGGGGATGGAAAAAGATGAACTTTAAGATCCCTTCCAACCCAAACCATTGCATCATTTATGGTGGAATGACCTTAGAGAGCTTTTCCAACCTGGAAGATTCCATGGTTCAATTTTCCAGATTTTTTTTTTCACCTCCCAGCAAGGTTTTTCTCTGCTTTCCATCTCTCCCCTCTGAACCAAAAGGAAAAGCAGGAATGAAACAGAAAGTGCTGACATTGGCCAGGCTGAAACCTCTCCCTTCCCTCACCACAAAGACTGAAAGCAGCATCACCCACACTGAAAACAGCTCCTTTTTGGGGTGAAAGCAGCAGCCTCCCTGCTCCTTGCTTGCAAAAAAAGTCATATTTTCCATCCCTGAGGCAGCAGCATTTTCCACTCAGTTATAGCAAAGTGGGTGAACCCCACTGGGGCAGGCAGGATTTTGGGRAGAGCAGGGATCAGGGTTGTTCCTACCAGGCAGGCATCACCCATGTGGGGGTTTGGTCCAGAAAAGAGGGGATTTGGGGGCAGAAAAGGGTTTTTTTTGGGACAGAAAATGTGTTTTTTTGGACAGGAAAAGGGCCTTTGGTCCAGAAATGGTTCTATGCTGGGTGTTATAATGGAGAAATTTGTCCCAAATCTCATTCACTCTGGAATTTCTCCCTGTCCCTGTGCTTCCCAAGAGCTGAGCCCAGCCCAGCTTGCTGAATCCCCATTGAGACAAGCAGGATCTCCCAAAAAACTGCTTTTTTCTCCCCAAAAGCAGCCAGGATGCACATCCAGAAGGGATAACTGGGAACAGGGTCACTGKCTGGCTGGAGCGTGGGAATCCCTCRTGAGGGGCTGGATGCCTTTGCCAGGCATCTTGTGGCTTTTGCTAAAAGCCATGCCTAAAAATAGGTGGCCCAGCTGAAAAAAAATTGCTAAATATATCCAGAAAAGTCTAAAAATACAACAGGCAAAAAATAGAAAAGAGCAGAGCCACRTTTTCCAGGGGGTGGGAGATGGGATAGTCCCACTGATCCCAACAGGAGTTACAGATCTGGCTGGGAAAGGAGCCTTAACACAACCCAAATTCCAAATGTTTCACTCTTTCCTYAAGGAAATAAAATGGTCTGAGCTTGATTTGTTCCATGGAGCAAAGAAAACCTTAACCTGAGTGCTGGTTCCAGCCCCAGCTCCCAGCCYCTCTCCACAGGGATTTTATTCCCTTTCCCAGCCATTTTTTTTATCCTGGAGGTCCAATCTGCTGTTTAAATCCCTGGGGAGCAGCTTGCAGGTCAGAGATGTTGCTGGCAGATAAATAAATAAATAAATTAAAAGACAAGGGAGTGGAAAAACTGAGCCTGTTTCCATGGCAACAGCTTCCTTATCCCTTTGGCTGCATCCCATCCCTCCTGGCAAACCCAAACAGGGGAGGTGGGATGGGCACCTGCTTCAGCCCCAATCACTGATCCCAGAATTGTTTGGGATGGAAGGGACCTTAAAGCTCATCCTGTTCCACCCCATGTCATTCACAGGGGCACCTCCCACCACCCCAGGCTGCTCCAAGCCCTGTCCAGCCTGGCCTTGGGCACTGCCAGGGATCCAGGGGCAGCCACAGCTGCTCTGGGCACCCTGTGCCAGGGCCTGCCCATCCTCCCATTAAAAATTCTTTCTCACATCTGAACCAACCCTCTTTAGGATTAAAACCCTTTTTGCTGTCCCTCCAGGCCCTATAAAAATCTGTCCTTCTTTAGAAGGTTCCTTCAGGCCCTGCAAGGTTTCCCTGGATCCTTCTCCAGGTGAGCACCCCCAGCTCTCCCAGAGCATTTCCAAGGATGGGGATTATCAAGGCAAGGCAAAAGCACATTTTGCTCTTCCCTAATTTTTGCTTTAATGGAAGAGCTCAGCACTGGGATTGGCTCTGTCAGAGATGGGATGTGCCCTTCACTCACCTTGTGGGATGCCCAGATGGAGTCAGGAGGCTCCAGCCTCACATTCCTGCTGTGTCCCCTCTCCCTGGAGCAGCCCCTGCCCCGTGGGCATCACGTGCAGGGGAACCTCAGCTGCTTTTGTTTTCTCTCAGGCCCTAACTGAAGGCTYAAACTGAAGCAAACAGGAACCAACCTCAACTTCCTTTGTTTGTTTTTTAGGGTTTTTGTGGGTTTTTTTAAAAAATATTGTTCAGGTGAAAGATCAGCAGCTCTGGTCCCTCCTGCCACCRTTCCTACAAGGTTTTGGCTCTCTCCATCCCAGTGCCACAGGGAGGGAGCACAGACCTGCTCCAGGGTGGGAAAAAAGGGTCCAGAGCCATGGGAAAGCCACTAGGGAATGCACTGGTGGTTAAACAAACCCCCAGGCTGCTCTAGGGTTGTTATTTGGGGGAAAATCCTGGGGAAAAGTGCTGGTGCACAAGGGATAATCCCAGTGGTGGGAGCAGATCAGGCTCTGGGTGTTCCCTCACCTTAGCCAAATACCAGGGAACAAGGATAGCCAAATTCTGAGGAATAAGATGGAATAACATGCCCAAATATCAGGGAATAAAGATACCCAAATTCTGAGGGATAAAATGGAATAACATGCCCAAATATCAGGGAACAAGAATGCCCAAATTCTGAGGGATAAAATGGAATAACATGCCCAAATACCAGGGAATAAAGATACCCAAATTCTGAGGAATAAAATGCAATAACATGCTCAAATACCAGGGAATAAAGATGGCCAAATTCTGAGGGATAAAATGGAATAATATGCCCAAATACCAGGGAATAAGAATACCCAAATTCTGAGGGATAAGATGGAATAACATGCCCAAATACCAGGGAATAAAGATACCCAAATTCTGAGGAATAAAATGCAATAACATGCTCAAATACCAGGGAATAAAGATACCCAAATATTTGAGCAATGCCCAGCTACTGGGGAATTCAAGGATGCCCAAATACCARGGAATACAAATGCCCACATAAAGGAGAAATAAGGAATTCTCACATGCCTGGGGAATAATGATGGCCAAARGCTGAGGAATAAGGATGCCCATAAAGAGGGAATAAAGAATTCYCACCTACTTGGGAATAAAAAAGCTGAAATATTGAGGAATAAGGATGTCCAAATCCTGGGGAACATGGACACCCAAATCTTGGGGAATTCAGGGATACCCAAATCCTGAGGAATAAGGATGCCCATAAAAAGGAAAAAAAAATATTCCCAGATACTTGGAGAACAAAAATGCCCAAATTCTGAGGAATAAGGATTCCCCAAATAGTGGGAAATAAGAATGCCCAAATACTGGAGAGCAAGGTTGACCAAATAGCAGGGAATAAGAATGCCCAAATATTGGAGAATTCAGGGCTGCCCAAATATCAGGGAATAAGGATGCCCAGATACTGAGGGATAAGAAAGTTTATACAGAGGGAMATACAGATTCCCAGATATTTGGGAAATAMRRATGYCCAAATACTTGGGAACAAGGATATCCAAATKTTGAGGMATAAGAATGTTCAAATACTGAAGGATAAGGATGCCCAAGTACTGGGAAATAAGAATGCCCAAATACTGGAGAGCAAGACTGATTAAATACCAGGGAATAAGGATACCCAAATACCAAGGAATAAGGATGTGCAGATACTGGAAAATAAAGATGCCCAAATTACTGCAGGAATAGGATGCTGACAAACTTTTGGGGAAAAGGATGCCCAAATCCTGAAGAATAAGGATTCCCAGTTTCTGAGCATAAGGATGCTCCAAATTTTGGGGAATAAGATTGCTCCAAATCCTGGGAATAAGGATTCCCAGTTTCTGAGAAATAAGGATGTCCAAAATTTTGGGGATAAGGGATGTCCAGATCCTGAGGAATAAGGATGCCCAAATCTGAGGAATAATGCATATCCAAATATTAGGGAAATTAGGATGCCCAGGTACTGGAAAATAAAGATGCCCAAACACTGAGAAATAAGGATGTCCAATTTTGGAAATACCAAATACCAGCAATTATAATGCCCCAAATCCTGGGGAATTAGGCTGCCCAGATATGCGGGATGCAAGGCTGCGCATCTTCCTTCCTGCTTGGACTCAAGAAGCGAAGGGGCCAGGCTGTCACATTGCTGCTGACACGCCCAGCAGGACAGATAAGGGCACACATCCTGTCACACCAGCCCCAGCCCTGCTCGCCCACCAGGGCTCGCCCTGTCAGGCTGCACTTGAGTGAAAATGAAAATGCTTTAAGTTATAAAATGGGGTTTTTGGGGGTTGGGTGGGTTTTTAAGTTTAATAAAATGTTAAACAACATTAAAACAACATGACCCAGAGGTCACAGGAGACTGTGAGCTGGCATTGCAGCACAGGGAGGGAGGAGAGGAGAACTCACAGCTTGAGAAAGTCCCCAAATCCATGGATGACCAAGTAATCTCCCAGGCCACAGAGATTACAGAATTCCCCAGGAGTGCTCTGCGTTGGAAGAAACCTTCAAGCTCACCCCAGTCCAGCTTCAAGCTCATCCCATTCCAACCCCCAAACTCATCCCTATTCCACCCCAAGCTCATTCCCATTCCAACACCCCAAGCTCATTCCCTTCCCAAGCCCCAAGCTCATCCCATTCCAGCCTTCAAGCTCACCCCATTCGCAACCTCCAAGCTCATCCCATTCCGAACCCCCAAGCTCATCCCATTCCAACCCCCAAGCTCATCCCTATCCAACACCACAAGCTCACCCCATTCCAACCCCCAAGCTCACCCCATTCCACCCCCAAGCTCACCCCTTGCCACCTCCAAGCTCATCCCATTCCAAGCCGCCCAAGCCATTCCCATTCAACCCCAGAGCTCACCCCATCCAACTCCCTTCCCATCTCAATCCCAGGCTGCATCATCCAGCCTGGCATGAACATTTCCAGGGATTGGAAACCCACAGCTTTCCTCTGGGCAACCTGTGCTAGGGCCTCAACACCCTCCCAGTCAGACAATATTTCTTCCTTATCTGGCTTCAGTCAACAGCTCGAACTTCTTGCCCTTAATTAAGGGAGGCAGTGGCAAGAAGCTATTTATTTCATTGGTTAATTAACATATCAGCCATGCGGTTTCAGTTTTTTAACATCCTCTGCACGCTTAAGTAGTGGCCAGGTGAAAGATAAGGATTTTTGCTGCGGAAGAGATGGGGAAATTGCGGACTTGAAAGGGAAGGAAGCATGAAGAGAGAGCTTGCAAAATGGACAGTTGTTTCTCCGCAGCATCACATTTCCAAGTAGGAATATTTGGTGTTTTGGGCATGTGTCAACATCACATTTCCAAGAGATTTGGAAAGGGACAAATTCCACCCTGGGAAGCGGTGGAAAAGAAAAAAAAAAAATGAAGAAAAAAGACCGAGGGGAAAAAAAAAAGAGGGGAAAAAAGAAATGGGCGCAAAATTGGGCCTAAAAAAGATCTGGGAAAAAAAGCATGGGGCAAAAAAAAATGATGGCCCGTAAAAAAGATCGTTCTGGAAAAAAAGAGATGGACGAGAAAAAAAACGATGTGAAATGGAAAAAAGATGGGAACAAAGGGCAGTAAAAAAGCGAGAAAAAGGGGGAAAAAAAAAGGGAAAAAAAGGGAAAAAAAAGGGTCAGGCAAGAAAGAGGAAAAAAAAAGAGATGAAAAAGAGGAAAAAAAGAAGGAAAAAAAGAAGAAAAAGAGAAAAAAGAGCGAATGACCGGAAAAAAAAAGAGTGACCGCGAGCAAGTAGCGGCGAAAAAGAAAAAAAAAGGGAGGGAAAAAAGGTATAAGAAGGCAGAAAAAAAAGAAAATAAAAGGTGGGAAAAGAGAGAAAAAAAACAGATGGAAAAAAGGGGGTTGAAAAAAAAGAAAAAAAATCCCCTGGTGCATGTCTGTATTTCCAAATCCATAACTTTGAAAAGGATTTTCTGTGCTGGCATTCATGCAAATCACCCCAAATCCAAGGCTGGGGAATGGTTTGACTCCATTATCTCAGGGATTTTCTCCCAGCTAAATGATTCCATGATTTCCCAATCCCTGCTCATTGGTGTGGGGACACAGCCACCCTGGAGGAACTGGGACAAGACCTTGCCCTGATTTGGTTAAAAGATTTTATTTTAGGGGCATCCTCTATGTGACCGCAGAAAATGGGGAGGAAAATGTGGATTTTGCCAGGCTGACAGGCCCACCCCTCTGCAAATCAATTTTCAGCTCAAATAAAACCCAAATCTCTTTTTTGTTTTTTGCTAGAGCCTCATCATTTCCCCCTAAAAAACCCTCCTGCAGCAGGCAAAGCCTTGGGCTGCAGAAACCCTSGTGATGAGAAATCATCCTCCGATGATTTCACCCCCATCAAACCTTTATCAGAATTTTATTTTAAGTAACACTCACAGGGAGCCCAATGACCCTTTCCAGCCTCTGGGAATCACCCAACAAGTGACATCAGCACAGAAACAACCCCGTTAAGCAGCCCCATTAATTTGAGCCCCCTCCCCTCAGGAATTACCTGAGACTGCTTTAATTAGGTATCCACCGTGCAAAAGAATTAATTAATTGGTGATAAGCACCTGAACCACATTACTCATAAGGCTCTATTTCAAGCTTCAAATACAGCAAACAGGTCACAGCCCAGCTGAGAGTGTAGACAGAATTCCCAGGGCTCCTGCCTGGTATTTCTCTTCCCATCCTTGTCRTGGAAAGAACAAGGCTGGGAAATTTTTTTTTTACCTTTTTTTTTTTTTTTAATTAATTTTCCTTCCATCCCTGGAAGTGTTGGACAGGATTTGGAGCAACCTGGGATAGTGGGAATTGTCCCTGTCTATGGCAGGGGTTGGATTGGGTGATTTCAAGGTCTCCTCCAACCCAAACCATTCAGGGATTCTATTTTTTTTTCCCAGGTTTTTCACAGCATCCACAGCTGGTGCCTCCAGAGCTGCTCCAATAGTGRCTGTACCACATGGAGATGGGAGTTCTGGGGTAGTTTTGGGGGATTTGGTGTGTTTTAGGTGTGGGTTGTGGGGTAAAACCCCGTTATCTAGGGCCTGAGAGAGCTGTGAAGTGAGTAAAGCATCTGCTGAGGGCCACAGCACAATGGGCAGGTGGAGAATCCACGTGGAACAGGGCAGGGTTTAGCAGGCTTCTGAGGGGGAAAAAAAAAGAGGAAAAGGAGAGGAAAAATGGGTATAAAAGGAGGGGAAAAAAAGATAAATGAAAAGAGGAAAAATAGAGGAAAAAAAACCAAATAAGGAGGAAAAAAGGGAGGGGGGGGGAAAGGAAAAAAATTCCCCTGTGCATTCTGCATTTCCACAATCCATCATTTTGAAAAGGAATTTCCTGTGGCTCCTGCTGGCTCTGACATTTCACAGCCTGGCAAAGCTGAGGCTGTGAGAGGGGTTCTCCAAGCTGAGGGGGATGAGGGCAGGGATGGAGAAAGAGGTGCAGGCAGGGATACAGGGATGTGGGCAGGGTTGCAGGTGTGGATCAGGGCAGGGATGCAGGCAAGGATGCAGAAACTGATGCAGGCAGGGATATGGACAAGATCTAGGCAGGGATGTGGACAGGGATGCTGTCTTAGGCTGGAAATGTGGGTGTGTGTTCTATTCCCATCTGTCAGAGCTGGGGCAGTTCTCTGCTGTCCATGGGGCAGTTTTTCTTTATCTCTGCCACAGCCAATCCTCCCTCCAGGAGATCTCTGCTGTCCATGGCCACTGAGTGTCCCTGCAGGGCTGATCCAATTCCAGCATCCCATGGGGAGATGCTGCGCCCAGGGGAGGAGCCAAGCATTCCTACCTGGATCCAATCTGAGCCTGGCACAGCACAGCAGCCTTTGCCCCCTGCATTGCCAGAGGAGCAGCTTTCTGCTGCCCTGCATTGCCAGAGGGAGCCCAGGCCCATCTCCAGCAGCCCTGGAGCTGCAGAGGAAAACTCCCCCCTTGTGCAGGATCCCTGCTGCAGCAGCAGCACAGCTGGCACTGCAGGAGGGCTGAGCCCCCATGGGATGGGGCTGTGCCACCCCCTGACACACAGGGGACAGGGCAWGCTCTGACTCTGGCAGGGGTTTGTTCTCTTTTTTTGTACTATTGCATTTGTATTTTTAATTTTCCCAATGAAGAACTGTTATTCCAATTCCCATGTCTTTGCCTGAGAGCCCCTTAATTTCAAAATGATAATAATTCAGAGGGAGAGGGTTTACATTTTCCATTTCAGGGGAGGCTCCTGCCTTCCTTAGCAGACACCTGGCTTTCCAAACCAAGATTGATGCACACAGGGATGTGTGTGGGGATCTGGGCAGGGCTGCAGGAGCTGATGCAGGCAGGGATGCACACAGGGATGTGTTGGGGATCTGGGCAGGGCTGGAGCCCTGGCAGAGCTCAAACCAGGTTATTTGGGCGGGCTGGCAGAAGTAGGTTGTTGGTGCTGCTGCTCTGACCCATATTATCCCAATTAAATTTCACTCCCTGCCCCTCTCTCCCCTGTGCCCTGCTGCATTCCAGGCTAAAGCTGGCCCTGTTTTTGGAGGCAGGGTGTACACCTGGGTCCTGCCCAGGAATGAGGAGAGGAGGGCATGGCCAGTGTGGCAGAACTGGGGCAGCAGCAGCATTTCTGATCCAGGCTTTTCWCTGCAYCCACAGCTGGTGCCTCCAGAGCTGCTCCAGTATGGCTGCACCACAAGATGGGAGTTTTGGGATAATYTTGGGGGTTTTGGTGTGTTTTAGGTGTGGGTTGTGGGGTAAAACACACCAAATCCTCCAAAATGATCACAGTTATCTCGGGGCTGTGATAATTTCAGGTTTCACATCCCTGAGAGAGCAGTGAAGTGAGGAAAGCATCTGCTGAGGGCCACAGCTCAATGGGCAGGTGGAGGGGCCACGTGGAACAGGGTTTAGCAGGTTTGTGAGGGGGAAAAAAGGGGAAAAAAAGGTATAAAAGGAAGGGGAAAAAAGAGAAATAAATAGAGGGAAAATAGAGGGGGAAAAGGGTATAAATGGAAGGGGGGAAAGGAGAAATGAAAAAGAGAGGAAAAAAAAGGTTATAAATGGAAGGGGGAAAAAATAAATAAAAAGAGGAAAAAGAGAGAAGAAAGGGTATAAATGGAAGGGGGGAAGGAGAAATAAAAAGAGGGGAAAGAGAGGAAAAAAAGGGTATAAATGGAAGGGGAGGGAAAGGAGAAATAAAAAGAGGAAAAAGAGAGAAAAAAACGGTATAAAAGGAAGGGGGAAAAAAGAGAAGGAGGAAAAAGAAAAAAAAGGGTATAAATTGAAGGGGGGAAAGGAGAAATAAAAAGAGGGAAAAGAGAGAAAAAAGGTATAAAAGGAAGGGGGAAAAAGAGAAATAAAAGGAGAGGGGGAAAAGGGGTATAAAAGGAAGGGGGGAAGGAGAAATGAAAAAGAAAGAAAAAAGGGTATAAAAGGAAGGGGAAAAAAGAGAAATAAAAAGAGGAAAAAGAGAGAAAAAATGGTATAAAAGGAAGGGGGAAAAAAAGAGAAATAAAAAGAGGTAAAAGAGAGGGGGAAAAAGGATATAAAAGGAAGGGGGGGAAGGGAAAGGAGAAATAAAAAGAGAGAAAAAAAGCAAAAAAGGAGGGAAAAAACGGGGGAATGTGCTCAGCAGCTTCCCTTTGCTCCAGGCCTGACCCACCTGCATTTTCCCTGACCATGCTGCTCCTGCAGAACAGCAAAATTGGCTTTTCCCTGCCCAGCTGCTCCCTCAGAGCCTTTCCCACCCTGTTCCCTGGCCTGTCTCCATCCTCAGCCACCCTCATCTCTTACTGACCTCCACAGAGAGCACCTCACCTTCCCTACAGAGCCCTAAACCCCCCAGAAACCCCGGCAGAGAACCCAGGGTGAATCCAGGGCTGCCTTCCCCAGCTGTGGGTGACACAAGCTCAGCACACAACACTGCTTTTACACTCACACAGCAAGAAAAGAATAAAAGATGAAAAATTCCAAGCAAGAAAAGAATAAAAGATGAAAAATTCCAGGCTTTTCAGCTTGAGGAATGCTGAAAAGCCTGGATGAAGCAGCCCAGGAGAGCTGGATCCCCTCCCTCCCCATGCAGGGATCCCTCAGGTGTTTCATTTCTCCCAGAGCTTTGATCCTTCTGGAATCACTGCCTTGGCACCACGGGTTTTGTGTTAAATATTCCAGAGGTGCTCTTTTTAAAGTATATCATTCACAAGTTTGAGCTTACTAGTTTAAGGTTAATTTCTCTTTTTCCACAGTTTGCATGTTTTTGCCATCAACTGCTGCATACCCTSTATTTTCTCCTTTTGCAAGGAGTTGCATCTCTGTTAGTTAACATCACTCCCAAAGGGCTATTTTTGGGGTATCTCTGCTAGTATGCTTTTATTCTATTTTTTTTTAATTTTATTTTATTTTTTTTCCTGTGTCCAACTTTCTGGTTTTCTGTCCCATTTTTCAAGATCTTATCTATTCATCCCCTCTCTCTGTTTTTCACTTTTCTCTAACAACCTAAATACCACTTTTCTTACAACTACACACACACACACACAAAAATAAAATAAAAACTTTTTTTCCACACTACTTTTCAATGCAATACACCTCCCTCCAAGGAGATATAGTGAAGCTTAAAATGCACAATGTACATTACACACAATATTCATTATTATACATTACACAATATATACAATCTACATTACATMTATTTTCATTTGTCTACATTCACTYATTTTTATTTCTCATTCCCCAGGGTTAAACACCTTTCCCTGCCTACCTGCTACTGGGAAACCTCTGTTCCAGTGGGTTTCTGTGTTTTTCCTGAGCTGTGAAGTCGCTGGAAGCAGCTGCTCTTTGGGGGATCTCAGTTCCAGGCAGGATCTGTGGGAGCAGAGTGGATTCCAAACCAGCCTAACTTTTACATCATTTCATAGAAACACTTACACAGRGCTTAGATTTTCAGGCTTAAAAAATAATAATCATTGCCTCCTTTATTTGCTGCTTATACCTCTCCTTAAGCCTGGCTGGCTGCATTAAAATAATCTTTTTATTCCCTTTATTCCCCGTTTTTATTCACAGTGTGGAGGGAGGAAGGAGGAGGGAGAGTTTCCCCCAGCTCTGGCATTAAGTGGGGAGTGAGGGAAGCACCAGAGGTGGATACAAATCCCCGAGCAAGGATGTGAGGCTGAGCAATTCTATTAAATCAGCTGATAAATAATGCACGGGATTTGGATGGGGCCGGCCCTGCCAGCACCACACAAACACCACCACGCCTCCAGGATGTTGAAAATCCAAAGGGTGCAGCAAGAACTGAACCCAAAGCCTTTCCCAACACCAAAAGCTGCCCCAGGGTGACAGTGGGGCCCTGTCCCCACCAGGCCCTTGTCCCTTCCCAAGGTTCTGCACAAAGCCATGGAATCCTCCAGGCCTGGCCGATGTTCAGCAAATTTCCCAAGGTGGGGAAGCTCGGCCTGGGCCCTGCCCAGCAGCAGCCACAGGCCTGGGGGCTGATTAGAAACCAGAAGAGGTTCAGACAGGTTGTGATGATCCCCAGGTAAGGACCCCAAAGTGCTGCAGAACCAGAGAGGGGCAGGAAATCCCTGAGGGGGAACCTGGAGCATGTTCCTGCAGCCATGTTCCTGCAGCCATGTTCCTGCAGCGACACCGGGACCCACAGGGGCTCACAGCCATGTTGGGGACAGCTCCGGCCTGCCCTGAGGGATGGATGAGAGCACAGATTCCTTCCCAACATCCCATCCATCCCTGCCCTCTGTGTCCTGTCCCTCCATCCCTTGTCCCCAGTCCCTCTCCAGCTCTCCTGGAGCCCCTTCAGGCCCTGCCAGGGGCTCTGAGCTCTCCCTGGATCCTTCTCCTCTCCAGGGGAACATTCCCAGCCCTCAGAGCATCTCCATGGCTCCTCTGGACTCCTGGGCACTGAGAATTGTTCCTGTCTCAGGAGGCTCAGACCAAGCCCTGCCTGTTTCTCCCAAGGTTTCTGTGCAGAGCCCTTGGGCTGCAGACATAACAATGACGAATGTCACAGGCAGAGACACTGGCACTGTCCTGGTGTCCCCTGGTGACAATGGCACGGTGATGACATTTTCCTGGCCCCCCTGACTCTCAACACCTTCTTTATGCTCCTTCCCTCCAGCAGAGCAAAGCCAAAGAGGAATCAAATCAGTGCTGGGCATCTCCCATCCGCTGACAGCTGCTGCTTTCTTACCCAAAATACCCAAAAACGACCCCAAAGCACAGCTCCTCCAAACCCACAGCTCCTGCACAGGAACTCCCAGCTCCAGGGAGGGTTTGAAGCCAGCTGAAGCCTGAAGGATCCTCCCAGCATCCCTCCAGCCCTGGCAGGCTGTGCCTGTTGGACACCTGGCAGTGCTCCCTGTGCCATCCCAGGGGATSCTGCAACAGGTTCAGTGCTCCTGAACCTCATCCAGCTCCTGCTTTGTCCTCTGGGACACAGCCCAGATGGAAAAACACAGCTCCTGCACACCCCTGCAGGCTCTGGGGGCTGCACAGGGACACTCTGCCTGTCCCCAAGGYGCCACCACCACCACRGTGGCTCTTCCCTGGCTCAGCACCACGTCTGTTCCTTGGGAAAGGGAGCCAGGAAAAAACAAATTATTAAAAAGGGAATTGGCAAAAATTGCAGAGGAATTTCAGGCACAGGGTGGAGTCCCCAGCCCATGCAGGGACTGAAAAAWCTTGTGGATGGTGGCACTTGGGGACACGGGTGRGAATRGCTGTGCTTTTAGATTTGAGAGGGCTTTCCAGGACCTTTCCAGGCAGGAAAGTTGTTCCTAGGGAGCATTATGGGATGGACAGAGGCAACTTTCCTTCCCAAAGCCCTCGGGAGAGCAGAGAGGAAGATAAACCTGTTAAACTGAGCCAGCAGCTCAGCCAAAGGAGCTTATCCAGCAGCACCCCTGGAAGAACCAACCTGCAGCTCAGGAGCCTGCAGGGGARCAGCAGARAGCTCCAACCACCAGAGCTTCCCTTGGATAAACTAATTAACCTAACGAGGATGATGATGACAGACAARAGGGGAAGGAAGCTGCTGAGTGAAAAGCCAGGGAAGGACGAGATAAGGTGAAAACTAATTGTGTTTGGGAGGATAAGCAGGTCCTGGTGCAGCTGCTTCCCAGGAATGATCCAGGCTGCCCCAGCTGCAAGGTGCTGGTTTTGCAAGGCTTGGCCCAATGTCATTGCAGAAGGGATTTTTTATTCCCACTGATCCTGGTGCTTGGAGTCCATCATTCCCACGTGAAATGCAGGAGATGAGGGATTTTAGACTCCAGCCTCAGCATGGCTGCAGCTGAGCCCATCCCAGATGGTCTCTTAGATCCCTTCCAACCCAAGCCACCTGTGATTCCATGATTCCCTGATCTGTGRTTCCCTGSTCCTGTCATTCCYTGATCTGTGATTCCCTGAATCCCTGATCCTGTCATTCCCTAATTTGTGATTCCCTGATCCTGTGATTCCCTGATCTGTGATTCCTTCATCTATGATTCCCTGATCCCGTCATTCCCTGACCTCTGATTCCCTGATTCATTCCCTGAATCCCTGACCTCTGATTCCCTGATCTGTCATTCCCTGAATCCCTGACCTGTGAATCCCTGACCTGTGATTCCCTGATCCTATCATTTCCTGATCTGTGATTCCCTGATCCTGTCATTCCCTAATTTGTGATTCCCTGATCCTGCCATTCCCTAATTTGTGATTCCCTGATCCTGCCATTCCCTGATCCTGTGATTCCCTGATTCCCTGACCCTGTGATTCCCTGATCCTCTCATTCCCTGATCCTCTCATTCCCTGATCTGTGATTCCCTAATTCCCTGCTCCTGCCACTCCCTGCTCCTGTGATTCCATGATTCCCTGATCCTGTGATTTCCTAATCTGTGATTCCCTGCTCCTGTCATTCCCTGCTCCTGTCATTTCCTGATCTGTGATTTCCTGACCTGCCATTCCCTGCTCCTGCTCCTGTCATTCCCTGCTCCTGTAATTCCATGATTCCCTGATCCTGTGATTCCCTAATTCCCTGCTCCTGTGATTCCCTGCTCCTTCCATTCCCTGCTTCACTGTACATTCGATGATTCCTTGATCCTGCATTCCCTGCTCCTGCTCCTGCCACTCCCTGTCCTGTAATTCCATTATTTCCTGATCCTGTGATTCCCTAATTCCTGATCTGCCATTCCCTGCTCCTGTAATTCCATGATTCCCTGATCCTGTGATTTCCTAACCTGTGATTCCCTGCTCCTTGCCATTCCCTGCTTCACCCAGCCTCCTCCGTGGCCCACCCAGCACCTCGATTCCCTTGCACATCCCTAATCAAAGGCCTCATTAATCAATTAATCAATCACTGGCCTGCTCCAACACCCACACCCCACCAGCACCATCCCAGCCCCACCCTGGATGGGGTTTGGAGCAATCCTGGCTTCTCCATGGAGCCAAATCCCTCCCKCTGGATCCTGCCCAGCTCAGAGCTKCCCCACCAGCAGCAGCACCAGGACACCCCTGGCCATYCCCTCAGGGAATTTGGGTGGACAAAACCCTTCCTGTGCTCTAAAGGGAGTGGATGTGGGGGGTTTGCACCATGCACGAGGCACCCAGAAGGAAAAATGCACATGGAAAGCTGAGCAGGGAACAAAACCGTGCGAGGACAAGCAAAAAACCCCCTGGCTCAGTGCAGCAGGATGCAGCCACATCCCTTTCCATGGAATGGGGTTTCATCCCTCCTCCCCACAAAGAGGCCGAGCCCAGAGAGGGAGAACAGCAAGAGAAGAGCCTGAAGAGCAAGAAAACCTGAAAATCTGACCTAATCCCTCAGCTCCTTCCTCCCTCTTCCATGAGGGCTGTGAACACACACGGACGCATCCCGCTTTTCTCATCCCGCCTTTCCCATCCCGCTTTTCCCATCCCGCTTTTCCCACCCTGCTTTTCCCATCCCGCTTTTCCCATCCCGCTTTTCCCACCCTGCTTTTCCCATCCCGCTCCGGGCACAGCAGGGAGACCTTTGGAGAAGCCACGCTGAGAATTGATGCCACTCGAGCCTGAAATGCTGTTTTTTTTCCCAGGGTGAATCCCTAAATCCCAGCCCCAAACGGGGCGATCCCGGTGGGATGGGCGGGATGGAGCATCCCGGTGGGATGGAGCGGGACAGCCGCCCCTGGCAGCGATTTTTGGGGACACGGTGGGTCCGTGGGGCTCCAGCATCGTCTCTCCAGCCCTAATTACTATGGAAACAGCCGGCGCCTGCCTGTCCTCCTTCGGTGACTCACCGGGATTCAGGAGCCCCTGGAATTCCAGCGGGAGCATCCGCGGGGCTGCCGGCTGGGATTGGCACTGCCCAGCCCGGGAAAATTGCGGTTTTTATTGCGTTTTCCATTTGGCATGGGGTGGCAAAAGCAGCAAGGGGAATTGGGGATTAATACCAGTAATAATAACAATAATAATAATAATAATAATTCATATAAATCTAAATACAATAGAGCTTCTTCACCAGCTCACAGCCATCWATCCATGGGAATCCCTTCAGGATTGCCTGCTCCTGGTCATGCCAACCCCCATGCCATGAAGCAGCCTCAGTTATCATCTGCCCCAGATGCAAAATGTGCCCCACCAAGCCACCAGCAAGGAGAMAAACCCCACGAGATCCTTCAGGCTGGTGCATTATCCACTGGSAGCAAAGCTGGCAGCTCCCAGGGAGGCTGGGAGAGGGGATGGGCACGTGTGGAGAGACCACAGCTCCTCCCAAGGTGGGAATATCCCATTTTTGGGGACAAGGCTGCCTCCAGGCGTTATCCAGGTGATGCTGAGACCGCCAGGCCCGTGCTCCAGGTGAGCAGCCAGCAGCACAGTGCATCAAACAGCAYCCCTGCCTCCTCCTCCAAGGCTGGAAATGCCTAAAAAAGCCCCAAAATCGGTGCCAAGGAGCAGCTGGGGCCGTGCCCACCCTTGTAGGGCAAACACAGAAGCTGGGGTGGGATAGGGCTGAGCCCACCCCTGAATCCCACAGCACAGGGTGGGAAAAGCCCCCTTAGAACCCTCCAAACCCCCTCCCAGAGAAGGGCTTGGCCCCAGGGCTTTCCTGGCAATAATTAATTGAGTCATATTTCAATGCAGCCAGCGGCCATATGGTTGGAAAGAGGATTAAAAATCTGCATGCTCCAGTTGCATCCAGGGAAATCCAGTTAGAAGGAAAAATCCTCCGTGCCTGGCTGCAGCCTGCTGCCACCCATCCACACGGCCCCAGCCCCTTCTCCGGGAGAAAGGAGCTCGGGGATGGCTGGGGATGATGGAGCAGGAGCAGTTTGGGAGGGCAGGGGGAAATGGGGAGAGAAATAAGAGCAGCAGGAACAGCAGAGGCAGATCACTGCTGCTCCCAGCCACTGCCCTTTGGGCACCGCGCTCTAAGTTCATTAGCAGCTCATTAGCGATTGATTAATGAGGGGGTATCGCTGTGCGTCAGGATTGGCCTTCAATCATTTAATAAATAGAAATCATTTTCCTCCGAGGAGGTGAGAATCGTGGAGTCTCTGACAGGGRTGGGAAGGGTCCTTACAGCCCATCCCATTGCACTCCCTGCCATCCACACCTTCCCCAAGCCCTGGCCAACCTGGCCTGSAACAATTCCAGGGATTTGGGGCAGCCCCAGCTGCTCTGGGCACCTGTGCCAGGGCCTGCCCACCCTCACAGCCAGCAATTTCCTCCTGATTTCTATTCCAAATCTTCCCTGTGTCCGTTTTTTTGCTRGATTCCCCCCTCCCAGCCCTGGATCAGTTTTCCTCGAGCTCATCYTCCCGGTGATTTTCCCGGGAATCCTTCACCCAAAGCACTGCTGGGAAAACACGGATTTGGACAGAAAGGAGAGGGACATGGCTGTGGGGATGGACCTGCATGGACATCACCCCCAAACCCCTCCAWGCCGGGCTGGGGCTGATCCCACCGCAGGCTGCTGCAGGGATTTGGGATCGGGAAATTCTCCCCGTTCCTTCCTTCCCGTGATTACAAAAAGAAAGAAAGAAAAAAAAATCCGGGAAGAAAGAACACTACGTCTCATTCATCCCCGGAGCAAGCCTGGCCTGTGATGGCAAATCAGCTGATTAAGGAGGATCAAACSCTTTAAATCCAACCTTTGTTGGGAGCCGGAGCTCGCTGCACAAAGCACCTTCCCGGCCCGGCCCCGCAGGGTGGGACCCCCGAGACCGCGGGGTCCCTGGGACTGCGGGATTTGGGGAGAATTCTGCCGATTTGGGAGCGGCTCGGTGCCCACGGGGGGTCAGGGACAGAGCGGGGGGACAGCCCTGCCCAGCCCCACCTGTGCCAGCGCTCCCAGTGCCACCGGTGCTGCCAGTGCCAGCTCTGCCAGTGCCCCCAGTGCTGCCAGTGCTCCCAGTGCCCCCAGCGCCAGCTCTCCCAGTGCCCCCAGTGCTGCCAGTGCCCCCAGTGCCAGCTCTGCCAGTGCCCCCAGTGCTCCCAGTGCTCCCAGAGCTGCCAGTGCCAGCTCTGCCAGTGCCCCCAGTGCCCCCAGTGCTGCCAGTGCTGCCAGTGCTGCCAGTGCTGCCAGTGCCCCCAGTGCCAGCCCTGCCAGTGCCCCCAGTGCTGCCAGTGCTGCCAGTGCCCCCAGTGCCAGCTCTGCCAGTGCCCCCAGTGCCAGCTCTGCCAGTGCCACAGTGGCTCCAGTGCCCCCAGTGCTCGCCATGCCCCCAGTGCCAGCTCTCCCCCGTTGCACCAATGCAAGCCCTGCCAGTGGCTGCCCAGTGCCTTCCAGTGCCCCAGTGCCAGTCTGCTCCCAGTGCCCCAGCGCTCCCAGTGCCCCCAGTGCCCGCAGTGCCAGCCCTCCCAGCGCTCCCAGCGCTCCATGCGCTCCCAGTGCTCCCAGTGCCCCCACTCCGTACCTGGAAGCGTGCCCCGGTCCCCGCGGGGCGGGGGCAGCGGCGGAGGGACGACGGAGCAGAGGATGGACGGACGGACGGACGGGCGCTGGGATGGAGCGAGGATGGAGGAGGGAGGGCCGGAGGATGCGGCCAGCAGCAGCAGCACCAGCAGCGGGAGGAGGAGGAGGAGGAGGAGGAATGGTGGTCAGCAGCAGCCCCGAGCGGCGAGTCCCCACCCAGCTTTGTCTGCGCTCATCCCGCTGCCTACAGGAAGCGGCTCAGCCCCGACTTCCTCCTCCTCCTCCTCCTCCCCTCCTGCTGCTGATGCTCTGCGCTCCCCCGGCGTTCGCGATCGCTTCTGCCCAGAGCCCGCTGCCCTCCCTGTCCCTGCCCCTGTCCCTGTCCCTTCCCTGTCCCTGCCCTGCCCTGCCCTGCCCTGCCCCTGTCCCTGTCCCCCTCCATGTCCCTGCCCTGTCCCTGTCCTGTCCCTGTCCCTGTCCCTGTCCCTGCCTGTCCCTGTCCCTGTCCCTGCCCCTGTCCCTGCCCCTGTCCCTGTCCCTGTCCCTGCCCCTGCCCCTGTCCCTGTCCCGTCCCTTGGATGGCCCCTTGTCCCTCGGCCACCCCCTGGCGCCCCGACCCCGCAACCCCCCGACACCCGTGGGCACCCCCAGTTCCCTACACCCGCCCCTCATCCCCCCTCCCCCTGAACCCCCCTGCACCCATCACAGCCCTAAACCACCCCTGCTCCCCACACACCGATCCCTGCACCCCACACACCCACCCCCGCACCCCACACACCCACCCTGCACCCCACACAACCCACCCCGCCACCCCACAGCCCCCAACACCCATCCCTGCCCCCACTGCACTGCTCTGAACACCCCCTGCCTGGATCCTCCATGATGTCCCTGGAGCCCCCAAAACTCTCATCCCTTCCCACCCTTCCCTCTCCACCAGCCCCCATCCCCTGGCACAGCCAAACCCCTCCCTGCCCCTCCAACCTTCCCAGCTCCAAGGTTCCATTTAGGGACAGCTCAGGGCATCACTCATATTTATTTCATTTTATTTTATTTTTTATTTTATTTTGTTATTTTATAATATTTTCATTTTATTTATTTTATTTTGTTTTGTTATTTATAATATTTTATTTTTATTTGTTTTATTTTATTATTTTATAATATTTTCTTTTTTATTTATTTTATTTTGTTTATTTTATATATTTTATTCTTTATTTTATTTTATTTTAATTTAATTTTATTTTATTTTGTTATTTTATTATATTTTATATTTTAATTTTATTTTGTTATTTCATTTTATTTTATTTTTTATTTTATTTTATTTTTAAATTTATTTTTATTTTTATTTTATTTTTTTATTTTGTTATTTTATTATATTTTTATATTTATTTTATTTTATTCTGTTATTTATTTTAATTTTATTTTTTTATTTTATTTATTTTTAATTTTTTATTTTTTATTTTATTTTATTTTTATTTTATTTTTTATTATATTTTATATTTTATTTTTAATTTCAAAATTTTATTTTATTTTATTTTCATTTTTTTTATTTTTGTTATTTTATTATATTTTATATTTTATTTATTTTATTTTATTTTCAGTCAATATCAGCCCACATACCCAGTTTGGGGGATTTCAGGTGGAAGATTCTGGAGGCATGAGGGTGGGATTTTATAAGTGGCTTTTCCCTTTTTCCTCCATCTGCCCCATCCGCCAGCTGTGTCCTCATGGAATCCTTCCTGGCAGGGTGGGCAAGGCCCCTGGCAACAGGTGCCGAGAGCCAGCTGGGGCTGCCCCAAATCCCCTGGAATTGTTTCCAGGCCATAGGTTTGGACTTGAGTTTGGAGCGCAGCCTGGGATGGTGGGAAGGTGTCCCTGCCATGGCAAGGGGTGGGATGGGATTGGATTTAAGGTCCCTTCCAACCCAAACCACCCTGGAATTCCACGATTTTCTTGAACGTGCACAATGATTATCGCTGCTCCCCTTGCCGCGGCAAAGAAGACACATTTAGAAAAACTGGGGAGGGCACAAACCTCCAAAACCTCCCAAAATAAGCCCCAAAACTCCTAAAACAGCCCAAAACAAACCGCAAAAATCCAGCCAAAAACATCCCAAAACCAGCCCAAAGCAGCTCCCACAGCAGCAGCAGCAGCAGCCGGAGGGAATGCGGCTCGTTTTGGGAGCATCCCCAACAGGTGACAGCGGGGTGCCGCAGGGGCCCGCGGGGCTGTGTCCTGTGTCCTGGTGTCCCTGTGTCCTGTGTCTGTGTCTGGTGTCCCTGTGTCCTGTCCCTTCCCCGGGCTGTGTCCCCTCCCCGGCCGGGCCCTCGCTCGCTTGTCGCGCCGGGTTTCCCTCCTGTTTCCAACAGCAAACGCCGGTGACAGATTTCCGTCCCTGACAGATTCCGTCCGTGACTGATTCCTCGCTGCCTGCTCCGAACGAGGGAGCTCAGCGCTGCCACATCACCCGCGACGTGCCAAAAAAAAATCCCCAGAGCTGTCTGCACACGCACGCGGACATCCCAAAAACGCCACACCAGGGCCTGAACATCTCAAAAAATTACCCACGAGCATCCCTGCAGCCCTGGCACCCCTCTGGGACATTTCCAAAAACCCAGAGCTGGTCCTGAAGCCCTGAAACAACACCCTGACATCCCAAACACCACCCAGAGCCCTTCCTGCAGTTTAGCATATATCTGGGACATCCAAAAACTCACCCCAGCCTGGAACATCACGCCTGACATCCCAAATCCCACCCAGAGCCTGGACATCCCAAAAACCCACGCCAGAGCCCTCCCTGCAGTCCTGGACTCACCTGGACATCTCAAAATCCCAACCCAGAGCTGTCCTGCAGCCCTGCACATCATCTGCTGACATCCAAAAATCCACCAGCCCTGGCACCACCCACACTGGACAATCCCAAAAAAACGAACATCAGAGCTGGTACCTACAGCCCTGCACAGTTCACCCCCACATCCCCCAAACCCACCCAGAGCCATCCTGCAGCCCCTGGGACATCCCCAAAACCCACCCAGAACCTGGGACATCCCAAAAACCCATCCCAGAGCTGGTCCTGCAGCCCCTGGCAAGCATCCCAAAATCCCAACCCAGAGCTGGTCCTGCAGCCCCTGGCAATCACCCTGAACACCCAAAAATCCACCCAGACCTGGCCACTCACCTGGGACATCCCAAAATCCCAGAGCCAATCCCTGCAGCCCTGGCACATCACCTGGGACATCCAAAATCCCCACCCAGCCGCTGGGACCCACCTGGGACAAACCCCAAAAACCCAACCCAGAGCTGGTCCTACAGCCTGGCCACATCCCAAATCACCCAGAGCCCTTCCTGCAATCCCCTGGCACATCACCCCCACATCCCAAAATCCCACCCCAGAGCCCGTCCTGCATCCCCTGGCACCAACCCCTGGAGCTGGCAGAGGCCCCCCACCCGTGCCCAGTGACTCCCCAGCATTTGCCCCAGGGGACAAATGGGCGGCCCCTCCATTTCCGAGCTTCTGCCTGCAGGGATGGTTTCCAGGGTGGCCAGAATCCCCCAAAATCCCTAAAGGGCCAGGCGGGGGGGGATTTTTGGTTCATTGTCAACCAAAGTTGTCACTGGTGGTGCCTTTGCTGGGAGCGGTGGCTGTTGGGCACATCCAGCCCCTGCCCGGTTTGGGGGGGTTGGTAAATGAGGGTGGCAGTGCAAGGCACCCAGTGGGGCACAAGCATCCCTGCTGAACAGCGGGGAAAGGAAAGGGGAAAATGAATTAGTGAATGAAGGGTACCCTGGAATACCAGGTATTTTGTGAGAGGGAGTTTCCTGTGGTCCTCGGCAGGTGGGCAACGGGCAGGGCTGGGGAGGGGCACAACACCCCATAAAAACATCCTAAAGAGCCCAAACTGCCGCAAAAATATCCCAAACCAAGCCGAAACAGCCCCAAACCTGGCCCAAACATCCAACACAGCCCTAAAACAGCCCAAAACAGCCCCAAAACAGCCCCCAAACCTGCCCAAAACATTCCCAACAACTGAAAACAGCCCAAAACCAGCCCAAACTGCCCAAAACATCCCAAAACAACTGAAAACAGCCCAAAACATCCCAAACAGCCCCAAAACAATCCAAACCAGCTGAAAACAGCCCAGAACCATCCCAAAGCAGCCTAAACCAGCCCAAACCAAACCCCAAAACATTCCCCAAACATCCGCAAACCAGCCAAAACCAGCCCAAGCAGACCCCAAAACATCCAAACTCAGCTTGAAAACAGCCCACTCAAACAGCCCCAGCAGCCCAAAAAGGCCCCAAAACAAGCCCCAAACACCAAACAGCCCCAATATTGTGCATTTCTCTCCTAAAATTGCTGTTTTGCCCCTGTCGCCCTACAAATCCCAAATCTCCGACTTCTCCATCCCAGCCCGGGATGTGATGGGAGCTGCAGAAATTTGGAAGCGGCGGCCCTCTGGAGAAAGAGGTGGCCCCCAGGGCAGGTTTTTTGTTTGTTTTTTTGCAGTGTTTAAAATGCCTGGGATGGCACAGGGAGCAGCAGGGAAGCATCGCCGGGTGAAAAGGGCAGGGATGGGGAGCTCGAGAGCTTTCCCTCCCCTGGGGACCTGCCCCGTGCTGAGATGAAGCAGGAACGGGGTCAGCACATCAAAGAGGAGGGGGATTTATTCAATTGTTCCCAATTCAGCCTTTTCTGAGCGCAGCCCGTGGGCAGGGCAGAGCTCCATCCCCTCCTCGCCCCTCCAGAGACCCTTCCCCATCTGTTTGAGGAAAATTTCCGGGGTTTTATGGGCCAGGCACGAAATCTGCAGGCTAAACTTAGAGCAGCAGACAATGCAGTCCCGCCTCCAGCAGTGCTTTCATTCCCTCGTGCTCCTCCCTCCTTGCCCCAAAAATGTCGGGTTTGAGCAGAATCAGCAATTAGGGCCCCGGAACCTGGCGATGGTCAGCGGGATATTTATAGAAGGACAAAGGGGATTTGCTGGGAAACGTGCAATTAATTCTGGAGCCTGTGGAAAAGGCACCGGGTGCTCCTGGCGGTGGGCACAGCCCCACATCTCCATGGAAGGGCTTTGGATGGCAAAGCCCAGGCAGGAATCCAGGGGCCCACCTCAAAATGGGACGTGGCTGCATCCAGCGGCCACAGGGCAGAGATCTGCGCTGGGAAAAACCACTCGGAGGCTTCCCTGAGGCTGCTTGCCCATGGAAAACAGGCTATTCACATCATCATCATCCATCATCGTCTTCTTCTATCTCCTTCTTCTTCTCCTTCTCCTTCTCCTTCTGTTCTTCCTCTTCTTCTTCTCCTTCTCCTTCTTCTCCTCCTTCTTTCTCCTTCTCTTCCTCTTTCTACTTCTTCTCTTCTTCCTCTTCCCTCTTCTTTCTTTCTCTTCTTCTCTTTCTTCTTCTTCTCCTCCTTACTTCTTTCTTCTCTCTTCTTCTCACTTCCCTTTTTCGCCTTTTTTTCCCTTTTCTTTTTTCTTCTTCCTTCTTCTCCTCCTTCTCTTCTTCTTCTCCTTCTTCTTATTCTCCTCCTTCTTCTTCTTCTCCTCCTTCTTCTCCTTCTTCTTCTTCTTCCTCCTCCTTCTCTCTCCTCCTTCTTCCTATCTTTTCTTCTTCTCCTCCTTCTTCTCCTCTCTCCTTCTTCCCCTTCTTCTTTCTTCTCCTCCCTTCTTCTCCTCTCTTCTTCCCTGCTTCCTTCTTCCTCATCTTTCTTCTTCTTCATGGAAACCCCAGGATGGTTTGGGTTGGAGGGGATGTTAACATCCAACCCAATTCCAACCCCTGCCAATGGGTCAGGGACACCTCCCACTGTCCCAGGGTGCTCCAGCCTCAACTTGTGATCATTTCCAGGGATCCAAGGGGGGCAGCCACAGCTTCTCTGGGAATTCCATCCCCAGCCCCTCCCACCCTCACAGCCAGGAATTCCTAATCCCAAAAATCCCATCCATCCCTGCCCCTCTGGCAGTGGAAGCATTTCCCGTGTCCTGGCAACTACCAACACGTCTCTCTTCATGTGAGAGGGTGTAAGATCCACTGAGGACCTCTTAGAAACTGGAAGTGGGGACCAGCGGGGAAGGTTTGTGGGTGAGGGGCTCTTCTTTCCTTCTAGTTCTTCCTGGCTGGAGATTTAGGAGGTGCCAAGGATTTCAGCAAATTCCTGGCCAAAAAAATTTCTCCACACGGAAAGAGAGTGGCCAATGATGTCTGAGATTAATTAGCACCAGTGGGGAGATGGGAGGGGTGGTCCTGGGTGCTGTGGAGGGGAAATGGCCAGGCACAAATGCTTCCATCAGACACTGGAGAATCCATGTGACTCCACCCAAACCTACCAACCCACAGCTCCTGAAGGTTGGGGACCCCCCTGAGCATCCACAGGAAATCCCTACTGTGGACACTCCAAACTCCACTTATTTTTTCTAGGAAGCTTATTTCAGGAGCACCCCGTGTCTCTTCCCACTCCAGAGCTGCTGGAAGTGGCCTGGAACTTCTACCAAAACCCACCAAAAACTGCCCAAAAATCATCAAAACCTTCATCAACCACCATATTAAAATTCAATTCAAAAGGCTCAGCCGCATCCACTGCCCTGCCTGAGTCAGGAGTGTGCTTACCTGATGTCTTGAAACCAATAAATGCAAGGTACCTCTGAAATTTCCAGCCCTGCTCCATCTCCCTTTAAACCTGGGAAGTGGCTGAAACTTTGTTCATACAAAAGCAGATTACTCCTAAAAACTCATCTTCTAAAACCTCACCAATAAATCAGTGAACTTGTAAAGGCTCAGTTCCACCCCATTTCTCGTCTGCTTCTGGCAAGGAGTTGTTGCCTTAACTGGGATTAACCAGAGGCACAGAACCCAATCATTTTGCACAGGTTAGGCCTTACCTGAATTCAAGCTTGCTCCGCGACTCCTCCCGCCCCTTAAGCGGGAGCTATGTTCCAACGGTGGCACAATGAAGTCTAAAGTGATGCACGTACATTACTGTTCTACTTATATTTGAGTCACCCGATTCATCTATTCAGGCGCCGAGATTCTGGCCATAAGGGCTCATCGACATATATTCATTGGGTAACAAAGGATATATTTCCTGGGGATTTTCGCTCGATTTTCCCTGGAGTTTTTCTTTTTTTTTTTCTTTTTTTTTTTTCTCTCTTTTTTTTTTTTTTCCGTGCCTTCCTTTTTTTTGTTTTGAACACAGTCACTGGGCTTCTCCATCAGCCGCCGATGGGAGAATCCTTTCACAGAAAGGTTATTTTGTGCAGACAGACAGACAGATTCCTTTAGTGTGCGCAGGAGAAACAGAAACACTGCAAGGTGAGCCACAGGAAAGTAAGAGTCATCTTGGCCACCTGTGGGAAAACTGGCGAAATAAATGGCATCTGTGTCCCCCTGCCCATAATGGCACATCTGTGTCCCCCTGTTCCCTGCCACTGGGTGCTGTTTTTAGGGCTCCATCCCAATGTCCACCCGCCAGTTGATAGGGCTCCTACCCGCCAGCTCTTGTGGTTGCAGGACCAAATGGGGGAACATGGGGCCTTGCCAGCCTTCGACCACGTTTGCCACCCCAGCAGTGCCCTGAGAAGGCCATTCCTTTAAGCCAACCATTCCTGATGTAACACATTTTACTTCCCTTTTCCCCCCCCCAGCTCCGTGCATGTTTCTGTCGAGGGTCACGCCTGTCAAGCCGCCAGGAGAAGGCACGCCAGAGGGTGCAGACGAGGCGAAGAACGTGGACACAACATGTGAGGCTCTGAGGGTGAGACGAAAGTTTTGGGGACATTGTGGTGGCAACTACGTTGAAGTTCTGCCGTGGTAAGCCCAGCTCATTGAAAGAGGCGTCTGACGCCTCAGCAAACCTCAGCTGTTGCACAAAAAGCAAACATGTTATACCTTCTGCACCTGCCTTTTCCCACCGACTCACCACGAGCACGAGAAAGGTCTTGTTCGGGGTCATCTAATGGTGTGGCCAAGTGGTACCCTCCTCAGATTACACCTATAAGTCTGATGGCCAAACTTCGTCTCTATGCCTCGCCCGTGCTGGGCTTGATTCCTAGGTGGTATCACAAGGATTTGCTTCGTTAGCGGGACCCTGGCTCAGCAACCCTGCGACCCTCAAAAACACCTGATGGTATTGTGATGCTAATAAGCAATTTATAAATATCACTGCCTCTATGCAAAAATACACCATTGCACCTCGACGCCCAGGCACCGACGAAGTCATTCGGTGCTGCCCGGCGCTGGGGCATCGCCCGGATGTCTTCCGGCATTCACGGAGCATCTGCTCCACATCCAGTCCTGCGTTCATTATGCATACCTCAAGAGTGTGACATGGTGTCGGCACCTTTGTTTTTGCCAACTGTGCCTCCTAGGCTTTGCGCATCTACACTTTTTCATTAGTCTTTGCGCTTTCCAGGTTCTAAGCACACCTCCATGGCTCTCTCCTAGTCACCATCACCTCGCCTCTCGAGACGATATTAGCCTTATAACAGAACTAGACGATGACGAATTCGTGCCCTTAATATGCTAATTATATAGTTATCACATTTCTGTTGTATATGTTGCTTGATTTCTCTTTCTATAGTAAACTAATATACCCTCTTCTCGCCAGCTCTATCTTTCCTATATATATATTGTCATTCTTATCCTTTTTAACAAACATATAAAATGAGAAACACAAAACACACAAAAGTGCGCTATATAGTGTACCCTCAAAATATGGCAAAACTTTGGCTGGTCAAATGGCTAAACTCTAATTAAAACATCCACTACAAAGTGCCATTGATGCTGATGAATAGATTAACTCTGCATCAGCAAAATATTGCCCCACACCATCCGGAGCTGAAAGTCTCTCTGCAATCTCGCTGAGTTCAATACAATGCGCTAACCTTTCACTCTCACCTCACTCGCACGATATAAGTGCCTCACCCACCCCCACCTCTTTGGACGGTCCCACCTCCCTCCATTTCATTCCTAGCACATACACTCCACTCTATAGCCTCTGGCAGAATCCTACTCCCACAACGCTGTAAGACACAATAAGCAGGGCTTCAGTCCGGCCCCAGGAAAACAGGTCCTAATGATGCTAGTGCAACACAGGCTTCAACTACCTAAGGTGAACATCAGAGGCAGATACGTGGCAAGATGCAGTGGGAGGAGCAGCATACCATCAGACAGGCAAGGAATGCAACTATGTACTCACTCTTATAGAGGAAAATCTGCTCTCTCTCTCACGGGTCTTGTGTTAGGAAGACAAATAGGATTTTTGAATAAGAGTTTCTATTGGGAAAGAAGTATGAAGGCAAAAGCATCTTTATTTTTGTAATAAAGAGGTGTTTCAGAGCAGGAGTAAAATGCGAGAATGAGAGAAGTCTCATCAATCAAGGATCCAGACATAATACTCCCCTACCATACTCATTGAAACTACTACTTTCCACTATATGTAATTTCTTCTAGATACTCAAGGGTGCTTTGGACATGCATGCTTCTGAACATTAATCTCTATATGGGGATTTGGTGAGTTATCTCTTTCGAGTGCGCTGCCTATTCTGCTCTCTCTTTTTTTTTTTTTTTGGAACGGGATGCGCGTATGCCTTCTATTTTGTGTGATGGGAGCTTGATTGGGAGTATATGGTTTGACTCATCAAACAAAAAAAAAAATAAAACAACGACTCCAAAAGAAAACTAACAAGCGAGGACCGCAAAATATAAATATAACTATCACATAGTTGCAAGGATCGTCAGACTCTGAGCACGCTTCCGGTATGCCCATCATCGTACCTGCTCCGTGGCCCTTTGACCTCACTCAGCAACGTGTTTTTTGGAACACACATCGGGCTTTCTTGAATAGCTCCTTTGCTTCCCAAGGAGCTGCTGGTACATAGAATTTCCTACACCAGAGTCGGAAACCTTTCACCTGGTCTGGTTCATTGTCTTAATTCTGCTGCACTTTATCACATATACACTGGCGAATTTAGGGTATAAATTTACATTTATCTTTTGGCTTGGCTTGACACACTGCACCAGTCTTGACGACAACTTTCCATCCCACATCGGAAACACAGTCCACTTCTTCAATCCCCTACTTCCACCAGGCTCTATAAGGAAAAAGTTTTTCTCCTTCCAAACAAACTCACCAAAGTCCCCTTGTCCCTCAGCTGTGGGGATAAGGCCCAAAACACGGGACCAACACGTGAGGGAAAGGCGTACAAGAGCACCAATTGCAGAACCAGGCGCGGTTTTGGTCCTGCTAGCTCAGTCTGTGGCTGCCTGCCCTCTCTGTCCAGTCTCTGGACATATTCTCGGATCTATGCTGTGTGTCTTGGGCAAGACTGCCACTCTGGCACTCCCGCTGCTCTGTCTCCCGGCCTGTGAATCGCTCTGGCATTTCCTGCCCCTTCTCCCACTTATTCGAAGCACTAGCAGGTGTCCAGGGCAGGGCAGTTTGGACGGCGGCCTGGCAGCAACTCGGTTCGCGCTCACTTCTAGATTGTTCACTCTCCCCCTTTTTGGGTTTTTTAAGACAAGACAATGTAGAAAATCAAGAACACTAGGTTATAAAAGCCTATGGCAGATTTGAGAACTACCAACTGAAAAACCCCAGAAATTTCCAAGAAACGAAGAAAGCACTGGTTTTGTTTTCAAGAGCTTTCCAAGTTTGCCAGGTTATGTCAGTAGAGCATCTGGGATGATTGCTATACAGTAAAATGTTGGCTGATAATGCAACATCCCTATCATCAAATACACAAGCTTTTGTGCATTGTAATAAAATACACCGTCAGAAGAGACAGCACAATCTAGAATTACGAAATCTACACTCCAGCACTAAGAAATTAGTAGTCTACTCTCATTCCTCTGTGCTTTAGTGAATACATGCTTTGGGTCAGCAGTGAAACAGAGAAGAAATATATTCAATAAAATAGCATGGATTATTTTAAACAGGTAGAGAAAGGATGTAATAACTGTTGATGCACTGCTGAGGACCCAGGCAGCCCGTTTGCAGTAGAGCCACGTAAGGAAATGCACACCAAAGCCGGATAAAGCGCGCCGCCAGCACAGACATAGAGTAGAGCCCTCTTGGCGTCGCTGTCGTATCTTCTAGGCTACACATGGCTTTTTGGGTGCCACAGCCTGCAGGAAGTCCTGGTTCACCTGGTTTAGAGCCTGAATGGGTCAATCAGGCTCAGGCTTAGTGCATTGTTCTTTTGTTCGATTCTGTTCTTGAGAGATTCTCCTCGGGCCAGCGTCCGTTCTTGGGGTTATAAAGAAGGTAACCAAGCGAGGAGGACTCAGCGTAATAGTGTAGCCAGGGTGATCTCTCAGGAAGGGCTCGCGAGACAAGGAGAGTTTCACTGAATCTCTCAACAGAAATCACGAGAATTCCAGATTAAATCACAGAACCACGGACTTCGTTGTGGCTATTTTTTTGTTTGTCTGTGTTTGGTTGGTGGTGCACAGAATCACAACTCATACAGTAATTGTGGTACCAGAAATTCATGCGGAGAATACATGAATTCACAGAATTCACAGACTCTCACAGAATCACAGACTTTCACTAGACTCTCTAGCATATTCTATCACGACGTCACAAGAATCACTACGTATCTCCAGTGAATTCACGAATTGGCACAGACTTCACAGAATCTACTTAGAATTCCCCGATTCTTTCGTTTGGTTTTTTTTTTTTCTCTTCAGTTTTGATTTGACTCACAACGAATTCTACAGACCTCACGAAATCAGGCTAGAATCACAGATCTTGGCGAGGCGCTGCACGAATCACATGAATTCACAGACCCTACTTATGTATTATTGCCACACGTTTTGATGATTTTGATTCTTTCTTATGACGTTCAAGATCTTCAACAGAAGCTCACAGAACTCCAGCTTTCAGTCACGCATAATCATAACAGACTCAAATCAGCCTGACTATGGGTCTTTATTTACCTTTCGAGTTGATTCACATGAATTTCCACAGATCAGCTAGACTCACAGACGCTCGAGAATCACAGATTTCACCCCGAATCGACATTTGAATTACAGGAGGTAACCTCATCGCTAGATATTTTCACCAGAATCACAGAAACTCTAACAGAAGTATTTCACTAGGAATTTCAACAGAATCACAAATGGCGACATGTATATATCACGAGACATGCTTCGAGAATACAGAGCTCTCTATGAATCAGTAAAATTCGCACAGTAGATCGAAATAGAAAGATTCCACGAGGAAGTCAGACTCTTCATCAGAATCACAGACATCTTAAAGGATCACAGAATTCACAGATATCTATACAGAATTGACAGATTCACAACGTAATCACAGACTCTCCAGAATCACCAGAAGTTCACTAGAATCGAGTCCGCGAGAGCGACAGACGCATGAGAACTCGCTCAGAATCACGAGGAAAAGTTCTTACAGACATGCACACGAATTCACGATTCCACACGGAGAATCTTCACAGAGAGTATCACACCTACCAAGCTCACAGAATTACAGAAGTCACCAGAATAGTCACAGAGCATTCCCAGACTCATTCAGACCTCCTCATGAATCATCTATGAGAAATCAACGACTCATCAGTAATTCCACGTATCTCACGGACCATTCAACATGACTCACGGGTGGCTCAAGAATCCACAGAATTCCACTTATTGTATATCTACAGAATTGATGATGTTGGGAGCAGACCTTCAATGAGAATTCATCTCATCTTCAGTTCTAGACGCTTGGCCCTCCACGAAGATCGTCCTCTACCCCTGGGCAGACTAAACAGCACCAGTGCCATGTTGGTGCCAGTGGCGTTTTCTTTAATACACATCCAGTATAGTGGTGTATCTCCTATCCAGCCGTCACTGGGAGACAGCATTCCCGAGTAGCTTTATCTTCTCCTTTGGGTCGATAAAAGTTTCTTCTAAATAATGCCTACAATATCACGGCACCTGCTACTTGCTTCTCTGATGTAAGCTGGGGTGGAAGGCTGGTAGTGCTCTGGTTTCTGTCAGAGATCTGACGGCCAGCGTGTCTGCAGCCTCCCTTCGCAATTGAGGAGACAATCGATGTGTGCACTCATCTGAAAGCCCTTCTCTTTTGCTGCCAGTGAATGTCGGTAATCCCAAGCTTCCGCTTCTTTAGCTCCCCGTGTACGGCTTGGGGTAAGGAGTCGGTGCTCTGCCCCTTCTTCCGGCAAGCCTTCAACCACCGGTTCTGCGTGAGGAGCTGGAGGATGGACGGTTAGAGCTGATCTCCTTGCAACGGGATGAAGTCTCTGCAGCAAAGGAGAGGTGCAAAGGTTTTCTGGGGTTGGCTGCAGCTCTCGGGGTCGGATCCGCACTGCGCTTGCCTGTCCGGATCGGGGGACAGAAGGCTTCCACCAGTGCAAAATGCTTCAGCCCAATCAGCTCCACTGTCAAAGAAGCGGTTGTCTTACAAGCATGGTTGGCCAAATTTTGCCCCGGCAAGGAGGGTCTTTGGCATCGCACAAGGCTGGTCCCAGGCGAAGCCTGGCAGCCCAAAAGGACCTCTTACCAGTAGCTGCCTCCCAGCTGCAAGAGCTGCAAGTGACTTTCTAGCGGTGCACACGCAGCAAGTTGCTCCCTATAGAGAATGATTTCATGGAGTTTACAACCATTTTTCCCAAGACTATCCAGGGCCACCACTGAGTCCCCTGTCCCCATTTAATGTTGCCCCTACAACTTTCACATGGATTTTTACAATCTCTCCAGGGATGGGGAATCCACTCAACTTGCCCTTTCATCTGGCGGACGGTGCCGCAGGCTCTGCGTGTACAAATCCTTTTCTTTGATGACTCTGGTATACATTACTTCAATTGAACCACAAAGGAATTTACAGGAGATCAAGTTGTTCTAACATGAAAAACTTTGGAAGAGAAAAAACTCCAGACCTACCAGCATGACAGACATTGCCGCAGAACACCCTATGAATCAGGTGACTGTTTTTCAGTGCCTGAAACACAGATGCCAGTGATCCTAGCTACACGATATCCTTCTAATCTCCTCAGAGATACCCCTAGTCTCTAAGGTATTTAGCAGATTAAAAACTGTCAAAAAGGACTATTTGACTCAACCTTTTCTGAAATAATGCTCACATTGTGAGGAGTAAAAAGTACAGCATGCTGAACGAAATTCGCAAGAGCTCTTAACTTTGGTGAAAAAAACGCAGTTATAATGTACTTGTGTAAATTACACACTCACACAAAAACTCTGTGTCCTCACTCCAGTTTACAGAAGAGTAAAATAATCATCTAGCTAATCTAGTAAGGAAGAGAAATTTTGCCATTTTAAGCATTGTGCTTTCCCTCATAAGAAGGTGGCGTGAACTAAGACTGGTAAAGGACTAAACCTTATAAATCCGATCTTCTCTTACAGCAACATTCTCACAGAAATACTTGTTGCACGTAAGAAATAAGAAAAGA
>NDFG01000032.1:131227-148750 GCA_002167245.1 Sporophila hypoxantha
CAGCGCTCCCAGTGCTGCCAGTGCCCCCAGTGCCAGCTCTGCCAGCGCTCCCAGTGCCAGCGCTCCCAGTGCTCCCAGTGCCCCCAGTGCCAGCTCTGCCAGTGTCCCCAGTGCTGCCAGTGTCCCCAGTGCCCCCAGTGCCAGCTCTGCCGGCGCTCCCAGTGCCCCCAGTGCCAGCGCTCCCAGTGCTCCCAGTGCTGCCAGTGCCAGCTCTGCCAGTGCCCCCAGCACCAGCTCTCCCAGCTCTCCCAGTGCCTCCAGTGCTCCCAGTGCCAGCCCTGCCACTGCTCCCAGTGTTCCCAGTGCCCCCAGCGACAGCTCTCACAGTGCTCCCAGTGCCTCCAGTGCCCCCAGTGCCAGCTCTGCCAGTGCTGCCAGTGCCAGCTCTCCCAGTGCTCCCAGTGCCCCCAGCGCCAGTGCCCCCAGTGCTCCCAGTGCCAGACCTCCCAGTGCTGCCAGCCCTCCCAGTGCCCCCAGTGCTCTCAGTGCTGCCAGTGCCCCCAGTGCCAGCTCTCCCAGTGCTCCCAGTTACAGCCCTCCCAGTGCCAGCCCTGCCAGTGGTCCCAGCCCTCCCAGCTATCCCAGCCGTCCCAGTGCTCCCAGTGCCAGCCCTGCCAGTGCTCCCAGTGCTCCCAGTGCCTCCAGTGCCAGCTCTCCCAGTGCTCCCAGTGCTGCCAGTGCCAGCTCTGCCAGTGCCCCCAGTGCCAGCCCTGCCAGTGCTCCCAGTGCTCCCAGTGCCTGCTCTCCCAGTGCTCCCAGTGCTGCCAGTGCCCCCAGTGCTGCCAGTGCCCCCAGTGCCCCCAGTGCCAGCCCTGCCAGTGCTCCCAGTGCCAGCTCTCCCAGTGCCCCCAGTGCCCGCAGTGCCAGCGCTCCCAGCGCTCCCAGTGCTCCCAGTGCCCCCATTCCTACCTGGAAGCGGTGCCCCGGTCCCCGCGGGGCGGGCGGGCAGCGGCGGGAGGGACAGACGGACAGCGGGATGGACGGACGGACGGACGGACGGGCGCTGGGATGGAGCGAGGGATGGAGGAGGGAGGGCCGGAGGGATGCGGCCGCAGCAGCAGCAGCAGCAGCGGGAGGAGGAGGAGGAGGAGGAGGAGGATGGTGGTCAGCAGCAGCCCCGAGCGGCGAGTCCCCACCCAGCTTTGTCTGCGCTCATCCCGCTGCCTACAGGAAGCGGCTCAGCCCCGACTTCCTCCTCCTCCTCCTCCTCCTCCTCCTGCTGCTGTGCTGATGCTGGCTGATGCTCTGCGCTCCCCGGCGTTCGCGGATCGGCTTCTGGCCCAGAGCCCGGCTGCCCCCTCCCTGCCCCTGTCCCTGCCCCTGCCCCTGTCCCGGTCCGCTGCCCCTGTCCCTGTCCCTGTCCCCGTCCTGTCGCCTGCCCCTGCCCCTGTCCCCTCCTTGCCCCTGCGTCCCCCTCCTCTATGCCCCGGTCCCTGTCCCTGTCGCCCTCCACGTCCCTGTCCCTGTCCCTTGGATGGCCCGTCTGTCCCTCGGCCACCCCATGGCGCCCCGACCCGCCGCAACGCGCCCACCACCCGCTCAGTTGCACCACCCGCACACCCGTGGGGCACCCCCCAGTTTCCATACACCCGCTCACATACCCCCCGAACCCCTCCTGAACCCCCCCTGCACCCAAGCTTTCACCGCCCTAAAACCATCACCTGAACCTCACCACACCGATTCCCCGGCACCCCACAGCCCATCCCGTGCACCTCTACTACACTCCATCCTCTGTCACCCGCACAACACGCCATCCCCGTATCCCCTACCACAACTCAATCACACTGAATAACCCCCACCACCCCATGTCCCCCACCCACAGCCGCCCAAACCCGATCCCTGCCCTCTCATCTCCCCCTTGCATGCTCCTGAACAACCCCCTGCACTTGTGATCCCCCATGGTCCCTTGGAGCCCCCAAAAACCTCGGATCCCTCCCCACCAGCCAAACCCCTCCCTGCCCCTCCAACCTTTCCCAGCCGACAAGGTTCCATTTAGTGCTCAGCTCAGAAGTCATCACTATATTAATTTTTATTTGTTTATTGTATTTTATATTTATTTTATTTTATTTGTGTTTTGTTATTTTATAAATATGTTATTTTTATTTATTTTATTTTGTTAATTTATTTGGTTATTTTATTATTTTATTGACTTTATTTGTTATTTTATTATATTTCATTTTTAAATTTTATTTATTATTTTATTTTTCATTTTTTATTTTATTATTTTATTTTTCATTTTTTTTATTTTATATATTTTATTATTTGTTATTTTATATTTTATTTATATTTTCATTTTATTTTGTTATGTTAATTATTAGTTCTCCATTTTTACTATTTATTTACTTTTATTTCATTTTTATTTTATTTTTTAATTTTGTTATTTTATTGTATAATTGTGGTTATTTTATATTATAATATTATCATTTTTGTTATTATTTATATTTATCCTCTTCTTTTTTAATTTTTATTTAACTTTTTTTATTCGTTTTTTATCATTTTCTCTCTTATTTTGTTCTTGTTATCTCTATAGTTTCTTATACTCTTTATTTTTAATATTATTATCTACTTTGGCTCATTTTATTTTATTTTGTTATTTTATTTTATTTTATTTATTTTATTTATAATTTTTATCTCTCCTTATTTCTACTCTCTCATTTTATTTTATTTTATTCCAGTCAATATCAGCCCAACATGCCCCGATCTCGGTCGGCAAGCATTTCATGGTGGGAAGATTATAGGGAGGGCATGAAGGGGCAGTGTAGGGTTTTATATAATGCGTGGCTCTTTCCCTTTTTCCTCCATCTTGCCCCGATCCGCCCGCTGATGTCCTCCATGGAAATCTTCTTTCTTCTTTGGCAGGGGCGTGGCAGCAGCCCTCGCACAGGTGCCCAGAGAGCTGGTGGCTGCCCCAATCCCTGGAATTGTTCCAGCCAAGTTGGAACATTGGAGTTTGGAGCAGCCTGGGACGGGTGAAGGGTCCCTGCCATGGCAGGGTGGGGATGGATTGGATTTAAAGCACTTCCAACCCAAAACACTCCGTTGGGAATTCGCACGATTTTTCTGAAAGTGCCACAATGCGATTATCGGCTGCTCCCCTTGCCCGGGCAAGAGACACTGAAAGAAACAAACTGGGGAAGGGGCACAAAGACACCCCCAAAAACCTCCCAAAACAATGCCCCGCAAAACATTACCGTAAAACAGCCCAAAAACAGCAAAAAATCCAGTCACAAAAATAACATCCCAAACCGAGCCCAAAAGCAGCTCCCACAGCAGCACCGAGGGATTTTGTCGCTTTCGTTTTGGGAGTAAGCATCCCCACTAGGGTTGACAGCGGGACGCGGGCTGTTGTCCTGTGTCCTGTGTCCTGTGTCCTGTGTCCTGGGTCCGTAGTGTCCTGGTGTCCATGAGTTCCTGTTGTGCTCGTTCCCTTTCCCCGGGCCGTTGTCCCCTCTCGCCCGGGCGGGCCTACTGTCTGCCTGATCGCTCGCACGTGTTCCTCCTCCTGTTTCACAGCACACCTCCTATTTTTGAGTAGACAGATTTTCCGTCCCCTCGACAGATTTCCCCCGTCCGCTCATTTCACTCCGCTGCCCCGACGATGGAGACCACTCCCAGCTGCTGTTGCCCAGCGATCTCATCCACCGGACAGTTGCCAAAAAACAATCCCCCCAAGCATGTGCTGCACCTCACCCGGGCACATCCATAGTAAGACCCTATCAACTCCGAGCATAGTCTGCCAGCGCCTGCTCATACATCCAAAAAAATCCCACTCTCAGGAGCCCCTTCACTCACCCCTCGGCTCCCCTCCTCTCCTCTCACAGCACTGGACTGATAAGGCCCTGCACAAACACCCCTGACATCCTAAACAAACCACATCTCAGAGCTGTGTTCCTACAGCCCTGCACATCACCCCCATACATCGCCCAAAACCCAGCCAGAGCCATCTCTAGACAGGCGCCAAAAAGATGGAACATCCCAAAAATCCACCCAGCCCTGGCACCCAGCCTGGGGACATCCAAAATCCCACCCAGAGCTGGTGCCTTACAGCCCTGGCAAACATTCCCAAAAAAAGCCCAGACCCACAAGCAATGTCTCCTAGCCTTGGCACCATCCACCTGAACAATCCCAAAAAACCCACCCAGACCACTAGGCACCACCTGGGACATCCCAAACCCCTCAGAGCCATCCTGCAGCCCTGCACATCACACCCCCGACATGCCCCCCAAAAACCCACCCAAGCACATCCCTGCAGCCTGGACAGTGCCCCAAAAACCCACCCAGAACTGGGACATCACCAAAATGATCCCACCCCAGACGACTGGTCCTGCAGCCCTTGGCACATCACCTGGGAATCCAAAAACGCACCCACAGCTATAGTCCACCTCTGCCAGCCCTGGGCGCCACATCACCACCCAACATCCCCAAAAACCCGACTCGCAGAGCTGCCCCTTCACCCACCTGGGACATCCCAAAAACCAACACAGAGCTGTCCCTGGCAGCCCTCCACATCCCCAAAATCCCACAGGCTGTCACTTGCAGGGCCCTGGCACATCACCCTGACATCCCAAAATCCCACCCAGACCTGGGGACATTCCCAAAATCCCACCCTGCAGCCTGGACATCCACCTGGGGACATCTGCAAAATTTCACCACCCACAGCTGTCACTGGCAAGCCCTGGCACATCACCCCTGGACATCCCAAAACCCACCCAGCCCTGGGAACCCACCGGGACATCCAAAATCCACCCAGAGCCTGGACATCCAAAATCTTCACTCCAGATCTGGTCCTACAGCCCTGGCACAATCCCAAAATCCCACCCAGGAGCCACCCCTGCAGCTTGGCCACATCAAGCCTGCGGACATCCCAAAAACCCACCCAGAGCCTGGGAACCCCAAAAACCCACCTGCAGCCCTGCCGTTACATGCAGCCTGGTGACATCCACAAAATTTCCAGAGCTCACCCCTGCAGACCCTGGCACATTCACCCTTTGGACATCCCAATATAGAACCCACTCCCAACCACACGCGAGGAGCCACACCTGGGACATTCCCAATTTAATTCCCACCCCAGGACACGTGGTGACATCCCAAAAAATCCCCACCCAGTACACTGGGACATCCCAAAATCCCACCCTGCAGCCCTGGCACATCACCCGGGACATCCCAAAATCTGGCCATACCCAGCTGGTAACCCACTGAGAATTATCCCAAAACGATTCTCACTTCAAGCTTGGTCCTACAGCCCTCGCACATCACTCCCCATCATCCCGCCAAACCACCCAGAAGCCTCCTGCAGCCCTGGACATCCCCCAAAAACCCAGACCCAGTTCAATCGTGGGACATCAAATCCCACCCATAGCTAGGTCCTGCAGCCCGTGGCACACTGTTGTCCCACAAAGAAATCCCCACTCCAGAGCTGGGTCCTGCCAGCTCTCTAGGCACATCACTCCCTGACATCCCAAAAATCCACCCAGCCTGGCACTCACCTGGGGACATCCCAAAATCCCAGAGCCATCCTTTGCAGCCGCTGGCACATTCACCCCACATCCCCAAATACACACCACCCAGACAGCCATTCCTCCTGCGCCCGTGGGACTATCTCTCAAAAAACAACACAGAAAAGCGTGTCGCCTGCAGCCCTCACATCCCAGAAAATCCTACAAGCTGTTACTGCCAAGCCCTGGCACATCACCCTTGAGCATCCCCAACAACTCCCACCCAGCCCTGGCACCCACCTGGGACATCCCAAAATTCCCACCCAGAAGCCCGGGACACAATGCCCAAAAAATCCACATTCAGAGGCTTGGCTCCTTGAAGCCCTGCAACATCCCAAAATACCCACCAGAGTCCTCGGGGACATACCAAAATCCTCACCTCTGCAGCCCATGGGCAGCATCACCCTGGGAACATCCAAAACCCCACTCAAGATCTGGTCCTACACCCTGGGACATCCCAAAATCCCACCCAGAGGCCGTCCTGCATCCCTGGCACCCCCTGGGAAGGCATGCAGAGCCCCCCAACCCGTTGCCCAGTGTCCCCAGCACCGCCCAGGGGGACAAATGGGCTGCCCTCATTCCGAGCTCTGCGCTGCGAAGGGGATGGAGTATTCAGCTAAGGTGCCGAAAATCCCCAAAATCCCCTAAAAGAGGGGCAGCGCGGGGAGGGAGGGAGATTTTTGGTTCATTGTCACCAGATAGGTCACTGTGGTGCCTCTCTGGGGTTTGGCGAACATCCAGCCTGTCTGCCCAGGTTTTATGGTGAAGAGTTGGTAAAATGAGATGAATGCTCTAGGTGTCCACGTGCCAACTGAATGGACGCACACAGATCCCTGCTGAAACAGCGGGAGAAAGGAAAGGGGAAATGAATTACGCGGAATGAAGGATACCGCTGGAAATGCCAGGAATTTTGTGTTGATCAACCCTGAACATCCCCAAAAAATCCACCCCAGACCCTGGGACTCCCAACATCGCCACCCTGCCAGCCCGGCACATCACCTGGGACAATCTAAAATCCCACCCACAAGCTTGTCACTTGCAGCCCTGGCACAACACCCCTGAACATCCCAAAAACCCACCCGCCCTGGGACCCACCTGGGACACTCAATCCCCTCCCTCGCATACCGCAGCCTCACAGCCAAACCCCTCCCTGCCCCTCCAACCCTTCCCAGCTCCAAGGTTCCCATTTAGGGCACAGCTCAGGGCATCACTCATATTTATTTCATTTTATTTTATTTTATTTTATTTTGTTATTTTATAATATTTTCATTTTATTTATTTTATTTTGTTTTGTTATTTTATAATATTTTATTTTTATTTGTTTTATTTTATTATTTTATAATATTTTCTTTTTATTTATTTTATTTTGTTATTTTATTATATTTTATTCTTTATTTTATTTTATTTTAATTTAATTTTATTTTATTTTGTTATTTTATTATATTTTATATTTTATTTTATTTTGTTATTTCATTTTATTTTATTTTTTATTTTATTTTATTTTTAAATTTATTTTTATTTTTATTTTATTTTTTATTTTGTTATTTTATTATATTTTATATTTTATTTTATTTTATTCTGTTATTTCATTTTATTTTATTTTTTTATTTTATTTTATTTTTAAATTTTATTTTTTATTTTATTTTATTTTATTTTATTTTTTTATTATATTTTATATTTTATTTTATTTCAAAATTTTATTTTATTTTATTTTCATTTTATTTTATTTTGTTATTTTATTATATTTTATTTTATTTATTTTATTTTATTTTCAGTCAATATCAGCCCACATACCCAGTTTGGGGGATTTCAGGTGGAAGATTCTGGAGGCATGAGGGGTGGGATTTTTATAAGGTGGCTTTTCCCTTTTTCCTCCATCTGCCCCATCCCAGCTGTGTCCTCATGGAAATCCTTCCCTGGCAGGGYGGGCAGGCCCTGGCACAGGTGCCCAGAGCAGCTGGGGCTGCCCCAAATCCCTGGAATTGTTCCAGGCCAGGTTGGACATTGGAGTTTGGAGCAGCCTGGGACGGTGGAAGGTGTCCCTGCCATGGCAGGGGTGGGATGGGATTGGATTTAAAGCCCCTTCCAACCCAAACCACTCTGGAATTCCACGATTTTCTGAAAGTGCACAATGATTATCGGCTGCTCCCCTTGCCCGGGCAAGAGACACAGAAAAACTGGGGAGGGGCACAACCCCCAAAACCTCCCAAAACAGCCCCAAAACATCCTAAAACAGCCCAAAACAGCAAAAAATCAGCACAAAACATCCCAAACCAGCCCAAAGCAGCTCCCACAGCAGCACCGAGGGATGCGGCTCGTTTTGGGAGCATCCCCACAGGTGACAGCGGGGGCCGCAGGGGCCGCGGGGCTGTGTCCTGTGTCCTGTGTCCTGTGTCCTGTGTCCTGTGTCCTGTGTCCTGTGTCCTGTGTCCTGTGTCCTGTCCCTTCCCCGGGCCGTGTCCCCTCCCCGGGCCGGGCCTCGCTCGCTGTCGCCGCCCGGGTTTCCCCTCCTGTTTCCACAGCAACCTCCGGTGACAGATTTCCGTCCCTGACAGATTTCCGTCCGTGACTGATTTCCTCCGCTGCCCCGAACGAGGGAGCTCAGCGCTGCCACATCACCCCGACGTGCCAAAAAAATCCCCCCAGAGCTGTCCCTGCACCCACCCGGGACATCCCAAAAACCCACTCAGAGCTCCCGCAGCCCTGGCACCTCACCCCACTTCATCCCCAAAACCCACCCAGAGCCCATCTCTGCCAGACCCTGGCTCCTCTGGGACTTAAAAACCACAGACTGGGTGAAAGCCCTGGAACACGCTACATCCAAAACACCACTCAGAGCTGGTCCTATCAGCCTGCACCATACCCCATTCCCCAAACCCACAGAGCATCTGCAGCCCTGGGAATCTAATAATCCCCCAGACTGGCACCCCACCTGGAACATCACGCATACATCCCAAACCCAGCGCGCAACGAGCCCTGGCATCATCAAAAAACCCACCACAGTGCCCTCCCTGTAGCCTGGCACTACCTGGACATCCAAAATCCCACCCAGTGCTTCCTGCAGCCCACACATCTCTGAATCAAACCAGCTGGACCACCGAATCAAAACACATCAGAGCCTCCTCAGCCCTGCACACAGTTATCACCCCCACATCCCCCAAATCTACCCAGAGCCATCCCTGCAGCCCTGGGACATCCCCAAAACCACCAGACTGGACATCCCAAAATCCACAGAGCTGGTCCTGCAGTCTGGCATATCACTGGGACAATTCCCCAAACCACCCAAGTAAGTAAGTCTGTCCCTGCAGCCCTGGCAGATCACCCCCACATCCCCAAAACCTCCCCAGAGCTGCCCCTGCACCACCTGGGACATCCAAAAACAAACACGAGATGTCCTGCAGCCCTCAAATCCCAAAATCCACACAGCTGTCCACTGCAGCCCTGGCACAGTCACCCTGACATCCCAAAACCCCAACCAGACCCCTGGCTCCCAAAATCACCTGCAGCCCTGGCACATCACTGGGACATTCTCAAAATCCACCTCACAGCTTGTCACGCAGCCCTGGCATACCTGACATCCCAAAAACCCACCGCCCTGGGACCACCTGGGTACATCCCAAATCGCACCAGAGCCTGGGCATCCCAAAATCCACTCAGATCTGGTCCTACAGCCCTGGCACATTCCCAAAATCCACCACCAGGAGCCACTCCTGCAACGCCTTGGCACATTCACCTGTGGACATCCAAAAACCACCCAGAGCTGGGACATACCAAAACCACCCTGCAGCCCTGGTACATTTCCTGGGACATCCAAATCAGAGCACCCTGCAGCCTGGCACATCCCTACATCCAAAACCCACCCAACCTGGGAACCGCAACCTGGGACATCCAAAATCCCACGACTGGGACATTCGCCAAAAATCCCACCGACACTGGGACATCCAAACCACCGCAGCCTGGCACCTCCCTCCGGGACTCCCAAAATCACCAGCCTGGGGACCCACCTGGACATCCCAAACTCTCAACCTCAGAGCTGGTTCCTACAGCCCTGCACATCACCCACATCCCAAACCCACCAGAGCATCCTGCAGCCTGGGACATCCCAAAACCCACCCAGAACTGACATACCAAAAATTCCAGCACCCAAGTGGTCCTGCGTCCCTGGCACATCCCAAATCCACCCAGAGCTGGTCTGCAGCCCTGGCACATACCTTACATCCAAAAAATCCACCGCCTGGCACTCACTGGGACTCCCAAAATTCCCAGAGCCATCCCTGCAGCCTGGCACTCACCCCACATCCAAACCCACCCAAGCCATGCCTGCAGCCCTGGGACTCCCAAACGCACACAGAGCTGCTGCAGCCTCCACATCCCAAAATCCACAGCTGTCACTGCGCTCGTGGCACATCCCCTGACATCCCAAAAACCCACCAGCCTGGCACCCATGGCATCCAAATCACCCCAGCCCGGGACAATCCCAAATCCATCGGAGCTGGTCTGCATCTGCACATCCCAAAATCCCCCAGAGCTGGGACATGCCCAAAATCCACCATTACTGCAGCCTGCACATCCACTGACATCCCAAAACCCACTCAGACTGGTCTACAGCCTGGGACATCCAATCCAACCCAGAGCCGCCCTGCATCTGGCACCCCCTGGGAGCTGCAGAGCCCCCCGTGCCAGTGGTCCCAGCCGCGCCAGGGAAATGGGCCGCCTCCTTCCGAGCCTGCCTGCAGGGATGGTTTCAGGGTGCCAGAAATCCCCAAATCCCCTAAAGGCAAGGCGGGGGGGAATTTTTGGTCATTGTCCACAGTTGGTTCCTTGTGTTGTGCTTTCTTGGGTGGCAACATCCAGCCTGCCGTTTTGGGGGTTGGTCAAGATGTAGGGAGCAGTGCAGGCCTGCGGGCAGACCACCTTTCTGAACACGGAGAAAGGACAGGGGAAAATGAATTAGTGAATGAAGGATACTCGTGAACTGCAGGATTTGTGCTGTGTCACTCGAGCAATGCCAGCGGGGACGGCTGAGTGGGGTGAGGTGGGTCTCAAACCTGCATAAATTTCCATATCATCTCCTAGTAGATACTGGCTGCAGAGATAGTATTCAGGCCAGACACCAAAAGCAGCCCAAATCAAACAGCCCTTAAACAGCACAAACTGCAAACAGCCCTAAAAAGACTCCCAAAGCAGTTCCGATTCATGTCATATAGCAGGATATAACACGAAGACCGCACTTCTGAGGAAACACGCCCAAAACCGCAAGAATATCCAACCAGCCCAAAAACCGCAGCTCAACACAAATTTGCATTTATAAATAGTTTACACTAAATAAAGATCAACACTAGGCAATGCCCTAAATTGTGAATTAATTTCACAAAGAGGCGTTTCTCAAAAAAGGACAGCCAAAATAATTCATATGCAGTACCTCAAAACAGCCAATATATGTCAGACACACTCGATAGCATTGCACTTAAAACCACACCAAGATAGCGCCACGCGAAATAGATACTAAAAACAACGAGTCCGTATAAAACATAAGGGCCAACAAAAACTAGACACGCTCATACTCAGTCAATATACAGTTTTTTATTTACAACAGGAGAAAAATGGAATTACTAGGGCCTTTAAAACAGCGCAAACACAGCCTCTAAATACTGCGCAGACATCAAAACACACTTGGAAAACAGTTACACTACACAGCCTCCATAAAGACATGAAGAGCTGCTCCCTCAATTACATTCCCAATAAAAACGACTGCGAAACAGCGAAATCAGCTCCCAAATGGCCAAAACATCCAAGACAACTGAAAACAGGCCAACAGCCAAAACAATCTCAAACCAGCTGAAAACTCCCAACCGCAAACAGCCAAAAACTACCAGCCAAACAGCACCATATAACAGCCAAATATACTGAAACCAGCTAAGTCAACAGGCCCAAGCTCAAAGCACAGACACACATAACCAGCTCAAAACACAGGCCAAAACAGCCAAAACAGCCTAACTATTCATTTATGCAGTAATTCAGCTGAAACACAGCCAAGAATCTCGACTCAGCTTGAAACGCCAATACAGTCAACACTTACATTCCCGACATATGCTTGAAAACAGCAAAAGCCCAAATATCAAGAAACTGAAGACAGCGCAAAGCAGAACAAATATCCAAAACAGTCCAACATCCAAATAGACCAACGAGCCCTAACAGTCCCAAAACATTCCCAAACTCATGCTGAAAAACAGCCTCTAAAACAGCCAAAAGCTCACAATGATTAGTGGGCATTATGCGCTCTCGTAAAGATTGCTGTTTTGCGCTCTCTTGGGTCGCCCTACAAATCCAAATCTCCGCGTTCTCTTCATAGAGCCACTTGGGAATAGTGTGGCTGGGAATGCTGCTAGGGATGCGGTGCTGCGGCCTTGGAGTAATGAACGCGAATGGCCCTCAAGGGTATGAGATATTGGTTTGTTTTTGTCAGTAGCTTAATAACTGCATTGATAATATGCGCAAGGGAGCAGCAGGGAAGCATCCCGGGGAAAAGGGCAGGGATGGGGAGCTTCGAGGATGCTTCCCTCCCCTGGGGACCTGCCCCGTGCTGAGATGAAGCAGGACCACGGGGTCAGCACATCAAAGAGAGGGGGATTTGATTCAATTGTTCCAATTCAGCCTTTTCTGGCGCAGCCGGTGGGCAGGGCAGAGCTCGACATCCTTCCTCCTGCCCCTCCAGAGACCCTTCCTCCATCTGTTTGAAGGAAAATTTGGTGGTTTAGCGCCAGGCACAGAAATCTGCAGGCTTAAACTCTTGAGAGCAGCAGAATTGTTCAGTCTACCCCTCCAGCAGTGCTTTCATTCCCTCAGTGCTCCTCCCTCCTGCCCCAGAAATGTCGGGTTTGAGCAGGAATCAGCAATTAGGGCCCCGGACCTGGGATGGGTCAGCGGGATATTTATAGAGGACAAAGGGGATTTTGCTGGGAAACGTGCAATTAATTCTGGAGCCTGTGGAAAAAGGCACCGGGTGCCCTGGGGTGGGCACAGCCCAATTCAATGGAAGGGCTTTGGATGAAAGCCGGCAGGATCTCGGGGCCAACCTCAAAATGGGACGTGGCTGCATCCAGCGGCCAAGGGCAGAGCTCTGTGCTGGGAAAAACCACTGGGAGGCTTCCTGAGGCTGCTTGCCCATGGAAACACAGGCTCATTCTCATCATCATCATCCATAATCGTCTTTCTTCTATCTCCTTCTTCTTCTCCTTCTCCTTCTTCCTCTCTCTCTGTTCTCTTTCTCTTCTTCTTCTTCTTCTTCTCCTCTTCTCCTCTCTTCTTCTCTCGTTCTCTTCCTCTTTCTACTTCTTCTTTCTTCTCTCCCTCTTCTTTCTTTCTTCTTCCTTTTTCTTTGTCTTACAGATACACATACATATTATTACATAAAGACCACACAGTCCAACCTCTTACTTCTTATCTTACAATTCTTTCTCCTTCTTCTCTTTAATTTGAACACATTAGCTATCCTCTTCTCCTTCTTCCTTGCTCTTCTTCACGCATTTTCAATCTCGTATTTTCTTCTTCTATGTTCGAATCCCTTCTTTCTTTTGCTTACTCTTCTCATTCGCAAACTTTCTATCTTGCTCTTTCTTAGATATGTCAGTTTTAAATGACTGCTTCCTTGCTTTCTCACTTCTTCTGCTTTCTGTCTTCCACTTTCTATCTTCTCTTTCTCTTCTGGTCTTTTTACTTGCTCTTCTCCGCTTACTTAACTTCTTCCTGTGTTTCGTGTGCATCAGTTTTTCGCTTCTTCCTTCCTTCTTCTTCTTTATTATTGCGAGCACATATCATGCTCCTTCTTCTAACTCCCTGTTACTCTTCTCTATATAGTTGCTTTCTCTAGTCCTTCTTAGCTCTCTCTTCCTTAATTTCTTTCCTGCGTTCTTCTTCTTCTTCTTTCTCTTGTCTCTTCTTTTTCTTTACTTTCTTTTCTTGCTTCCCTTGGTACATCTTGTTACCCTCAACATTGTAATTGGACCTTCCTCTTTTTTTGTCTCTTCTTCTCTCTTTGCTTCTTCCTCTCTTCTCATGTGGGGAATTCCAGAACATGGGGTTTTTTGGGTGGAAGGGAATGGTTAAATCCCATTCCATTCACCCTAGCATGGGCAGGGACACCTTTCCACTGTCCCCAGGCTGCTCCAGCCCATCTTGGACATGTTCCAGGGAATCAGGGGCAGCCATCAGCTGCTCCGGGACTTCCATCCCAGCCCTCCAACCTACAGAGGAATCTAATTCCAAAAATTCCTCATCCCCCGTCTGGCAGTGGGAAGCCATTCCGTTCCTGGCACTCCACACCTCTCCCTGTGAGAGGAAATCATGAGACCAGAAACTGGAAATGGGGACAACGGAAAAGTTGTGCGGTGGTGGCTCTTCCCCCGCTTTTTCACTTGGTTAGAGAGGAAGGAGGTGCCAGATAGCAAACCTGGCCAAAAACCACAGGAAGAGAAGGCCAATTATGTTCTGAATTAATTAGCACAGTGGGAGATGGAGGGTGGTCAAGGTGCTGTGGAGGGGAAAGGCAAGCACAAGTGCTTCCTGAGCACACGAGAACCTGTGACGTGCACCCAAACAGCTACTGAACACTATGAAGGTTGGGGTGGAGCCCTACGATCACAGGATCCCTACTGTGTCTGTCCAAAACCCACTATTCCAGGAGCTCCCCTGTAGTCTCTTTCCCAACTCCAGGCAGTGAGAAATGGCTGGGAACTTACTTCTTCAAAAACCACCAAAACCCACAACAAACATCTAAAAATATCATCAAAACCACACCACAGCTCTGAAGGCTTGGGGACCCCTGAGCATTCCACAGGATCTACTGTTGGTTCCCAAACTCACCATTATTCAGGAGCTCCTGTGTTTCCAACTCAAGATTTTAGACGTTGGCTGGACTGATCTACAAAACACCACAACCACACCAAAACCACTTAAAATCATAAAACCACACCCATAGTTCTGGGTCGGGAACCCCCTGATTAAGTCGTTCTCACAAGGATCCCTACTTGTGGATACTCGAAACTCCCCACTTATTTAGAGCTCCCTGTGTTCTTTCCCAACTCCAGGCATTAGAAGTGGCTGGAACTCAAAACCATCCAAGAAACCACAAAAATCTGGCCGCAAACAACAAACCCAGAATTATCAAAAACACCACACAAGCTCGAAGGTTGGGGACCCTGAGATCACCCGACCTACAAGGAAGGTCCAGAATATCCATTATTCAGAGGCGCCCCGTGTTCTCCCACTCCAGAGCGTTGAAGTGGCTGGAACTGGTTGTATTTTAAAAGCCCTTGGTCATCAAACCGAACAAACTACCTACAACCTACAGAACCTGCACAAAATTGCAGGATTCAACGGCTCAAGCCCACCACTTGCCTCTGCCGAGGCAGGAGTATAGTCCTTAAACCTGAGCTGAGAACCCAATAAATGCAAGGTTACCGTACTGACTTCCACCCCTGTGCTCATCTCCCTTTAAACCTGGGGAAGCTGGCTGAAACACTCTGAACAAAAGCCCACCAAAACCAGCCAAAACCACAACAAAAACCGTTAAACAACAAAGGACTGAAAGGCTCAGCGCACCCATGCTCTGCTGAGGGCAGGAGTTGCCTTAACCTGCAAGCTGCGATCACCAGGAGCACACGAACCAATCAATCAAAGGTTACCGTCTGAATATGCAGCCCTGCTCCACCTCCCCTAAGCCTGGAGCATTCTCCATTCCAAGAAGTCAAAGTGATGCAAACAATGTCACTTATTGTCACCATGTCAAGTTCGTTGCTTGCTTAAAAAAAATTGGTCTGAAAGGCACACAAACAACTTCATTGGTACAAAAAGGATTTCCGGAGGATTTGTTCGGCTCGATTTTCCTGGAGTTTTCTTTTTTTTTCTTTTTTTTTTTCTTTTTTTTTTTTTTCCTGCTCTTTTTTTTTTTTTTTGGCAAACACAGTCACTGGGCTCTCCCATATCGCCTCGATGGAACGCTTCCTTTCACAAAGGGATTATTTGTGGCTAGACTGTACAGCAGTCCTTATTGCAGTGGGAACAGCCCAAGGGCAGCAGGGCACGGCCACCTGTTGGGAAACTGGGGAATAACATGGCACGCATCCACTTTGTGTCCCGCCTGCCCCAATGGCACCTCTGTTGTCCCGCTGTTCCCTGCACTATGGTGCATGTTTTAAGGGCTCCATCCCATCCCACCCAGTGTGCACCCCAGCTCTGGGGTGCCAGGATAATGGGATGGGGCTGCCCCGCTCGTACCTGCAGTCTTCCTTCAGCAGTGGCCTCTACACACTTCCTTTAGCACTTCCTTTAATTATCCTTTCCTCCGCGCAGCTGTTCCGTGTTCTGCAGGTCAGGGTCCCATGAGAGGAAGCAGCAGGATGGGTGGCAGAGGGGAGGGAAAAGAGGCTGGGAGACGAATTGGGGGAATTAATTCCTGCCTGTGCAGCATGGGTACTCACCCTTGCAAACCGGACAGCTGTGGATAACATGTAATTTCACCACCACCATAAGGAGCGGTTGAGTAGGTGGCGTATCTGGTAGGGGTGTCACCCAAACAAGAGCATCCCCAGCTGCTGTGTGGATATAGCAGGACACAAGGATGCTTTAGGGAGCCCACGCACTGACCTCCTGGGCACAGGGATTTTGACATTTATTGCCCATAAAACCCCCTCAGGCGGGCCAGATCCAGCTCTGGGGGTGGGGGCACAGTCACAGCAGCTCTCCATATCAAACATCCAAGAGATTTTGATTTGTTTTTTGCACTGTGCTACAGCTCCTCTCTCATTCTTTTGGGTACCAGCTCCCATTTCTCAGCTCCCTCCCCAACACTTTCTTATAAAAATATAGATTGTGCATTTATTATAAAATAATTATAATTTGTTGTTTGTTTGTTTTGTTTTTTTAAAGAAGAGCTTTCAGTTAAAAATAAAAAAAGGTGGTGTTACAAAATAGTGGCAAACACATTTGGCTGTATCAAATGGCTAAGAAGCCTAATTAAAAACACTCCAGCTTACAAGGGCAATTGTGCTCCGCTGTGAATAAGTACCTGCCAATCACGCACAATATTCCACTGGGCTGTATGGCCTTCCCTGGGACGTTGACAGACACTCAGCAAACACCACCCTGGATTTTTCTAGCAGTCACCATCATCTCTGGCAGAATTATTCACTGTAAGAACCTAAGGATTGCAATGAAAAGCCTTGGAAAGGAGAGGGAGATGCAGTGGGAAGAGCTACAGCAGACAAGGCAAGGATGCACATTTCTCCTCAAGAGGAAAATCTGTTTCTCACCTTTGTGGCTTAGGAAGAAGAAAAAATATGGATTTTATTGATCGAGTTCATATGAAAGAAGAAGGCAGATCTTTGTGTTATAAAAGGTGTTTCAAGAGCAGGAGTAGAATGCAAATGGGTCTATAAAAGATCCAGACATTATATAACAATTACATACCTTGTATATATTTTATATTGTCATTCTCGTAATACTCAATTGTTGGAATGCATTGCTATTGCATTATCTTATGGGGACTTTATATTTTTTTCCATCCTGCTTTTGCTTTCTTTTTTTTTTTTTTGCGAGGGTGGTTCTTTTTTTTATGGGTTTTGGGTTTTTGCCTCTCAAAAAAAAAAATAAAAAGAAAACAAAAGAGAGAAAAATATTAAAAACAAGAATCAAGTTGCCAAATGGCTCTGAGAGCTTCCAGCCTATCATCTTACCTTGCTGTGGGCCTGACTCCAGCGTCGTTTTTGGAAAAGGCCTTATGCTTCTGCCCAGGAGCTGCTTGGCCTGCCTTTCCTCCTGGAACCATCACTGGCTGGTTATTGCTTAATTCCCCTCCATACTGGGCCTTTTAGGGTTATTTAATTTTTTCTTTGGCTTGGCTTACCGAAGTCTGGCACTTTCCAATCCGCCCAGAGTCACCTGGGGCAAGGAGGGGAGGACGAGAGGTCCACCAACAAACCACAGCGCGGCTCCGCCAAGCTCCAGCTGGGCTGTGCCCTCAGCCGGAACG
>NDFG01000032.1:151377-193094 GCA_002167245.1 Sporophila hypoxantha
CCCTCCCCTCCCCCTGCCACTGCCCCTGTCCTGTCCCCCTCCATCTGTCCCTGCTCCTGTCCCTTGTCCTGTCCCTGTCCCTGTCCCTGTCCCTGCCCTGTCCTGTCCCTGTCCCTGTCCCTGCCCTGTCCCTGCCCCTGTCCCTGTCCCTGTCCCCTGCCCTGTCCCCTGTCCCTGTCCCTGTCCTTGGATGGCCCTTGTCCCTCGGCCACCCCCTGGCGCCCCGACCCCGCACCCCCGCACCCGGGGCACCCCCCAGTTCCTACACCCGCCCCTCATCCGCCTCCCCCTGAACCCCCCCTGACACCCATCACAGCCCTAAACCACCCCTGCTCCCACACAAACCGATCCCTGCACCCCACACACCACCCCCGCACCCCACACCGCACCCCTGCACCCCACACACCCACCCCCGCACCCCACGCCCCAAACCATCCCTGCCCCCTGCACTGCTCTGAACACCCCCTGCCTGGATCCTCCATGATGTCCCTGGAGCCCCCCAAAACCTCTCATCCCTCCCAACCCTTCCCTCTCCACAGCCCCCATCCCCTGGCACAGCCAAAACCCTCCCTGCCCCTCCAACCCTTTCCCAGCTCCAAGGTTCCATTTAGGGCACAGCTTCAGGGCATCACTTCATATTTATTTCATTTTATTTTATTTTTATTTTATTTTGCTTATTTTATATATATTTTCATTTTATTTATTTTATTTGTTTTGTTATTTTATTAATATTTATTTTTATTTGTTTTTTATTTTATTATTTTATAAATATTTCTTTTTTATTTATTTATTTTTTATTTTATTATATTTTTATTCTTTTATTTTATTTTTATTTTAATTTAATTTTATTTTATTTTGTTATTTTATTATATTTTTATTTTATTTTTATTTGTTATTTCATTTTATTTTACTTTTTTATATTTATTTTATTTTTAAATTTATTTTTATTTTTATTTTATTTTTTATTTTGTTATTTTATTATTTTTATATTTATTTTATTTTATTCTGTTATTTCATTTTAATTTTATTTTTTTATTTTATTTATTTTTAAATTTTTATTTTTTATTTTTATTTATTTTTATTTTATTTTTTATTTATATTTTATATTTTATTTTATTTTCAAAATTTTATTTTATTTTATTTTATTTTTATTTTATTTTGTTATTTTATTATATTTTATTTTTATTTATTTTTATTTTATTTTCAGTCAATATCAGCCCACATACCCAGTTTGGGGGATTTCAGGTGGAAGATTCTGGAGGCATGATGAGGGGTGGGATTTTTATAAGGTGGCTTTTCCCTTTTTCCTCCATCTGCCCCATCCCAGCTGTGTCCTCATGGAAATCCTTCCCTGGCAGGGTGGGCAGGCCCTGGCACAGGTGCCCAGAGCAGCTGGGGCTGCCCCAAATCCCTGGAATTGTTCCAGGCCAGGTTGGACATTGGAGTTTGGAGCAGCCTGGGATGGTGGAAGGTGTCCCTGCCATGGCAGGGGTGGGATGGGATTGGATTTAAGGTCCCTTCCAACCCAAACCACCCTGGAATTCCACGATTTTCTGAAAGTGCACAATGATTATCGGCTGCTCCCCTTGCCCGGGCAAGAGACACAGAAAAACTGGGGAGGGGCACAACCTCCAAAACCTCCCAAAATAGCCCCAAAACATCCTAAAACAGCCCAAAACAGCAAAAAATCAGCACAAAACATCCCAAACCAGCCCAAAGCAGCTCCCACAGCAGCAGCAGCAGCACCGAGGGATGCGGCTCGTTTTGGGAGCATCCCCACAGGTGACAGCGGGGGCCGCAGGGGCCGCGGGGCTGTGTCCTGTGTCCTGTGTCCTGTGTCCTGTGTCCTGTGTCCTGTGTCCTGTGTCCTGTCCCTTCCCCGGGCCGTGTCCCCTCCCCGGGCCGGGCCTCGCTCGCTGTCGCCGCCCGGGTTTCCCCTCCTGTTTCCACAGCAACCTCCGGTGACAGATTTCCGTCCCTGACAGATTTCCGTCCGTGACTGATTTCCTCCGCTGCCCCGAACGAGGGAGCTCAGCGCTGCCACATCACCCCGACGTGCCAAAAAAATCCCCCCAGAGCTGTCCCTGCACCCACCCGGGACATCCCAAAAACCCACACAGGGCCTGACATCTCAAAAATTCACCCAGAGCCATCCCTGCAGCCCTGGCACCCCTCTGGGACATTCCAAAAACCCAGAGCTGGTCCTGAAGCCCTGACACAACACCCCTGACATCCCAAAAACCCACCCAGAGCCCTTCCTGCAGTCTTAGCATATATCTGGGACATCCCAAAAACTCACCCAGCCCTGGCACATCACCCTGACATCCCAAAATCCCACCCAGAGCCTGGGACATCCCAAAAACCCACCCAGAGCCCTCCCTGCAGTCCTGGCACTCACCTGGGACATCTCAAAATCCCACCCAGAGCTGGTCCTGCAGCCCTGGCACATCACTCTGACATCCCAAAAATCCACCCAGCCCTGGCACCCACCTGGGACATCCCAAAAACCAACACAGAGCTGGTCCTACAGCCCTGCACATCACCCCCACATCCCCCAAACCCACCCAGAGCCATCCCTGCAGCCCTGGGACATCCCCAAAACCCACCCAGAACCTGGGACATCCCAAAAWCCCACCCAGAGCTGGTCCTGCAGCCCTGGCACATCCCAAAATCCCACCCAGAGCTGGTCCTGCAGCCCTGGCACATCACCCTGACATCCCAAAAATCCACCCAGCCCTGGCACTCACCTGGGACATCCCAAAATCCCAGAGCCATCCCTGCAGCCCTGGCACATCACCCCCACATCCCAAAACCCACCCAGAGCCATCCCTGCAGCCCTGGGACATCCCAAAAACCAACACAGAGCTGTCCCTGCAGCCCTCCACATCCCAAAATCCCACAGCTGTCACTGCAGCCCTGGCACATCACCCCTGACATCCCAAAAACCCACCCAGCCCTGGCACCCACCTGGGACATCCCAAAATCCCACCCAGAGCCCGGGACATCCCAAAATCCCATTCAGAGCTGGTCCTGCAGCCCTGCACATCCCAAAATCCCACCCAGAGCCTGGGACATCCCAAAATCCCACCCTGCAGCCCTGGCACATCACCTGGGACATCCCAAAACCCCACTCAGATCTGGTCCTACAGCCCTGGGACATCCCAAAATCCCACCCAGAGCCGTCCCTGCATCCCTGGCACCCCCTGGAGCTGGCAGAGCCCCCCACCCGTGCCCAGTGTCCCCAGCACCGCCCAGGGGACAATGGGGCTGCCCTCATTCCGAGCTCTGCCTGCAGGGATGGTTTCAGGGTGCCAGAAATCCCCCAAAATCCCCTAAAAGGGCAGGCGGGGGGGGATTTTTGGTCATTGTCACCAGTTGGTCACTGGTGGTGCCTTGCTGGGGCGGTGCTGATGGGCACATCCAGCCCTGCCCGGTTTGGGGGGTTGGTAAAATGAGGATGCAGTGCCAGGCACCTGCTGGGGCACAGCCATCCCTGCTGAACAGCGGGAGAAAGGAAAGGGGGAAAAATGAATTAGTGAATGAAGGGTACCCCTGGAATACCAGGATTTTGTGAGAGGGAGTTCCTGTGTCCCTCGGGCAGGGGGCACGGCAGGGCTGGGGAGGGGCACAACACCCCAAAACATCCTAAAAGAGCCCCAAACTGCCCAAAATATCCCAAACCAGCCGAAAACAGCCCCAAACCTGCCCAAACATCCCAACACAGCCCTAAAACAGCCCAAAACAGCCCAAAACAGCCCCCAAACTGCCCAAACATCCCAAAACAACTGAAAACAGCCCAAACCAGCCCAAAACTGCCCAAAACATCCCAAAACAACTGAAAACAGCCCAAAACATCCCAAAACAGCCCCAAAACATCCCAAACCAGCTGAAAACAGCCCAGAACATCCCAAAGCAGCCCTAAACCAGCCCAAACCAACCCCAAAACATCCCAAAACATCCCAAACCAGCCAAAACCAGCCCCAAGCAGCCCCAAAACATCCCAAACCAGCTGAAAACAGCCCCCAAACAGCCCCAAGCAGCCCAAAATAGCCCCAAACAGCCCCAAACAGCCCCAAACAGCCCCAATATTGTGCATTTCTCTCCCTAAAATTGCTGTTTTGCCCCTGGTCGCCCTACAAATCCCAAATCTCCGACTTCTCCATCCAGCCCGGGATTGTGATGGGAGCTGCAGAATTTGGAAGCGCGGCCTCTGGAGAAGAGGTGGCCCCAGGGCAGGTTTTGGTTTGTTTTTTGTCAGTGTTTAAATGCCTGGRATGGCACAGGGAGCAGCAGGGAGCMTCCCGGGGAAAAGGGCAGGGATGGGAGCTCGAGGAGCTTTCCCTCCCCTGGGGACCTGCCCCGTGCTGAGATGAAGCAGGAACGGAGGTCAGCACATCAAAGAGGAGGGGGATTTATTCAATTCGTTCCCATTCAGCCTTTTCTGAGCGCAGCCCGTGGGCAGGGCAGAGCTCCCTCCCCTCCTCGCCCCCTCCAGACCCTTCCCCATCTGGTTTGAGGAAAATTCCGGGGTTTTATGGGCCAGGCACGAAAATCTGCAGGCTATACTTAGCAGCAGACAATGCTGTCCCCCTCCCAGCAGTGGCTCATTCCCTCGTGCTCCTCCCTCCTGCCCCAAAAATGTCGGGTTTGAGCAGAAATCAGCAATTAGGGCCCCGGACCTGGCGATGGTCAGCGGGATATTTATAGAGGACAAAGGGGATTTGCTGGGAACGTGCAATTATCTCTGGAGCCTGTGGAAAAGGCACCGGGTGCTCCTGGCGGTGGGGCACAGCCCCACATCTCCATGGAAGGGCTGGGATGGCCAAAGCCAGGCAGGATCCAGGGGCCCAACCTCAAAATGGGACGTGGCTGCATCCAGGGCCACAGGGCAGAGCTCTGCGCTGGGAAAAACCACTCTGGAGGCTTCCCTGAGGCTGCTTGCCCATGGAAAACAGGCTCTTCATCATCATCATCATCATCGTCTTCTTCTTCTCCTTCTTCTTCTCCTTCTCCTTCTCCTTCTTCTTCCTCTTCTTCTTCTCCTTCTCCTTCTTCTCCTCCTTCTTCTCCTTCTTCTTCCTCTTCTACTTCTTCTTCTTCTTCCTCTTCCTCTTCTTCTTCTTCTTCTTCTCCTTCTTCTTCTTCTCCTCCTTCTTCTTCTTCTCCTCCTTCTTCTCCTTCTTCTTCTTCTTCTTCTTCTTCTCCTCCTTCTTCTTCTTCTTCTCCTTCTTCTTCTTCTCCTCCTTCTTCTTCTTCTCCTCCTTCTTCTCCTTCTTCTTCTTCTTCTCCTCCTTCTTCTCCTCCTTCTTCTCCTTCTTCTTCTTCTTCTCCTCCTTCTTCTCCTCCTCCTTCTTCCCCTTCTTCTTCTTCTCCTCCTTCTTCTTCCTCTTCTTCCTCTTCTTCTTCCTCATCTTCTTCTTCTTCATGGAACCCCAGGATGGTTTGGGTTGGAGGGGATGTTAAATCCCATCCCATTCCACCCCTGCCATGGGCAGGGACACCTCCCACTGTCCCAGGGTGCTCCAGCCTCACCTTGGACATTTCCAGGGATCCAGGGGCAGCCACAGCTTCTCTGGGAATTCCATCCCAGCCCCTCCCCAMCCTCACAGCCAGGAATTCCTAATTCCCAAAATCCCATCCATCCCTGCCCTCTGGCAGTGGGAAGCCATTCCCTGTGTCCTGGCACTCCACACSCTCTCCCTGTGAGAGGATAAATCCACTGAGACCCAGAAACTGGAAATGGGGACACGGGAAGGTTGTGGGTGGTGGCTCCTTCCCCAGTTYTCCTTGGCTGGAGGAAGGAGGTGCCAGGATCAGCAAACCTGGCCAAAAAACCACACGGAAGAGAAGTGGCCAATTATGTTCTGAGATTAATTAGCACCAGTGGGAGATGGGAGGGTGGTCCTGGGTGCTGTGGAGGGGAAAGGCAGCACAAAGCTTCCATCAGACACTGGAGAATCCATGTGACCCACCCAAAACCACCAACCCCACAGCTCCTGAAGGTTGGGGACCCCCCTGAGCATCCCACCAGGATCCCTACTGTGGACACTCCAAACTCCCACTTATTTCAGGAGCTTTATTGCAGGAGCACCCGGTCTGTCTTTCCCAACTCCAGAGCGCTGGAAGTGGCTGGAACTTCTACAAAACCCACCAAAAACTGCCAAAAATCATCAACCCACCAAAACCCACCAAAAATCAGGATTCAAAGGCTCAGCCCATCCATGCCCTGCCTGAGGCAGGAGTTGTTAACCTGAGCTGAGAACCCAATAAATGCAAGGTTACCCTGAATTCCAGCCCTGCTCCATCTCCCTTTAAACCTGGGAAGTGGCTGAAAACTCTGACACAAAGCACCACAAAACCACCAAAACCCACCAAAAAATCAGGACTGAAAGGCTCAGCCCACCCACTGCTCTGCCTGGGGCAGGAGTTGCCTTAACCTGGGGATCACCAGAGCACAGAACCCAATCAATGCAAGGTTACCCTGAATTCAGCCCTGCTCCACCTCCCCTTAAGCCTGGGAGCATTTCCCATCTCCAAGAGTCAAAGTGATGCAAACAACTGTCACTTTATTGTCACCTCCAGCCGTTCTGCAAAAGGCACACAAACAACTTCATTGGTACAAAAGGATTTCGGGGATTTTCGCTCGATTTTCCTGGAGTTTTCTTTTTTTTTTTCTTTTTTTTTTTTCTTTTTTTTTTTTTTTCCTGCTCCTTTTTTTTTTTTTTGCAACACAGTCACTGGGCTCTCCCATCAGCCCGATGGAAGTCCTTTCACAGAAAGGATTATTTTGTGCAGACAGACGACAGCAGTCCTTATTGCAGGGAGAACAGCCCCAAGGCAGCAGGCACGGCCACCTGTGGGAAAACTGGGAATAAATGGCACCTCTGTGTCCCCCTGCCCCAATGGCACCTCTGTGTCCCCCTGTTCCCTGCCACTGGTGCTGTTTTAGGGCTCCATCCCATCCCAACCCCAGTGTGCCACCCCAGCTCTGGGTGCAGGAAAATGGGATGGGGCTGCCCCCTCCCAGTTTCCCAGCAGTTGCCTGAGCATTCCTTTACACATTCCTTACATCCTTTACACATTTTATCCCTTTTCCCCCCAGCTCCGTGTTTCTGCAGGTCAGCGGCTCCCATGGAGAAGCACCCAGAGGGTGGCAGAGGGGAGGGAAAAAGAGGCTGGGGACGAATTTGGGGAATTTTCCTGCCTGTGCCAGCATGGAAACTCACCCTGCAAACCCAGCTGTGACTCACAAATGTTATCCCAGCACCCAAAGAGAGGTTTGTGGGGTATCTGGTGGGGTGTCCCCCAAACCAAAGCATCCCCCCAGCTGCCCTGTGTGGATTTAGGGACACAAGGATGCTTTAGGGACGCCCACCCTGCCCTGCCAACATGGGATTTTGACATTATTTGCCCATAAAACCCCTCAGGCAGGGCCAGATCCAGCTCTGGGGTGGGGGCACAGTSCCACAGCAGCTCTCCCATATCCCAACATCCCAAGAGATTTTGATTTGTTTTTGCACTGTGCCTACAGCTCCTCTCCATTTCTTTTGGTACCAGCTCCCATTTCTCAGCTCCCTCCCCCAACATTTCTTATAAAAATAAGATTGTGCTTATTTATAAAATAATTATAATTTTGTTTGTTTGTTTGTTTGTTTTTTTAAGAAAAGCTTCCAGTTAAAAAAAAAAAGGTGGTGTATCAAAATATGGCAAAACTTTGGCTGTCAATGGCTAAACTCTAATTAAAAACATCCACTACAAAGGCATTGTGCTGTGATAATTAACTCTGCAATCAGCAAATATTCCACCTGGGCTGTCTGCCTTCCCTGGGACACACTCAGAAACCACCCCTGGATTTTCCTAGCACGTCACCATCACCCTCTGGCAGAATTATTCCAGCTGTAAGACACCTAAGGATGCATGAAAAGCCTTGGGAAAAGGGAAGGGAGATGCAGTGGGAAGAGCTACACAGACAAGGCAAGGATGCACATTCTCCTCAAGAGGAAAATCTGTTTTCTCACCTTTGTGCTTAGGAAGAAAAAAATAGGATTTTTGATAGAGTTCATGAAAGAAGAGAGGCAGATCTTTTGTATAAAAGGTGTTTCAGAGCAGGAGTAAAATGCAAATGGGTCTATAAGATCCAGACATATATAAACATACATACCTTGATATATTTATATATGTATTCTCTAGATACTCAATGTTTGGAATGCATTATTGCATTATCCTTATAGGGGATTTATTTTTTTTCCATCCTGCTTTGCTTTCTTTTTTTTTTTTTTTTTGGAAGGGAAGGGTGGGTTTTTTTTTTTTTGGGTTTTGGGGTTTTTGCTCTCAAAAAAAAAAAAAGAAAAAAAAGAGAAAAATATAAAAAAAACAAGTTGCAAATGGCTCTGAGAGCTTCCAGCCATCATCTACCTGCTGTGGCCTGACCTCCAGCACGTGTTTTTGGAAAAACTGGGCTCATGCTCTGCCCCAGGAGCTGCTGGCCATGCCTTCCTCCAYGGAACATCACCTGGCTGGTTATTGCTTAATTCTCCCTTCCCATACTGGCCTTTAGGGTTATTTACATTTCTTTGGCTTGGCTTGAACACGACAGTCTGGCACTTTCCATCCACCCCAGAGTCACCTGGGGGCAAGGAGGGGAGGGACAGAGGCCACCACGAAACACAGGCGGGCTCCTGCCAGCTCCAGCTGGGCTGTGCCCCTGCCAGCCGGAACGGGACAGCTTTGTTTGGCACAAACTGCTCTGGAACCCGCTCTGTGCCCGGGGGATGCCCATCCTGCCCCTTCTCCAGCACTGCAGGCAGCAGGGCAGGGCGGCGCCGGAGCCTCGCCGCGCTCACACCACGAACTCGGGCACCTCGTCGTGGGTCAGGTCCAAGGAGAAATATTTGCTGGTTCTTTTCACAGGGAAGGTGTCCTGGATGTTGATGCACTGCTGGGCCAGGCAGCCGTTGCAGTAGAGCCCCTCGTGGTCCAGGCCGTGSGCGCAGCCGAAGGTGAAGCTCTGCGCCGTGTCCTGGCACAGGTTGGCCAGCTGCAGGAAGTCCTTCTGGTAGAGCCTGATGTCATCCAGGCTCAGGCTGTGCCTGTCTGTCGATGTCTTGGGTTTCCTGCACGTCGTCTGGGAAAAGCCAAGAGGAGGCTCAGGATGTGCCAGGGAGACCCCAGGGCTCACAGAATTCACTGAATTCACAGAATCACAGAATCACAGAATCACAGAATCCACGGACTCACAGAATCACAAACTCACAGAATTCACAGAATTCACAGAATCACAGAATTCACAGAATTCACAGACTCACAGAATCACAGACTCACAGACTCTCAGAATCACAGACTCACAGAATCACAGACTCACAGAATCACAGAATTCACAGACTCACAGAATCACAGAATTCACCGACTCACAGAATTCACAGACTCACAGAATCACAGAATCACAGACTCACAGAATCACAGAATCACAGACTCACAGAATTCACAGACTCACAGAATTCACAGAACTCACAGACTCACAGACTCTCAGAATCACAGACTCACAGACTCACAGAATTCACAGAATCACAGACTCACAGACTCTCAGAATCACAGAATTCACAGAATCACAGAATTCACAGACTCACAGAATTCACAGAATCACAGAACTCACAGAATTCACAGAATTCACAGAATCACAAAATTCACAGTATCACAGACTCTCAGAATCACAGCCTCTCAGAATCACAGAATTCACAGAATCATAGAATTCACAGAATTCACAGACCCACAGAATCACAGAATCAAAGACTCACAGAATTCACAGAATCACAGAATTCACAGACTCACAGAATCACAGACTCTCAGAATCACAGAATTCACAGAATCACACAATTCACAGACTCATAGACTCTCAGAATCACAGAATTCACAGACTCACAGAATTCACAGAATTCACAGAATTCACAGAATTCACCAACTCACAGAATTCACAGAATCACAGAATTCACAGAATTCACAGACTCACAGACTCTCAGAATCACAGAATCACAGACTCACAGAATTCACAGACTCACGGAATTCACAGACTCACAGGCTCATAGAATCACAGAATTCACAGAATCACAGAATGATGAGGTTGGGAGAGACCTCTGAGATCATCCAGTCCAACCTGTGCCCTCACACCTCACCCAGACTACAGCACCCAGTGCCATGTCCAGTCTTTTTTTAAACACATCCAGAGATGGTGATTCCACCACCTCCCTGGGAAGAGCATCCCAGTGCTTTATTATTCTTTGGGTGAAAAATTTCTTCCTAATAATCCTAATAATCCAACCTGTACCTTCCCTGATGTAGCTTGAGGCTGTGTGCTCTGGTTCTGTCAGAGACTGACCCCAGCTGTCTGCAGCCTCCCTTCAGGGAGGTGTGGAGAGCAATGAGGGCACCTCTGAGCCTCCTTTTCTCCRGGAATGTCGGGAATCCCAAAGCCCCAGCCCCGTGTACCTGGGGTAAGGAGTCGGTGCTCTGCCCCCGCAGCTTCACCACCGTCTCTGAGGAGCTGGAGGTGGAGGAGCTGATCTCCTTCACGATGAGTCCTGCACAAAGGAGGGTGCAAAGGTTATTCTGGGGTGGCTCAGCTCTCTCGGGATCCACTCCTGCTGTCCATGGGGGCAAAGGCTCCCCCAGTGCAATGCTTCAGCCCAACAGCTCCACTTGCAAACAGYGTTGCCTACAAAGCATCCCAAATTTGCCCCAAATTGGCATCCAAAGCTGTCCCCAGGGAGCCTGGCAGCCCCAAAGACCTCCCAGTAGCTCCCAGCTCAGAGCTGCAAGTGACTTTCTGGGTGCAAGCACAGCTCCAGAGAAGATCATGGAGTCCAACCATTCCCCCAGCACTGCCAGGGCCACCACTGTCCCCAGGTGCCACATCCACATGGATTTTAAATCCCTCCAGGGATGGGGAATCCACCACTRCCCTGGGCAGCTGTGCCAGGGCTGGACAAACCTTTCTGTGAGGAAATTTTCCCCAATATCCAACCCAAACCTGCCCTGGCACAACTTGAGAGAGGTTCCTCTTTTCTTTACCCCATCTCTCCTTCAACCCATTGCATGAACAGTTTTTCCCAGCATCCCAAACAGACACCTGGGGCTAACTCTGCCAACACCAGAGAACCACGGTGTCCYAGGGTGACGTTGTGATGCTTGTATCCCCATCTGTGTGTTCTGTTTATGCTGGATATCATGTTCTGTGCCTGCAAGACTGGCTCTGAAGGGTGAAAGTTTTGTTTTGGTTTTGCTCTCAGCCGCTCCCCCACGGCTGGCGGGACACACAGACAGGGCAGGACATGGTGCTGCTTTTGCTTTTTGCTTTGCTTTTCACTTTGCTCTTGCTTTTTTGCTTCTGCTCATTAGTTAGTTTAGCTAAGCAGTCCAAATTTTCCCTGGACTGTTTCTCCTTTCCCTTTTTTGGCCCTACTCGAGCCTGCTCTGGRCTGGGACCTGGGAACACYGAGAGTTTGCACCTTGTGGCTGCAGCAGCTGCCCCAGCACAGGAGGGACTGASAACAGAGCSACCWSCCCCAAGAGAGACYTCCTGAATTTGTCATCTTTTTCAAAGTGGTGAAAGAGTGGTGTCACCTGGTATTGYTCAKTKTGTGTGCTGGGGGGTGCTGTGCCTGTTAAATAAACAGGTTCTTTCCAYTTCTCTCCAAGGAATCCTTCCCAAACYSATTGTGAGGAGGGGCTGTGTGGRTTTGCTTTCTGGAGGGGCCCCCTTTTGGAATTTTTCTCCCAAATCTGCCCTAAACCAGGACACACGGAATGACCAGGCTTGGGAGAGACCTTGAASACCATCCCATCCCAGCTCCCAAAGGCGTGACTGGCACCGGGGCATTGGGAAGAGAAGCAGCCAGCACCTTACCCGAGTGCCCGTTGAACTTGCGGGACAGCAGCATGTCCTCGGTGATGTAGACACACATGTCGGGGCTCACCTCCATCTCCCCAGCCTGCTCCAGCTCCCGGGGGTCATCCACCAGCATCTCAATCTCTGCAGGGCACCAGCAGACAGCACAAGTCAGCCGTGCCCCTTCGGAGCACCCTCTGTCACATATTTTATGGAAAATCCTTTCGTTRGGATCTTTTCTCCTGAGAAGAGATCTGGGAAGCTTCAGCTTCTCCATGTTTTGGTGCTTTGGAATGTGATTTGGAGAACTGTTTACCCAGCATGTGAAATTGTTTTTACTTGATGACCAATGACAGCCCCCTGTGTCAAGGCTGTGAGCAGCCACAAGATTTTATTATCATTCTTTTCATTCCTTCTGATGAAACCCTTTCTTCTATTAAGTATAGTTTATAATTTTCTTTTCATATGATATATATCATAAAATAATGAATCACTCTTCTGAAACATGGAGTTTCGCAGGGGTTCTTTTAGTATAGTTTCTTCTATTCTTTTAGTATAGTTTTAGTATATCATTGTATTCTCCTATTCTTTTAGTATAGTTTTAGTATAGCATTTTCTTTTCATATTATATATATCATAAAATAATGAATCAGCCTTCTGAAACATGGAGTCAACATTCTCATCTCTTCCCTCAGTAATAACATATAGCAGAAAGCAAATCTGCCATTTGCAGGAATAAATTGTGCAAGATGCTGTTAAAATAACAAGTATCAGGAGCTGTTACCCCTCCTAAAGAAATCTTAAAAAAATTAAAATCTTTAGTGTCTGACAATCTACAATAATCAGGACCTGAGATCCCTGCAAACACCACCACACACCCTCCAACCACCCTAGTGCCTGGACAACCTGTGGTATTCCCATGCCCTCTGAACAGAGAGAAGCTGTAAGACAAGCAGAGAAGAAGGAAAACACAATTCTTATCTCGCTTGCTGTGCCCGTGCTGTGCTATAGTAGAATGCAACATGGAGATTGTTTACCCAAAATGAGGATGTTTTGTTCTCTTGGCCTAGCAGGGCCAAGAAGTGTGTGTGTGTCAGACTGTCATGGGACAGTCAGGAGAGAATCAGAGATGAGTGCAGGGTGAGCAGGTGTGTGCAGAGTGAGCGCATGGCAGATTCAGTTTAGATACAATGCTTAGGGTCAGTGATAGGGCTAATATGAATAAGATTATGTTTATTACTCTTCTCTGGATTTAAACCAGATTCTAAGGATTGGAAGTCGATTGCAATTAATATACTAGAAGAGTAAGATCCTCATCAGTAGATAGAAATGTAGAGGAATAATCACACGACGTCTATGAAGTGTCAGTATCAGGCGGCTGCTTCAAATCCCAAGTGGTGATTTGATGTGAAGTAATAATAGTAATAATAAAAAACATAGTAATAAATAGTAATAATAGTAATAAATAGTAATAATAAAAAACATAGTAATAATAAAGTAATTAATTAACCTTCTGATGATGGAGTCTGTTGAAGATTGCAAGGCAAGATGTTTTCCATTACCATCTGTATGGCAGATTACCTTTGTCAAGTGGGCAGTTTGCCTTATCTCTCTCTTTGAGTGACCACATTCACACCTCCCTTGGGAGGGGACATCTGCTGATAACAGCTATGGAATGTCACTGCATGACTGATAAGAACTATAACATCCCATTGTGAGATGAGCCCAGAGGGAGGAACCAAGCATTGCTACCTGGATATAATCCAGAGGTTTTGAGGCACCAGCACGGCTTCTCCACGGGATTCCCCAGAGGAACAGCAGCTCTCTCTCCTTCCACTGGATCTTCAGAGGAGGAATACATCCTTCTCTACAGATCCCCCTTGCTCCAACAGAACCACCCCTGACACTGCAGGAGGGCTGCAGCCACAATTCCAATGGGACTGCTGCCAGCACCCTGACCCACAGGGTGTCAGGTTGGGTTCTGACTCTGGCAGTGTTGTTCTAGTGGACTGTATTGTTTATTTTATCCTTTTATTTTTTTCCCCTATTAAAGAACTGATATTTCCTGCTCCCGTATTTTTGCCCGAGAGCCCCTTAATTTAAAATTTATAGCAATTCGGAGGGGTGGGGAGGGTTTACATTCTCCATTTCAGGGGAGGCTCCCGCCTTCCTTAGCAGACTCCTGTCTTTCCAAACCAAGACAAGTCAGATGCACCATTCTCTCTCCCCTTTGCTGGAGTCACCTTTGATTTACAATACCAACCCACGGCGGCGCCTCACCGTCATCCTGGGAATCCTCCTCCAGCCGCTCCTTCCCRCCGCTCTCCACGCCCGAGGTGTGCGAGCTGCCGTGGCTGGTCATGGAGCTGCAGGTCTTCAGCTTGCGGTGGGCACCACCAGAGAAGGCGTCCTCAGGCCCATTTCTGGCCTTGGGGTGGCCTCGATGCCGGGTGTGGGAGTGCTGTGGGAAGCCGTGGAGTGCCGGGACAGCCGCTTGTGCCGGGGCAGCCTGGCCGCGCTTGCTGCCGCTGTGCGCGCGAGCGCTTCTCCAGCTGCTCCAATGTCCAGTCCAGCGTGTCGCTGATGTAGGACTCCGTACTGCTTCTTCTCTGCACAAATAAAAATATTGCACAAGGCATGTTCTTAACGAAAAATCCTTTCGTAAGATTTTTCTCCTGGAGAAGCATCAGACGGAAAAGGAAAACAATGAATTTTTGCTGCTGTGGAATGCAGCAGGTGCGTCGTTGATGCTCTCATGTTGGTTGTTTTTAATTAATGGCCAATCAAAGTCCTGGCTGTTCAGACTCTCTCAACCTAACCCCTAACGTACACCTAACCTAAAGGAAAAGAAAAGCAATAATTATCTGCTGCTGTGGATGGAGCAGGGTGCATTTTTGATTGGTCTAATGTTGGTTTATTTTTAATTAATGGCCAATCACAGTCGGCTGTCTCAGATTCTCTCTCTCACCTAATCCTAACCTAAACCCTAACTGTAACCCTAAGCATAACCCTAACCTAAAGGAAAAGAAAAGCAAATAATTATCTGCTGCTGTGGAATGCAGCAGGTGCCTCTGTGATTGTCTCATGTGGTTGTTTTTAACTAATGGCCAAATCCAGTCCAGCTGTCTCGGACTCTCTGGTCAGTCCACAAGATTTATTATCTTTTCCATTCTCTTCTTTCCTTGCTAGCCTTCTGATGAAATCCAAAAAGAAAATTATATACTAAACTATACTAAAAGAATACTTTTAGTATAGTTTTAGTATATAAATTTTCTTATGATATATATAATAAAATAATAAACTCAGCCTTCTGAAACACGGAGTAAAGATTCTCATCTCTTCCTCGTCCTGGGACCCCAGCTAACTCCACCACATTTGGTGAACCCAAGTGAGGAGCATCCCACATTTGGTGACCCAACTGAAGAAAAATTTCACATTTGGTGACCCAAGTGAGGAGCATTCCCACATTTGGTGACCCAGCTGAAGAAAAATTTCACATTTGGTGACCCCGAGTCAAGAAAATTCCACGTTTGGTGACCTCTAGTGAGTGGCATTGATTACCCTTCCTGGAGTCATCACCACAGGTGAAATGGAATCAGAGTGATTCCATGACCTCCAGGGAAAACTGGATCTCTGGAGGGGCACGGATGTCCTGGCACACAGAGGAGTTGTCACCCGAGCCCTGGCACAGCTGGAGATGGGCTCTGTCCCAGTGGCATTAGGGAAGGTGGGCAGGAGCTCCAAAGCTCCTGTGCTGGGCTGCTCTCCAACAGAGGAGGAGGGAGAAGGGGAGGAAGAAGAGATGTGGAGGAAGAAGAGAAAGAAGAAGACAGAAAATAAGGAGGAGCAGGAAAAGAAGAAAATAAACGAGGAGGTAGAAGATGTGGATGAGATGGAAGAAGATGAGGATGAGAAAGAAGATGAGGATGAGAAGGAAAAAGATGAAACAAGGTGGAAGAAGATGAGGAGGAGAAGGAAGACAATGTAACGGTGGAAGAAGATGACAAGGAGGAGCAGCAAGACAATGAAACGAGGTGGAAGAAGATGAGGAGGAAGAAGAGAAGAGGAAAGAGGAGAATAAGGAAGAGAAAGGAAGATGAGAAGGGGAAAGACGTGAAAGGAGCAAGAGAGGAGGAAGGAGAGGAAGAGAAAGAAGATGAAGAGAAACAGGAAAAGAAGGAAGAGGAGGAAGAAAAGAGCAGAGTGGGATGAAGATGAGAAGGAAAAAAAGATGAGAAGCACATGAAAGAAAAAGATGAGGAAGAAAACAAAAGAAAAAGAGGATAAAGATGAGAAAAAGGAAGAATATGAAGAGGATAAGGAAGAAAAAGATGAAAAGGATGAGAAAGGGGAAGAAGTTGAGGCAGAAGAGGAGGATGAAGAAGAGAAGGACAAGAAGAACAAATAAGAAAAGAAGGAAGAGGGGAAAGAGAAAGATGAGGAAGAGAAGATGAGGAGAGGAAAGAAGAGGAAGAAGACCTTTTGCTTTCACAGGGATGAGGGACACTGGGAAAGGGACACACGAAAAGGATGAGAGAGAGGAAGAAGTTGAGGCAGAAGAGGAGGATGAAGAAAAGCAGGACAAGAAGAACAAACAAGAAAAGGAGGAAGAGGGGAAAGAGAAAGATGAGGAAGAGGAAGAGAAGATGAGGAAGAGGAAGAGAAGATGAGAAGAGGAAAGAAGAACACCTTATGCTTTCACAGGGATGCGGGACAGTGACAAAGCTGTGCTGAGGCAGAACCGCGACACCGGTGACGGCAGCAGGGCTCGCGCCCATCCCTACGCAGAGAACCAGGAGCTCTCACAGGTGCAAACACCCCGTGGCAGCCTGTCCTGGCTGGAATGGGCCTGGAGCACCTACCCTCGTTCTCCTCCAGCCGGCGCACCTGGCGCAGCACAGGCTGCAGGTTCATGTAGAGCCGGTGGCTGCTGCTGAGCAGCTGCAGGAGGTGGCGCGAGCGCAGCGGGCAGCCCGTGTAGTAGATGAGCTTCCGCGCCGAGGGCAGCCCGTCCGGCAGGATCTCGAACTTCTTGCCCTGCGTGGGACAAGGGAGGCGTCAGCCCCAGGGAGGAGAAGGCTCCAGTTCTCACCCAGCCCTGCTGCAGTGTCGCAGACATCTTTTATGAAAAATCCTTTCCTTAGGATTTTTCCTCCTGAGAAGCTGAGAAGACTCAGGAACAAAATGTAAACATTGATTATCTGCTGCTGTGGAATGCAACAGGTGCATCTGTGATTGGCCCATGTTGGATGTTTGTAATTAATGGCCAATCACAGCCCAGCTGGTTCGGACAAAGAGCCAAGCCACAAATCTTTGTTATCATTCTTTGCTATTCTATTCTTAACTAGCCTTCTGATGAAACCTTTTCTTCTATTCTTTTAAGTATAGTTTTAATGTAATATATATCATAAAATAATAAATCAGCCTTCTGAAACATGGAGTCCGATCCTTATCTCTTCCCCAGTCTGAAAACCCCTGTGAACACAGTCATACTGCAGCTCTTGTTAACCCCATGGGCTGTTGTCACCCGCTGCGGGTTGGTGCAAAAGCGTCCCATGCCCACATCCACATCCACACCCAGCCTGGGGATGGTGGAATCACTGAGGGGTTTGGGGTGGAAGGGACATGAAAGAACACCTATATCAACCCCCTTTCCACCTTCCACTGTCCCAGGGTGCTCCAAGCCCTGTCCAGCCTGGCCTTGGACAATTCCAGGGATCCAGGGGCAGCCACAGCTTCTCTAAACACCCTCCCCACCCTCTGAACACCCAGGGCCTCACCACCCTCACAGGGAACAATTCCTTCCCAATCTCCCACCCATCCCTGCCCTCTGGCACTGGCAACCATTCCCTGGCTCCTGTCCCTCCATGCCTTGTCCCCAGTCCCTCTCCAGCTCTCCTGGAGCCCCTTCAGGCCCTGCCAGGGGCTCTGAGCTCTCCCTGGAGCCTTCTCCTCTCCAGGGGAGCACCCCCAGCTCTCCCAGCCTGGCTCCATAGGAAATGGTGCTCCAGCCCATGGAGCATCTCCATGACCTTCTGTGGACCTGCTCCAAGAGCTCCATGTTCTTTCTCCCTGTGCTGAGGACCCTGGAGCTGGAAGCAGTGCTCCAGGTGGAGATGGTGGCACTCACCACAAACACCAGTTTCCCCACGTTTGTCCATGGGAAGTCATAGAGCAGCTGCTTTTCCTCATCCAGGTTCTGCAAAAAGARGAGAGGGAGCCATGCCTGAGGATTCTGGCAGGGGCATGGAGCTGGGCTGAGCCATCACCTTCATCACCTACCTGGAAAATCTGGATGCCCCGTGTTGTCAGCCCCAGAGTCAGGGAGGCCTCCACTTCCCTTTTGTCCTAAGGGGAGAAAAATCCTTTTAARTACACAATTTGCAGCATGAAGTGGATAAATYCACCCCACCTCAGCCCAGGGATCCTCCCACAATCACCCCAGTCACCATTCTATGATTAATGTGCCAAGTTAAAAATGGAAAGTGACTTTGGACACAGGCAGAGAGTGACAGGATAATGGGGAATGCTTTTGAACTAAAAGAGATTTAGATTAGATGTGAGGAAGAAATTATCCCTGTGAAGGTGGTGAGGCCCTGGCACAGGGTGCCCAGAGAAGCTGTGGCTTCCCCTGGATCCCTGGAAGTGTCCAAGGCCAGGCTGGGGCACCCTGGGACAGTGGAAGGTGTCCCTGCCCATGGCAGGGGTGGCACTGGATGAGCTTTAAGCTCCCTCCCAACCCAAACCATTCTGAGATTCAATTAAAACACCCCATGCTCTCCCAGCAAACTTTATTCCCAGGAGAGGAAAAAACCAGCATTTATTTCTCAGGGAGAGCATTCCCAAAATCCAGATCCCAGCAGCCACAGGGCCAGGGCTCACCTTGTACAACCTGTAGTAGTGCACGGCCACGTCGTCCAGCCTGACRGCCTCCTTGATGTACTTGAGATGGGCCTCTGAGGCTGTCAGGGCAAACTGGTCCTTGTGCATGTTGGGGACGTGCTTCAGGATGTAATCCTTGCCCCTCTTGGCAACCACCTGTTTGGAAGGGGGAGAGAAGCTCGTCCAGCTGCCCCGTGCTGGCCCCTGGGAGTGGTGGTTTCAAGGGAAAAGGGCAAATTGGAGCTTTGTTCTAGAGACCTCCAAGCAAAAAATAAAATCATTACAGCAGCCAGTGGCTTCTGGCCAGCAGGATTTCCTGCTGGGAATTGTGCTCCATGTGGCCATTCCATGGTGGCACCTGTGCTGGGGCACACGTGGGCTCCCTGTGTGGCTGGGGACACGGGCCCAGGGCCACCACTCCTCAGTGAGGTGTGTGAAAAAAGGAGAAACRGGCAGATTTTGGGACAAATCCAAGGAAAGAGGTTGGGAAGGAGAAGAAAAGGCACCAGGGAGAGCTTTGAGCACCTGAAGGGGCTCCAGGAGAGCTGGAGAGGGACTGGGGACAAGGGATGGAGGGACAGGAGCCAGGGAAATGCTTCCCAGTGCCAGAGGGCAGGGATGGATGGGAGATTGGGAACTGGGAATTCTGCCCTGTGAGGGTGGGAGCCCTGGCCCAGGGTGCCCAGAGCAGCTGTGGCTGCCCTGGATCCCTGGCAGTGCCCAAGGCCAGGCTGGACAGGGCTTGGAGCAGCCTGGGACAGTGGGAGGTGTCCCTGCCATGGCAGGGTGGAATGGATGAGCTTTATCGTTCCTTCCAACCCAAACCAGTCTGGGATTCTGTGCCACAGCTCCCAAAGGGCTCCCCTGATGCTGGTGGGGCAATGACTGCAGAGAATCCCTCAGGAGCATCCCTGCAGCTCACAGGGAATTCCCCAGCAGCCCCAACCTGCAGCTATTCCCACCCCCACAGCTGTCCTGTCACCATGATATTCTCTGAAAAATCCCTTCACCAGGATTTCCTCTCCTGGAAGCTGAGAGGGCTCAGAAAAGAATGAAAACAATAATTACATATGAAAATATATGAAAATATATGGTTTCGGAGATCATTTACCAACAGGATGCATCTTTGATTGTGTTCCATGTGAATTGTTTTTAATTCATGACCAATCACATCAGCTGTGTTCAGACTCTGAGGAGTCAGTCACAAGCTTTCGTTATCATTCTTTTCTAGCCTTCTGATGTATCCCTTCTTCTTTCTTTGGTATAGTTTTAGTATAACTAAATTAAATATACTATAATATACTATATATAATATACTATAATGCAATGTAATAATGCATATATTATAATGTATATACTATAATGTGATATATATAGTGAGTATAATATGACATATATGATATAATGTAATGTAATGTGATATAATAATATATGACATAATATGATATAATTATGTAATGATTATAATATAATGTGATATAATATAATGTAAATAATATAATATAATAATGTAATGTAATGTAATGTAATGTAATGTAATGTAATGTAATGTAATGTAATGTAAGTAATGTAATGTAATGTAATGTAATGTAATGTAATGTAATGTAATGTAATGTAATGTAATATAATATAATATAATATAATATAATTATAAATAAAATAATATAATATAATATAATATAATATAATATTAATATAATATAATATAATATAATATAATATAATATATATGCCTTCTGAGAACGTGGAGCCTCATCTCTCACCTCGTCCTGGGAACCCTCACAAGCACCACGCTGTCCCAGGTTATTTACAACCAGGACTAACCCGGGATGCAGCCAGAGCAGGGAGCAGAGCAGGATTTCTTACCCAGGCAGGGAAATAGGCCTCGGGCTCGAAGTATTTCCCGTAGTGCTTGTTCCTCTTGAAGTCCCCCAGGTCGGCTTGCAGGGCGAAGGCAGTGAGCAGGAAATAAGCCTCTTCCCTCAGCACACACTGGGAGTGCAGCACCTGCTTCCTCAGGTGCCAGTAGTAGTAGTACCGAGCTGTCCTGTCACTGGGGAGGGACAGGGGACACAAAGGGGAAATTTTCCAGAGTCGAAATCTGTCACTGACATCTTTTATGAAAAATCCTTTCCTTGAGATTTTTCCTCCWAAAAAGCTGAGAAGCCTCAAGAACAAAATGTAAACAAGGATTATCTGCTGCTGTGGAATGCAACAAGTAGATCTTTGATTAGCCCACATTGGTTGTTTCTAATTAATAGCCAGTCACAACCCAACTGGCTCGGACAGAGAGTCCGAGCCACAAGCCTTTGTTATCATTCTTTCTTCTTCTATTCTTTGCTAAGTTATAATTCTTTCTTCTTCTATTCTTAGCTAACCTTCTGATAAAATCCTTTCTTCTATTCTTTTAGTATAGTTTTAATATAATGTATATCATAAAATAATAAATCAAGCCTTCTGAAACATGGAGTCAGATCCTCATCTCTTCCCTCATCCTGGGACCCCTGTGAACACCATCACAGAAATCCATTTTGATTTAGGTGAAATGKACATCTCTGAGTTAAGTCTGTAGTTGAAAACGTAGCTGTTTAGTCTGACTACCTGCTCTAGTAAAAAACYTATGCTCAGAGAAACTGCTTCAGCCAAAGGACAGAGGTAAGGGAGGGCAGACAAAAAACCAAGAAGTCTGCTATGAAAACAAGTCAACCTGACCCAGGAATTCTTTCTGATAAAGAAGAACTAGCGGCAAATGTCACGCAAAATCAGTAAACATTAATATGTATAAACCTATTGTGAAATTACATGCATATGGATTTGAGAGGAAGATAAAAAAGGATCTGGAGTTCCCAGACGTGCCCATGTCTTTTGAGGAGAGGAATCTCCACATGTGTCCAGCGCTGTAATAAACACACCAGCTTTACAACTTCCACAAAGTTGTGGAGTTTGTTTGCCTCTGCAAAACACAGGGGACACAGGGAGGTGTCAGCAGCCAGGGGACACCTGCTGGGAAGCCTTCAAGGGGGGGCACCAAAGGGTTTTGTTCCCTCTTCCCTATTTGTTAAAATTTGTTAAAATTTGTTAAAATTTGCTAAATTCTGCAAATGTACAGCTGCTTCACCAGCCAGGTGGAGGAACCCCCTCAAAAAGCCTGTGCAGGTGCCACTGTGTCCCCAAAGCCCTCAGGACATCACTTTAGCCCCAAAGCAGGAGCTGCAGCTCCCACCCAGCCCTGGRTAAGYTSAAATCAGGCTGTGCTAAACCCCTAAACACATCATCCATCCCCTGTGGCAKTCACATTYTCTGGAAAAATCCCYTTGCCCAGGATTTTCTCCTGGGAAGCTGAGAARCYTCAGAGAAAAAGGAAAACAAGAATTATCTRGTTTGCTTCTCCTGTGTTTTGCTGCTTTGGAATGTGTTTGGAGATTGTTTACCCACAGGTGAWTGTTTCACTGGATTTTTGGTGTGTTTTSACTCTTTGGCCAATCAGGGCCAAGCTCTGTCAGASTCTGGAAAGAGTCACAAGTTTTCATTATTATCTTTTTAGCCTTCTGTAAGTATCCTTTCTGTAYTCTTTAGTGTAGTTTAGTTTARTATTCTTTAATATAATATAGTATCATAAAATAATAAATGAGCCTTCTGAGAGCATGGAMTCASATTCATCATTCCTTCCTTTGCCTGGGGGCAACCCAAATCCAATAATCCCAAATAAAACACCCCAAAAGGCTTTGTCTGGGGGAGATGTCCCCGTGTGGCCCTGTGAGAAACCACTCAGCACCCAGCCATAAACAGCCCCAGGAGGATCCCAGCCACCCCTGGAGGGGCACAGCTCTAGAATACCAGCACAGCTTCTCCACTGGATTTCCCAGCCACCCCAGGAGGGGCACAGCCATGCCAGGAGAGACACAGCCATGCCAGAAGGATCCCAGCCATGCCAGGAGGTGCACAACCATCCCAGGAAGTGCCTAGCCACCCCAGGAGATGCCCAGCCATCCCAGGAGAGGCACAGCCACCCTAGGAGGTGCACAACCATCCCAGGAGGGGCACAGCCACCCCAGGAGAGGCACGGCCACCCCAGAGGTGCCCAGCCACCCGAGGAGAGGCACAGCCATGCCAGGAGGGGCACAACCACCCCAGGAGGATCCCAGCCATGCCAGAAGGTGCACAGCCACCCCAGGAGGGGCACAGCCACCCCAGGAGGTGCCCAGCCATCCCAGGAGGTGCCCAGCCATGCCAGGAGAGGCACAACCACCCCAGGAGGTGCCCAGCCATGCCAGGAGGTGCACAGCCACCCCAGGAGGGGCACAGCCACCCCAGGAATTGCACAGCCACCCCAGGAGAGGCACAACCACCCCAGAGGTGCCCAGCCATGCCAGGAGGATCCCAGCCATGCCAGGAGGTGCACAGACATCCCAGGAGGGGCACAGCCACCCCAGGAGGTGCACAACCATCCCAGGAGATGCCCAGCCACCCCAGAGGTGCCCAGCCATGCCAGGAGGTGCACAGCCACCCCAGGAGAGGCACAGCCACCCCAGGAGAGGCACAGCCACCCCAGGAAGTGCCCAGCCATGCCAGAGGTGCCCGGGCAGGGGGCACCCCGTACCTGATGAGCCGCCCATTCTCCACGTAGTACTGCACTCGGAAGTGGATGATCATGGGGGGGCCAAACTGGTCGATGCCCTGGAATGGAGGAGGTTTTCAGGAATCCCCTGGGCATCCCAGCATCACACCCCAGCCCCTCTCCTCAGCTCTCTGGGGTCATGGCTGTCACAGCCACCCCCTGCCCCCCATGGCACTGATGGCGTTTTTGTTACTCAGTTTTGAGTTTGGTGCCCATTTTTCCACGTAAAATGCTGGAAATGAAGGGGATTTGGATTTAAAAAGGCTGGGTGTGACAAGCCCAGGAGTTCTGCAACACCTCACTGCTGCTCTCCCTCTCCCAGACCATCATCCACCAGCACTCAAGCCTGGACACCACCCCCTGAGCACTGAAAGAATGAAAARGTGCTCTGGGGAGAAAAAACCCAAATTGATCTCAGAATTTGGAAGAAGGGACCTCAAAAATTCTGCTGAAGGATAAGGGAGGAAAAGAAAAATCAGAGWAAAAAACCCCAGAGCTCCAGGGATGGAGCRTGGAGGACACAGCCCAGCTGGGGCACATGGTGGCACTCAGAGGGACAACCCCAGGGCTGTGGTTTTGCACATCCACCCCCAGCCCCACAGTGACCAAGCACCCCCCCACCCCCTGGCAGCATTCCCGGGTCCTGGGAGTGACCTGTGATGGGGACAGAGGTGGCCTCAGCTCTCCATGCAAGACCTCACCGCTGACCTTGCTGGCCTCCTTCTTCCACTCCTTGGGGCAGTACTTGTAGAGCTTCTGGGCCAGGTCCATGTACACATGCTCATTGTCTGCGAGGGACAGAGGTGGCATCAGCGTCCCCACGTGTCCCCTGCCTCCCACCGTGACCCATTAGTGAGGGGGRGTGGGGAATTGTGAGCTCCTCATCACCAAAAGTGTTCATTTTTCACCCTGACTTACTCTGGATGACGCTGAGCCCGAAGAGGTGGCAATCCTTCAGCCTCAGGAGGTCACACACCTGCACCAGCAACTCTTGGCACAAAATCTTCACCTGTTAAAAAAACCCTGAAATGAGCCCTGCATGCATCTGTGCCCACCAAACCCCTCAGCAGGACCCCGAGCAGGATGGGGRTGACAGGATGGGCTGTGGGGCTCAGCTGTGGCCCCAAAGCCTGGACCAGAGCTCTGCCAGGGCTGGGATGCTCAGAGGACCACGGGGCAGCTCGAGAGCAGCGGGTGGTGGAGGAACCCAGTGCTGGGGAGATGCTTTGGGGGCAGAAATCAGAACATTCACAGTCATGTTCCACCCCACRGACACCTTYCACCATCCCAGGTTGCTCCAAGCCCATCCAACCTGGCTTTGGACAAATCCAGGGATCCAGGTRCAGCCTCAGCTTCTCTGGGAAACCTGTGCCAGSGCCTCCTCACCCTCCTAGGCAAGGATTTATTACTATTATCTAATCTAAATCTTTCCTCTTTAAGTTTAAAACCATTTCCCTTATCCCCTATAAGGATAAGGGGAATGGTTTTAGATTAGAGGTGGATATCATTATCCACCTCTTTCCATCTTTTTTTATAATCTCCCTTGAAGTCCTGAAAGGAATTCCAACATTTTCACGACTCAAATGCAACATTGGGTAGGAGCGAATTAACAAAAAAAGAAAAACAAAAAGTGGGGGAATTTCACATTCAATGCTCATCCCAATCAGAGCCAAAGCCCCTCCTGTTTATTCCCAGGGCTAGAGGAGGCTGAGGAGCCATCCAGAAGGGATTGGTGGAGTGATGGGGCACGTGGCATGCTGTGGGATGCCAAGCAGCAGGTCACCCTCCCCAAACCCAGCACCACATCCATCAAGGAGACCCAGGAGAGCCTAAAACACCCCAGGGGAACAACCCACGTGCATTTCCCCAGCAGAGCAAGGCCAGGCAGGCTGGAAAGGAAACCCAGGGTGTGCAAACACARCCCAGGGGGTGAGGGAAGTGTCCAGCTCAGGAGGAGGAGGTTCCTTACGTTGATGATGATGTTGAGGGAGTCGTCGTTGGGGAGGAAGATGCACACGCTGCGCCGGTCCTGCATGACTCTGTTGTTGTGGAAGGGCAGCTTGTTCATGGTGCTCTGGCCTGGGGGCTCGGGGGGCTGCTGGGGGCACCTCACCGGCGGGCCGGGGCGGCCTCGGGCTCTGTGGGTGCCATCCCTGGGGGAAAAGGGGGGGTGAGCCCTGGGCAGGGCAGCCTCAGCTGCCCAGCTGCCTCCCCCAGCCCTCCCACCCACCAGCACGTCCCACACGGTGCGGGCTCGTGGCTGGGGTGTCCCCCTGCTCCAGACTGCAAGGCAAGGTGTGTTCTATCACCATCTGTGTTGGGCAGCTGCTTTTGGTTCAACGTGGCAGTTTTGCCTTATCTCTTTCACAGTGGGAGGGGACACCTGCTGATAACAGATTGAATGTCCCTGCATGGCTGATAAGAGCTACAGCATCCCATTGGGAGATGGTGAGCCCAGGGGGAGGAGCCAAGCATTCCTACAGTGGATATAATCTTGGAGATTCTGGAACACCAGCACGGCTTCCTGCACTGGATTTTCCCAGAGGATTTCCCTCTTCCCCTGGATCTTCAGAGAAGAGGACTGCACCCTTCTCCAGGATCCCTGCTCCAGCAGAGCCACCCACCCTGACACTGCAGGAGGGCTGAGCCACAATTCCAATGGGACTGCTTGCCAGCACCCTGACCCACAGGGTGTCAGCTGGGTTCTGACTCTGTCACTGTTTGTTCTAGTTTACTGCATTGTTTATTTATCCTTCTATTTTCTTCCCTATTTAAAGAACTGTTTTTCCTGCTCCGATATTTTTTGCCGAAAGCCCCTTAATTTAAAATTTATAGCAATGGAGGGGTGGGGAGGGTTCACATTCTCCATTTCAGGGGAGGCTCCTGCCTTCCTTAGCAGGCAGCCTGGCTTTCCAAACCAAGACACCCCCAAAAACCCCGAGCACACCTCACCCCACCACAGMCACCCCCATGGTTTTTGGCCCAGCCCCAAAAACCTGAGCCAGCAGTTTGGTTCTCCTGGCTCRGGCTCATGAAAACCTCAGGAAAGGCTTTTCTGGCATAATTAAAATAAATAGAAGTTTATCCACTGGGAATAACCYGGTTGGGGCAGCAAGAAGTGGTGCTGGAAACAGGAGGTTTCYCTGCCAGCCATGGAAAGGGAAGGAAATGCTGTGGGGTGTCCTAAGAGGATCCCCACATCCCTTCCAACATCTTTCCCCCCAGTTCTGACTCTTCATTGGGGTGAAATAAAACAATCCAAGCACCAGCAGGGATTTACAGACTGGGATTGACATTCAGAGCACACAAATCCACCCTAACACTGACCCCAGGAAATTCTCATTTCCCAGGGTGAACATTCCCAAAGCACTTTTTACCCCACCATACCTGAGGACACGAATTCCCACATGACACCATGAGGAAGGACTTTAAACTCTGACCTAGTTCAGCCCCTTCCTAGCCCAGATTTAGGCTGGCAGACAGCAGAGTGTCTCCCTTGTCACCAAATATTTGCTTTGGTCTAAATGGAAGCGCCTTTGGCTTCCGAAAGCCTGGAATTCCTGCAGCAGCACAGGGGGGAAAAGTGCCCTGGGGTGACTTTTGCTTGGTGGTTCCTGGGGTTTTGCAGAAGTTGGGAAATCTGGAGGTTTTGCTTTCCCATGGCCAGGGCACTCTGGGGCTGCAGCACAGAGGCTGTGTCCCTGCATCGTGGGTTCTGGACTGCAAATGTGCATTGCATCCATGCACTGCATTCCTGCCTTGGGATGGCGCATTGTGGCCACGTATTGCACCTGCACATTGCATTCCTGCATCCTGGCCATGCATTGCACCTGCACGTTGCACCCATGCATTGTGGTGGCACATCACAGATTCTCTGTGTTGCATCTGTGTGGATCATGGCCCTCCACTGCATCCATGCATTGTGGCATCCATGCACTGAGCTGGAACGTCGTGGCACCTATGCATTGCATCCGTGCAGCACAGACCTGCAACCTGGCCATGCATTGCACCTACACATTGCACCCATGCATTGTGGCATCCATGCATTGAGCTGGAACCTCATGGCATCCATGCATTGCATCCGTGGCCATGCATTGCACCTACACATGGCACAGACGCCACAATGCATTGCTGCAATGCACAGGTGCGATGCACTGGTGCCATGATGGCCCAAGTCAATGCATTGTGGCACCCATGCATTGAGCTGGAACCTCATGGCATCCATGCATTGCATCTGAGGCCATGCATTGCACCCACACACCACACAGATGCCACGATGCAGTGCTGCAATGCACAGGTGCGATGCACTGGTGCCATGATGGCCCAAGTCAATGCATTGTGGCACCCATGCATTGAGCTGGAGCACCACAGCATCCATGCAGCACACTCTGTGCATTTGCAGCACTGCATCATGGCATCACTGCATTGTGGCATCCATAACTTGTGCTGGAACGCCACGGCATCCATGCATTGCACCTACACATGGCACCCATGCATTTGTGGCACCCATGCATTGAGCTGGAGCACACAGCATCCATTGCAGTGCACCTGTGCATTACAGCACTGCATCATGGCACCCATAATTGTGCTGGAACCTCTATGGTATCATGCATTGCATCCGTGCATTGCACCCATGCTATTGGTGGCATCCATTGCATTTGAGCTGGAGCACCACAGCATCCATACATGCACCATCATTGCACCCATGCATTGTGGCACCATGCATTGAGCTGGAGCACCACAGCATCCATGCAGCACATCTGTGCATGCAGCACTGCATCATGCATCACTGCATTGTGGATCCATAACTTGTGCTGGACGCCACGGGCATCCATGCATTGCACCTACACATGGCACCCATGCATTGTGGCCACCCTGCATTGTGGCACCCATGCATTGAGCTGGAGCACTATGGCACCCATTGCAGTGCATTCCCTGCAGCACAGCTCTGCACCGCGGGCCCTAGCCTGGCCCCTCTCCATGGTATCCAAGCTCTGAGGCTGTGCCCGGCCGTGCCCAGGTTGGTTTCAGGCTCACTGAAGATCCCGCTGCTCACGGATCAGGGCTGAAGGAATTTGGCACGTCCTGGCCCGGCCGGGCGCGGCAGCTCCCGGGCACCGTCGGATGTGGCTTGTGAGGGCTGGGCTGGGGAGGGGCTGCATTCCTGGCAAAGCAGCCGTGTCCCGGGCTCCTGCAGCACCCTCCGTGTCCTGCTCCCACCCACAGGCTCCTCAACCCCCGGGAGCACCACAGCTTCTTCCTGAGCCAGCTCGAAATTCCAGCCACGGCAGCACCCACTGCTGAGCTACTGGAGAATCCATCCCTGGGATTCTCTCCTCCACACGGGCAGGAACACCTTCCACATCCCAGGCTGCTCCAAATCCTTGTCCAACATGGAAAACTTCAAAGATGGGGCAGCCTCAGCTCCTCTGGGCAGCCTGTGCCAGGGCCTCTCCTCCCTCACAGCCAAAAATTCCTTCCCAATATCCCATCTAACCCTGCCCTCTGCCAGTTTGAAACCATTCCCTCTTGTTCCTGTCACTCTCTGGCATCCTGGGGCTGTTCATCCCCACACCAGTCACTGCATTTCCTCCTCCTCCTGCAGCCTGGATTGATCCCAGAGCACCAGGGATTAAACCACACGAGCTGGCGTCAGCAGAGCAGGGACATGGCAGAGGAAAAAACCACCCGAGCCCAAACCCTACATTTTGGTATTTGTATAGAAAAACATCCCAGCTCCTGCTGCTGAGTGGGAACATTCCATCAGCCCACCACACAGGGATGGTCCCTATGGAGATCCCTCAGTTCCAGGTGCTTCCAGGGCTCTGCAGCCCTGGAAGCTGCAGGGATTCAGCAGGGGACACACAAAGCCCTTTCCAGGGTGCTGTGCCTGCAGCAGCCCGGCCAGACGCCGGGAAATTCTTTCCAAGCATCTGCTGCTCATTCCCACAATGTGGGCTTTGATTCCCTGGGACCCCGCGCTGGTCACTGCTGCTCCAGAGGAAGTGCTGACAGCAGGCACAACATGGAAGCATGGAATGGTTTGGGTTGGAAAGACCTTTAAAGATCCCAACCTTCCTGGCTCCAAGCTGGAAATACGGATTTGGAGGAGAGCCCCCCTGGATTGCCCCACAGCAGAGGTGACACAGATCACCCCACACTCCAAGCAGGAACGTCCACCCCAGGCAGTCTTCCAATGGGTTTTCCATCCAAGTCAGCTGGAAAAAACACTGGGAATGAGGCTTGGGCATGGATCAGCAGAGTGAGGAGATCCAAGTCCTCCAGCCATGTTTTCCCTGTTATGGGGAAAAGAGCACTAAAACTCCATAGGAAGGCACTGCAAACTCCTCGTGACTCCAGAGCTGAGAAAATTCCTTGATCCACCATGTTTTCCAGGCCCCGGCTGCTGGAATATTGTCTCCCTCCCTGGTGCTGATGCCATGGGATAAATCCCGTCACAAAGCTCGGCTGCAAAGAAAACATCCCACAAAAAAACCTGGGAAAAGCAGCCGGGGCTGGCGCTGCTGACTCGGCGAGGATTTGTTCATCCGGGGTCCTGCAAACACATCCAGGGCAGGCAGAGCCTGGGATTGGTTCAGATGGAGGTGCTGGAGCAGGATCTCGTCAGAAATAGAAATTTGGATGTAATTCCAGGATGGGGATTGAACATGGTTTAACTTGCTGGCTTGAGGTGGGGTTTTCTTCCAGATTCTGTGCGTGTGAAGCGAGGCTGGGTGGAAGGGCAGCGTTTTTCCCTCTCCGTGGATTTAAATGATTTAAAAGAAGCTGATGAGTCTCCATCCTCGTGGGTCTGGGTCTGGTTTGTCCCTCGTGGTACCCACCAGACATACCAGTGCCCCCCATTCAATCCAGCCTCCAGGAGATCCTGTCCACTTCTCCATCAACCAAATCCATCCCTCCTTGCCAAAATATCCACTTTTCCAAAAAATGCAGCCCTATCAGACATTGCCATCCCTGGAGGAATTTAACAGCATGTGGCTGTGGCACTCGGGGACATGGGTTAGTGCTGGGGAACGGCTGATTACAATCTAGAGGTCTTTTCCAACCTACAAAATCTTCACAATTCCCTGATTCTAAGGCACCTCCAGGCTCTTGTTCCAGCCCTCCTGAGGCACCCCASGGGCGAGGGAAGGGATCCAGCCCAGGACCCACACGTAGGCAGGGGCCATCCACAGCCAGAGGCTGCCCAGAGCGCAGGGAGAGACGGGAAGATGAATTCACGGGGCAGGAATTTCTTGTTTTGAAGAGTCTGGAGTGGGTCTCACCCCACATCACAGGCACAGGTATGCACAGAGCTGTTATTACAAGTTTTAGGGCYGTCCCTTAAAGCAGCTTCTCCGAACCCAAAACCCAGATTAATTCCTGCTTGCGGTTGCCCCGTAATTAAAATCGTCTCCAATTCTTCATGAACTCAACAGTTTCCTCCTAATGAAGAGAGGCAGATGAAAGAGACCTTCACTGGGAAAAAGGACTCAGTTATAAATATTCCATTACTTCATCCACCACAAAAGCTATTTGGATGCTGGAAGCTCAGCCTGGGCAGCCRGGGGCCAGCCCCCACCAGCCTCAGCAGATACCCCYGAGTGCTGGGGGGATCCAAAAAGCCTCTCCAAGGAAAATTCCTCCAGGAGCTCGCCTGTCTCTACCTCTTCTTCCTCATCCTCCTCCCCTTTGGYTACTGCAGTGGGACAACAGCAAAGGGCAGGAATGGCTGGGCCATGTGGATYATCCTAAAAATGGGGTGATGTCCCCTCCTGCTGGGGATGAGTCCCATGGGACAWCACATTCCATGGGGAAACACAGGAAGCTGCTTGCCCTGCCTATCTCACCATGCACRGAGCAGAATCCAGCCTGGAAGCGCTGATTTTCCATCCAGCCCACAGCAGAGCCACCCCAGGCCTCTTCATTCCCAGACTTTGGAGCACTAAAATATAAATAAAGCCTCCCTGCCTCCGCCAGGGATGGACACAGAGATGGATTTCCCCTGGCAAGGGCTCCAGGGAGGGGAGGGACAACGCCTGCTCTTCCTCTTCCCTCCTCTGCTCCAGAACCAGCCCCTTCCATCAGATTTCCTTCCAGGAAACTTCGCCTGAGCCTTTGGGATTAGAACAATATCAGGACTGGGTTGGAGAGGGTTGTGCTCAGGGCAGCCCAGCTCTCCCAGAGCCTGTCCCACAGCACTCCCAGGCATTTTAGGAACCATCCCCCAGCACCAACAAGCCCAAAGCTCCCAGAGCTCTGATSCCACTCCCAGGATGACAGGCATCACTCCCAAGGCTGCACAGGGATGTGGAGCACTGCCTTTGCTCCCCTCTCCGTGGGCAGGCTGCAGCCCACACCAGCAGCAGCTGCCATAAATCCCTTGGGATTTGGCTGYGGGATCCCTGGACCACAAAGCAGCCCCRAGGGCCAGAGTCACCATCCCAAACCCCTGCACCACAGAAAGCACAGCCYCGAGTCTCCAAACCACAGAGATCCCTATTTAGAAATTAAAGTCATATTTTAAATTTAATTAACAATATAATATTAAATAATTAATAATGCCACRTAAATATTAATATTCATAATATGYAATGATGAATGTTTAYGWTATTTTCTATAACAACACACCCCCAAGATGCTGTGACCCTGGGTAAACCCTTCCTTCCCAGTAGGAGGCACTTTTGGGGAGCCTCATTCCCAATATCCCAGTAACAGAGGAGTTCACAGGCTCCTCTACATGGGATTGGTGCCCAAACCCATTCCCACTCTGGGGAATGTGCAGTGCTTGCTGCACACGGAGAGGGAAAAAATGGGATGCAAAGCGCTCTGCGGACACACAAGAACCCAAAAACCAGCTCCATTTTATGCCAAAAAATTCAAATCCATGCCTGAACTATCCAGAGCTCCTGCTGCCCTCTGTGGAGTCCTCGCCTCYAGCTCCAAATCCAGCAAAACAAAGCCAAACCAAGTTCCTGATTTTTTTAATCCTGGGGCGGGCAGAGGGAGATTTGTCTTCCCTCAGCAGCGCCACTCTCCAGTTTTCCAGCTGGGAAAGCTCCTCAGCCACGCCACAGCCTCCATCAACTTCCCTGCCCCGGCCACAATCAGGGAAAGCTTTATGGGGAAAATATCCAAAGCCCACTTTTCAGTCAAGGGGGGAAAAAAAAGAAGTATAAAACTCAATTAAGGAGCAGGCAGATATTTTAACCAGCGCCATGGTTTGTATACTCCATCTGGAGTCCAAAGGCTGCCGGGTTTTTTTTTTAGCAGGAGGGAACTGACATCATCCTAATTTCAAATTCCCATTTATTTTTACATCTGGTCTGAATTAATCTTTCTCAGCGTCCTGACTTTCATGTAATGGAATAATTGCTTACAGACTCGGGGTTTAAAGAGCCTGAATAAACCCAGTTTWAAAAAAAAAAAGAAACCCCTTTAAAAACCGATAGTAAAAATCCAGTACCTAGAACCAAACTCCAATATGCCTTCGGGATTGGGAATTTTAAACGGAACATCTCTTTCAGGCAAGAGAGCTCGAATTAATCCAAGATTCCGAGAGGGAGAGCGAGCCCTGTGGAAAAACACCAACACAAACCAGCCCAGAATTAGGCAGAGCAGCAAAGCTCCATCRGTGCCACGCGGGAAGAGGCTCTGGAAAAGCAGAGTTTGGCTCAGAGGGAAAAACATCCTGATGGCCAGAAAGGCACTGGCCACGAGCAGGAAGAGGAGGATTCAGGAATGGGAGATGGCAGAAGGGTGGCAGGGGGCCAGGGGCATGGCAGGGAGGGATGTGCCTCACTCCCACGGGCGAGTCAAAGGACGCAGGAACACCAAGGATGGCGCTGGGAAAGCTCAGCCCCATTTCCCCGCTGCCACCAGGGCACCCGGTCACATAGAGCCCRGCTTAGGAGCTGCATGGATTTATCCAGAACGTGTCAGGGATGGCATTCCCGGTGGGAAACAGGGAGAGGGCCATCAGGGACAGCACCAGGGAGCAGCTGAGCACCTCCATGGGGTGAGGGGAGCCCGGGGACAAGGGGGTCCCACAGGTGGCTGTGACCCAGGGACAGGAGGATCCATGGATGAGAGGATCACAGGCATGGGAACCAGGAGATGGTGGGGACCATGGCTGAGGGGACCTGTGGGTCACCACAAGCCACAGAAAAGAGCTGGCACAGGCACAGGGCACCCAGGGGTGAGGGGACCCACTGGGGATGTGTGACCAAGGGGTGAGGGGACAGTTGGGTGAGTGTGGCTCCGGAGACAAGGGGGCCTGTGGGTGAGACCAGGGGTAAAGGGATCCATGGGTACCTGTGACCAGGGACAAAGGGACCCATGGCACCTGTGACCCAGGACAAAGGGACCCATGGGCACCTGTGACCCAGGGACAAAGGGACACCATAGGAGCACCTGTGACCCAGGGCAAAGGGGATCCATGGCATCTGTGACCCAGGGACAAAGCGACACATGGGCACCTGTGACCCAGGGACAAAGGGATCCATGGGCACCTTGTTGAACCAGGAATGAGGGGATTTGTGGGTGAGGGGACCTGGGGGTGTGTGTCACCCACGAGCAAGGGGTGTCATGGGTGAAGTGACCCGTGGGTGAGTGTAACCCAGGSACCAGGGGACCCACAGGYGACTGTGAACCAGGAATGAGGGGASCCRTGSGTGACAGTGACCCACAAGTGAGAGGACCTGTGGGTGAAAGCAAGGGGTCCCATGGGTGAGGGGACCGGTGGGTGAGTGCCACCCAGGGAAAAGGGTCCCAAGGGTGAGTGAGACCTGTGGGTGAGTGAGACCATGGGTGAGTGAGACCCGTGGGCGAGTGTGACCCAGGGGCAAGGAGATCCACGGGTGGCTGAGACCCAGGAGCCAGGGCTCCCACAGATGTGGGGACCCAGGGGCGAGGAGTCCCACAGATGTGGGGACGAGTGTGACCCAGGGGCCGGGGGTCCCTCAGATCTGCACCCGCGTCATACGATAGCGTTGTGCACCAGCAGATAATGGTACTGACCGTAGCACTCTGTCCGACGAGTGTCGCGTACACCGAGACAGCATGTTCGCACCCGTGGGGGAGCGTACTCTGGTTCGTAACATGGTGTCGTATCTAATCTCTGTTCCGACACTAGGCTCTCTCATAACACGCGACTTATGAGCACCTCCGGTCTCGCACCTCCTATCCCTCTCTACATGCCCCGCGGTTATATATCCGCACGTAGTCTACTACTGCACACACACTATCTATCCGGGACATGCCTAGTGGACAGCCCTTACAGGCCATAGGTGCCGGAGCGAGTCCACGTGCAGGGCCTGTTAGCGCCTCTCTCACAGATACCACGCCGTGAAGCTGCTGGGGAGCGGATCCATGATTATAAGCGTGCTTACCGAGAGGAGGATGTAGAGAAATCCTCGGAGGAGCGTCGAGCCCTCTCGTCTACCTCTTCTTCCTCATCCTCCTCCCTTTGGCTATACTCCGCACAAGTAGGTGTGAAGAGCAGCAAAGGAGCAGGAATGAGGTGCTGACTCGGGGGGGCCGGCATGTGGATTAATCCTTAAAAAGGTGGATTCGCCTGATGAGCTCCCCTGGGGGCATGGGCACTACCCGCAGTGCGGACACCAGGCATGTCTTTTCGGCCGAACACGAGGAAGTGCTAGCGTGTCGCCCCGTGCCCCTAGAGTGCTGCACAATCGCGCGAGCTTATGCGCATCGCTCAGCCTCGAAAGCGCTGATGTTCCTATGTCCTACCCACCAGCCGGAGCCACCCCAGGCCTCTTCTTTCCCTATGACTTGAGCACTAATAAATATAAATATAATGCCTCCCTTGTGCCGCGGCGTTGCTGGCGGCCGTCGGGGGCCGTGGGGGGTTCCCGGCGGAGCCCGCAGCTCCCGCGGCGGGGCGGAGAAGATGACTGCATGTCTGCAGCCGGGGCCGCTCGCACGCGCTCCGCCCAACTCGCCCCCGAAAGCGCAAAGCGGGCCGCGCCGGCCACCCGCGCACGGCCCCGCGGGGCGAGCGAAGCCGGACCGGCGAGGCGCGAAGCGACCGAAAAGGAGCGAACCGGTCTGAGGCGCGCCGGGGCTGAGGGCGAGCGCGAGCGCGGTGCGGGGCGACCGGGCACGCACCTAACCTTGCGGCTGACGGAGCGCGCTGCGTGCCGGCCGTCGCGAACCGAGCCGAGCCGTGCCGTGCCGAACCCCGCCGTGCCGAGCCGAGCCGTGCCGAGCCCAGCCCAGCCCAGCCCATCCCGCCGCCCCCGCCCCTTCCCGGGCCGCCCCGCACCGCCCCGAGCGGCACCGGCACCGCCTCCCGCCCCGGCGCCGGGCCCGGGACAGCGGGGACAGGGTCGGGAACGGGGGGGCCCCGGGCTGGAGAGACGAGTGGTGGCCCCGGAGGAGGCGTGGGGAGCCGGGCACGGTGCCCACGGAAGGCTCTGGGAAGAGCCTGAGCATGGCATCCCCTGGGAGGACGCTCGGGCACCGTCCCTGCGGGATGGAGCCAGCGAAGGTGCCCGGGAGCGGAGCGGAGCATCCTCCAGCGGGGARCGTGGCCGGAGGAGCCTCCGAGGGCTGGGGAACCCGGCTCCGGAGGGCTGGGAGAGCTGGGGTGTCCAGCTTGGATTGACYGTAGAGCCCCTTCCAGYGGGGCTCCAAGAGRAGTGGAGGGAGTTTGGATARGGGGGAATGGCTTCCCACTGCCAGAGGGCAGGGATGGATGGGAKATTGGGAAGGAATCCTTCCCTGTGAGGGTGGGAGGCCCYGGCACAGGGTGCCCAGAGAAGCTGTGGCTTCCCCTGGATGTGTCCAAGGCCAGGCTGGACAGGGCTTGGAGCAGCCTGGGATGGTGGAAGGTGCCCCTGCCCATGGCAGGGGTTGGAACAAGATTTTTTAAAAGATCTCTTCTAATCCAAACAACCCTGGGTTTCTRTGATCTCCCGGGGAAGGGACTCACATGTCCTTGGGGGGGGGGTCCCACCCTTGTGTAGGGGACCCCCCACAYCCATCCCAGTATCCCCAGCCCTTGGACATCATAGAATCCCAGTTTTTAGGAGGCAGGAGCAGAATTAAACCCCATTCCTATCAAACCTCCCCCTAGCACCTGGATGAAGGTGAGTGGGGCTCACTCATGTGAGGCCTGGCCACCCTTTGGAGCTGATGCACACACAGATCCCTCTCTATAGGTGACCCAGGCCCGGAATAGCAACAGCAGCAGCACCATAAATTAGCAGCAAAGCATCTCCGAGCCGCTCCTCCTTCAGAAGTGCCATCTGGCGAGATTGTTTTTGGAGGAGTTATTTATTCCTCAGTTTAACCGTCTAAAGGCGTTCCTCGGGCTGACCTGCGAGGCCGCCTCGGCCCCCGCAGTCTCTCCGAGGCTCTGGGAGAGAGGAGCCGCTTGTTCCCAGCCCTAAATAAAGAGCAGCTCTGCTGTGAGCACCCTGACACTCCTTGCTGAAATCTGTCTGCAGCTCACCAGCTCGTGCTGGGTAATTCCATTATGGGAGTGCACGGTACCGGCGCTGGGAACCCAACGCGCCGCTCTCCTCGTGGAGAAAAACAACCTGGCTTTCTGCAGGGATGGGGCTGGATATCCCTTGGGTTTGGGCTCACTCTCATCCTCCTGTCCACGCCAGGTGGAATTGGGAGAGGGTTTCTACCCCACAGCTCCTGCTCRAGTCCTTACAAAGCCATTGGTGCCACTGCCAAGGGCATGGAGAGCATCCTGTCCAAGCAGGGCCTGTCATTCCGAGCAGGGCCYGTCTTTCCAGCCAGAAATGTCTTTTTTTTCCCCAAAAAACTCCTTCTGGAAACACCCCTCCTGCAGTTAACACAAGCAAAGCCTCCCTTTGGCTCATTCCTCTGAGCCCACAAATCATTTTAGGGCTGTGGGGCGGCACAAGCAGGACAGGACCCCGTTGCTGCGGTGCTGAGGAGGACGAGTGGGTCCTGCTGAGCACATCCCAGGCCCTGTGGAGCACAGGGATCCAGGAACCCAGCTCCTGCCTTGCTGCAGAGGCTAAATAAAGCAGCAGGAAGAGCTCTGGGATGCCAGCGAGGCGATGTATAAACACCGACGTGGATGGCGCGGCTGCTCCAGAGATGGGGGGAAAATCTCGGCTCATTCCAAAGGGAGAAGCTCCCAGGGCTGGAGGAGACACTCCAGGAAAAGCCATCCCAGGCTGCAACGTGGGGAGAGCTCGGAAAGATGGACCTCAGCCAGGGTCTGCTCTGCCTCTGCTCTCTGTGAGAGGAAAAGCCCAAAGACTCCGGTGACATTTCCCTCACAATTCTGGAATTAATCTCCCTCAGAGTCCCAAGGAGCAGAAATGCAGATGGAATATGGAAAAAAAAAAAATTGAATTCTTTTGGGGTTGGTTTGGGTTTTTTTTTGCATTGCCAAGCCCATCTCAAAATAATAATAAAATAAAAAAAAAAAAAGGTGGTGTGGTTATGACTGAAAATACCATTCCCATAAAATACATGGATTTTTCCCTCACTGGATGTATTTATATGGAAAGGACAGGAAATAGCAGCAGCTCACTGTGATCCTGCATTATCACCAGGCGAGTGTCTCCCATCCCAGAATTTCAATGCTGCCATTGTCACTGGCAGGAAGGGACACAGAGACGTGGGAGCTCTCTTATCTCAGAGCGTCCCTCGGATTTTGTTAATGGCATAAAAATTATTATTCAAMAAGCAACAAAATAACAACTAAACACATCCTTCTCTGCATCCCATCCCCTTCCCAATGGCTGCTGGATCAGGCTTGCTGCTTTCAGTGCCCAGCATCCATTTCTAGGGAGTTTTGGGATGTCCTGCTAGGAAAATTGACCCTGGAGCAGCAGCACAGAGACCTCAGCRCTGACCACAAGCCTTGTGGGGTGCATTTGGGGACAGGGGTGTCACCTCTGCTCGATGACACCTGGCACAGCATCACACTCCACGATCCTGATGGGCCCCTTCCAACTCAGCATATTCCAGGGCTCCAGCTCTGGCTGCAGCTGGGATTTAGAAATTCCTCCYTGGACAAGAGAGGAAAACAAATCCCAGCTACTGTGAGAGGGCTGTGCTGGGGCTGGGAAGGTTTCTCAGCCCATAAGGGGAAGAAATTAAATAAAGAATCCCTGGTGTGGAGCCACAACAGCCGGAGCGTTGCTATAAACTSTGGAGAGGAGCTGGAGCTCGCTCCCATTCCTGCATTTCATGGGGATTTCCAAGGAAGCTCTGCCTCCCTCCCTGGCCAGGCTGGGGTGGCTGAGCCCCTGTCCCCCCAGCACAGAAGCAACCAGGCTGGAGGGACCCYCTCCAGCTTTTCCTGGGCTGTTTWGGAGAATTYCATCTGATTTTTGGCCATAAATACCCAATTCACGGGGATCTCATCCAGCCTCTGCTTCAATTTGGTTTGAATGTAATATAATTAATAACCTTGAGCTTATTAATTCATAATAAATAAATAATAATAATAAATAATTAAAAGCTTGAGCACATATTGGGACCCCTCCTCAGGGTTTTTGTCCCAGTGCTGCCCCTGGGGGTACCCACCTGGGGACAGCTCCAACTCCATCCATCCCAGCTGAATTTTGGGAAAACTAATCCCTGGATGGTGCTGGGAAAGGGGGAACATTCCCTGGGAGAGGTCTGGGGACACCCCAGCTCAGGAGCCAGGTGGGGAGCAGGATGGCTCCTTAATTCTGGAACTTTGGCAATGCCAAACCACCCCTGGCTCCCCAGGAATTCAGGGGATGCTCCCAGAGGGGCTCTTCCCATCCGATTTTAGCTGAGGGAGGATCCTACTACATTTAACTGCTCCCCCAAAATCCCCCTCTGTATTCACCGTGCCCAGCCTTTGCTGGAAAGTCAGCAAGGACGAAAATAAAAAGGAGCTGCATGAGATTTCAACCCAAAGTGGCTGGAAAATGAGAAAATCCAGCCTGAATCCCCGAGTGTTGGAACCATCAGGAAAATCCAAGCGTGCACCCGGCAGGGGAGCATCCCCCGGCTCGGCAGCGCTGATCGGTGCCTTCTGCTGATGGAGCCCGGGTATTCGCAGCTCCTCCAGCCCAGCATCCTCCTCCTCAGCAGCAGGGATGCCACTGGAGCCCGGGACATTCCTCGGGATGGCCGGAGGGAAAGGCGGGATCGCCCCCAAACTCAACCCCCCGCTCCTCACCCAACCCGRGCCACCAAGGTGGGGTTTATCAGCAAATTATTGATAAATTCAGGGATTTCCAGGCAGGGATTTTCTATGGAGTAAGTCTGCTTTTCCCACAGCTCCATTCCCAAATCCACTCTCATTTCCCTCTTTAAAAACCCCATTTCCCTCCTCCCATCCTTTCTGTTTTGGGGGAGCCCCAAAAGGCTTTCTCATGGCCTAGAGGTTATTCCTAGAGTTTGCTCCCAGGCTGGCAGAGCTGCTGCAATCCCATGGAATTGTGGTGTAAAGCAGGAAAGGGCGGTGGGGAGGGGCAGACAGGGAGGAAAGATCACAGGAGTGAGCAGGGGAATATTTTTAGCCCGTCTGTTCACCAGCACTCCATGATTCCAATCCCATCTGACAGAGGGGCAGACGCCTCAGGGCTGCTGAAACAGGAGAGAAACCCCAGCAAGGGCCCCCTCAGGGGGGGTCACCAACAGCCCTGACCTACAAAACATCAGAGAATTCCCCCCTCAGTTGGGTGGGGAGGGAGGAAAACCGGGAATTTCTCTGCTGAAAAAAAAAAAAAAATTAAAAAAGTTGAGTTCAAGTGGTGAAAGACATCAAAGAGGCAGGGCTCTAAAGGAGGAGGTGTGGTGGGCACATTCCCCCCTGGCACCCTGGTGATCCAGCTCCTGGCTCACCTGTGCCCATGGATTTTCCATGGCAACAGGGCTGGGTTAYAAATTTGCAGGAGCCACGGTGAAATTTGGGAACGGGGTCATGAATCTGAAGGTTTTGCTCCAAACCTGATGCAGGGTGGATCTGGGATAAAGCTGGGAAAAGGGGTCAGGGGGGCAGGGCTGGGTTTGCTCTGTGCAAAGTGCAGCAGCATCAGGAAGGGATTGGGCACGAGAGGTCATGGACCAGCACCACATTCCCACTGGGAGAACTGGAGATCCTCCAATGCACTTCCTGAAGGGAACCTAGCAGAGCCCTCACAGCCTGAGCCAGTTAAATTGTCACCCTGATTTTTTTAAAGATTTTCTAAGCCTTCTGATGTTTGCACTCTTGTAACAAACTTTCTGACACGCTTTCTGGAAATAACTTCTTGTTTTGCATTCTTTTATAGAGGAGGAGAAATTTGATGCATTGTTAGGTTTGTCTAGTGTCATTGGAGAGGTGACACTGGACAAACTCCAATCCGCTGTCACTTTTGAAAATCTATAAATGTTAGAGTCAGAAAATTAACTTCCTTTTTCCACCTTGAGAACAGCAGTGTGTGYGTGTCGTGTTATTTCGTGTCCTATAGTGACAGTTAAATTAGGATTCCCCATGACTTAATAAATAAATTAATTAAAATAATTTTTAAAAAATTCATTAAATAAATTTAATAATTCCCCATAATTTAATTTAAACCCCAGCTCCATCACAGAAGGACACAAAGGYTCCCATCCCATCCCGTTCCCTCCACCCACACCACCGTGCCCTGGGGTGGCACTGCCCTGCTGGGATGTGCTTTCCTTGGCGTGGTTTGTGACAACCCTGGTGCTAGCACAACTTTTTTGTGGAGCTTCTTGAATAACCCTAATCCTCATCCTAACCCTAACAGCTCTGCTGGTGCTGTTTCCATCCCCAGGGAAAGCAGGCAGGCACCTTTTGCCCGTGGAAACAGGACACCAGCCTGGTGCTGTGTAAACAGGATATTGCAGCAGGGAAAAGCCAGCCCAGTCCCCCCCTCCATGCCCAGGGAGCTTGGCCATGGCCCCATGTGTCCATCAGGCACCCATCAATGATTTACTGCTGCTCTGAAGAGCTGTTTGTGCTCCCGGCCTCGCCGGCGGCCCCGGCCAAGGTCAGCGCTCCATTTGGCAGGGAAGGGATGGATGCCAAAGGGGACAGGGGATGGGAGTGCAAGGCAGGGAGAGGCAGAGCCCTCTTGGACCCCAGAGCCCCCTTGGACCCCAGCAGCAGCTCCAGGAGCTCATCCTGAGCATCCCTGCTCCCACCAGAGGAGCCCAGAGCAGCTGGGGACAAATGATTCCACRTTTCCATGATTTGGGTTGGATCTTAAAGCCCATCTCATTTGATTCACCACTTCCACATCTTCCTCACCCCACTGTGGCACCCYAGGGGTGCCAAGGCTGGTGCCAACAGCCCCTGCCTGGGGTTTGAGTCACAGCAAGGCTGAAAATCCC
>NDFG01000032.1:195207-209034 GCA_002167245.1 Sporophila hypoxantha
TCCCTGAGCTCCCAGGTTTTCCAAGCTCCCTGGCCAGGTTGCTGTGGTCCCATATCCCTGTATCCCTTCACTTTGGTCACCTCCTTTTTTCTCCCCACGCCTTTCCTTCCCTCTCCCTCCCAAAAATGGGCTAAAACCCCCACTTTTGGGGCTGCACAGGGAACCAGCACTGGACACCAGCTCTGAAACCACCACAGGCTTTGGGCTGGGCTTTATCCCAGCCTGGTTCCCTGGGGAATCWCACTGGACAGGAGTCACTGAGTGCTCTGGCACACATGGGACAGCCGGGAGCTGGCACCATGTCCCAAAAAGCTTTGAAACCCCCCAGATTTAGTCCTGGATTGGGAATATCTCCCTGCTGTGGCAGCAAACAGTTCATTTGTGTGCTTATTTGCTTATTTAGCTGTAAATTAATATCAGAGCTCAGGAATGTTCTTCTAAACTTGTGAGCAAATGTATTTGAGGGCTGGAAAAATCATGGTGTATTATTGCAATGTGTTTTTCCAGATGGGATTTTGGGGTGCTCCTTTGGCAGGGAAAGTCTGTGGAGATATATATATATATATATATATAAATTTATATATATATATAAATATTAATACATATTTATTTTTATAATACTTTAATATATTATATATAATGTTTCATTATATAAATATTAATATAGAAAATATACTTTTAGATAATATTTAATATATATTATATATTAGATAGATATATTTTATATCTATCTATATATATTAAAATATAGAAAATATATGTATTTATTTATTATATATAAATATATAAAAATGTATATTTATATATTATATATAAATTTATAATTATATATATTTATAATTATCTATATGATATATGTTATTTATATATATCATTTGGTCATTTAGATATAAAACCTGAGCAACCTGTGCTAGTGGAAAGTTTCCCAGCCCATGGCAGGGGTTTGGAATGAGATGGTCTTCAAGATCCCTTCCAATCCAAACCATTCTGGAATTCCATGATTCCTGCTGCCTCCCCTCCCTCCTCTGCAGCAGGAAAAGGCATAATTTCATTTKGGTTTGGTTTGAAGGGCAGCTTTCAGTGGAATTTTTCTCCTACACCMTTTCCCTGGGAAGCAGCAGCTGTGGATCTCTGGGTTTTCCCCTGCCAGCCCGTGGCACAGAGGAAAGGAGGTGTCTGAACGGTGACAGTGCCATCCCCAGCTCTCACCCAGCAGGGTTACCCAGCTCCAGAAGTGTTTATCYCTCAGGAAGTCATCAAAGCTCCTCCTGGAAGAACATTGTCTCCCACATTATCACCAAACTGAATTTCTGGAAAACGTGGCCTTGAAATGACATCACTCCTTCTTGTCTGGGATGTGCAGGACACCTGAAGGGGCTGAGGGGACACCAAGGCCAGCTGAGGCTCAGGGATGTGCCCCAACCCAGCTGATTTCCATCCCAAAGGATATGCAGGACACCTGAAGGGGCTGAGGGGACACCAAGGCCACGTGAGGCTCAGGGATGTGCCCCAGCCCAGCTGATTTCCATCCTGGGGGATGTGCAGGACACCTGAAGGGGCTGAGGGGACACCAAGGCCAGCTGAGGCTCAGGGATGTGCCCCAGCCCAGCTGATTTCCATCCCAAAGGATGGGAGTTCCTGGGGTGAACACAGTGCCCAAGCCACCCATCATGAGTGGTGTGGCACCTGTCTCTTATACACATCTAGATGTGTATAAGAGACAGGCTCAGGGATGTGCCCCAGCCCAGCTGATTTCCATCCTGGGGGATGTGCAGGACACCTGAAGGGGCTGAGGGGACACCAAGGCCAGGTGAGGCTCAGGGATGTGCCCCAGCCCAGCTGGTTTCCATCCTGGGGGATGTGCAGGACACCTCAAGGGGCTGAGGGGACACCAAGGCCACGTGAGGCTCAGGGATGTGCCCCAGCTTTCCAGGATTTCCATCCCAAAGGATGGGAGCTCCTGGGGTGAACACAGTGCCCAAGCCACCCCCCATGGGTGGTGTGACACCCTGACCTGGGGTTCTGCACTTCCAGGAGGGAATTTGCTCCATGTTTAGACCCTTCCCAGGCTCTGGGATTGTCCCARGAGCCCAGGTTTCATTAGAGCAGACTGGGAGGGGAAGAGTTGGCTCACCCTTCCCCAGGGCTGTGTCTGGGAGCTGGGGCAAGGCAGGAGGGAGGAATCACAGTTTTGGGGATRGATCTGGGCCACCCCAAAAATGCCCTTTGCTGCCCTGGAAGCTCCCAAACCTCTGCTCCATCCCTGGAAGTGTCCAAGGCCAGGTTGGATGGGGCTTGGAGCAACCTGGGACAGTGGAATAAATGGAATGAGTCCCTGTTTCTGTCAGTGGGGTTGGAACTGGATGGTCTTGAAGGTCCCTTCCAACCCAAATAATTCTGGGATTTTAGGGTTCTAGCCCATTTTGGGGTCCCATCCCAGCAATGGGTACAGCAGCCCTCCCCTCCAGGGCAGGACCTGTGTCTGTGGGATTATCAGGGCAAGGCCCCATCACCAAAACCTCAATCCATTCTCCCACGAGCTCACATTTTCATGGCACCCTCAAAATCCCTGGGTTCCTACCCCAAACATCCCAGAGCAGCTGGACCTGGCCCTCTCCCCTTCCCARCCAAGCTGTTTATGAGCTCTGTGAGCACAAGAAACCAAAAGCAGCTGTGGCTACGACCTCCTTTTATGTGATTCCTTTTTATTCCTTCCTCTGAATTTTTATGATCCAGATATAAAGCCCTGGGMAAGAGAGGTTGAAAGGAGAACCCTGACACCCATTACTGCAGGGGCATGAAATGCAGAGCCCTGACTCTGATCCCTCCCAGGGGATTATTTCAATCCAATCCAAAATGATTTCAATGATCCAAATGATTTCAATCCAAATCCAATGGAGGTTTTTTTGTTTATTTTTAAAGAAAATACTAAAAATAAAGCTCCTGGAAGCCAGTGATGGGCAGTGAGGGAGAAATCCCAGGTGTTCCTTGTTCAGCCTSGCCCACCTCATGTTTGCACAATTCTGCCCTGTGCCAACATTACTTTGTCCAAGGCCTTCCCTGAAGGAAGGAAAGGGGTGAAKGATGCTGTGGGCATCCCAGGAAAATTGGGAAACTGTCACCCCACTGCCACCTTGCTTGTGGCACCATTCCCAGCTGCTCCAGCAGCACTTGCTGTATTTAAAATTAAAGCATTGTTTCTGCAGAGGGTCCTGCTGTGTTATCCCATCCAATAAACCCAATCCTGGCTCAGCCCAGATCCCATCCTGCTCCAAAGCCCAGGGACAGATGCCTCCATCTCCAGCCATGATTTTCTGCAGTGCAGGGCTCCCCTTTGCACCAAACTCAGCCCTTAGACTCCTGTTCTCAAAGGAATCCCTAATTTTGGTGCTTTGCAGAGGGGGGTCCCCAGACTCAGCCATCCCAGGTAATCAAGCTCCCYCCAGCCAGCTCCCCTGATTTATGGAATTCCAGAATGGTTTGAGTTGGAAGGGACCTTAAATCCCATCCAGTGCCACCCCCTGCCATGGCAGGGACACCTTCCACTGTCCCAGGCTGCTCCAAGCCCTGTCCAACCTGGCCTTGGGCACTGCCAGGGATCCAGGGGCAGCCACAGCTGCTCTGGGCACCCTGTGCYAGGGMCTGCCCACCCTCASAGCCAGGAATTCCTTCCCAATATCCCATCTRWCCCTGSCCTCTGGCAGTTTGAATCCATTTACACCCCAAATCCTCCCATTGGATGTGGCAGCACATCCCACACCCCAGATTTCCACAAACCCTCAGCACACACTTGGAGCAGGTTGTTTTATGGCACCAGTGATTAGGAAGATGCTGCCTTGAAGAAAAGAAGGGTTTGGGCTGTCAGAGCAGGAATTCAGGGCTCTCTCCAGCCCTGTGGTGCTCTGGAGAGCCTGGAGCTGCCCAGGGCTTACCCTGACACCAGCTGCTTGGCTCATCACCCCCAAACCAAAAATCCCCCCAAATAAAACTTTAAAAAATCACAAAGTCTCCAATTTTGTGTTCTGTATGTGAGGAAAGAGCTGCAGCATCTCTCCCTGAAGCAGCCAGGACTCCTGTGCTCTGCCAGGGCAATTGCCCCTGGTGAAGGCTGGTGCCACCTCCTCATCCCCCATCACCCACAGTGGGGATTTTCCCCTCTTTCCAGCACTATTCCCAGTGCCTGAGGCTTTCCCAGTTTCTCAGGAACATGGAATGCTGCTGCACACATGGATCTGCCCAGCCAGTGCTCCTAGGAGGTGATCAGCTGAACAAAGTAGAGAAATAACCCTCCCAGTTTCTTTTTCCAAGTATCAATCCCTGGTTTTAGGTATAATCAGGRCAGTTTCCAAGGCACAAAAAGCCTTTTTTCCATTCCTCCCTCCCCAAGCTCAGCAAACAGCCCTACCTGCAGAGCCAGCTTGGATTTATCACATTCCCATGGCTGTGTTTATGACWGGGCTGGATCTCAAGCTGTTACATGAAGAACACCAGGCCTGCCCTCCCTCGAGCTAGGCTTCACACCCAGCCTAAACCTAAACCTAATCCAAATCTCATCCCTCAGACACCCCAATTACCCCGTGCAGGGATTGCTCCTACCAGCTCCTGGAATTGTGCTGCTCCTTCCACACACCATAGAGAGATCCTTCACCTCCCCAGCCATTTCAGGAAAGGACAACACATCTGTGGGAGCAGCAGAACCCCATCCTGGAGCTGCCCCATCCCAGCACTGCCCCATCCCAGCAGCGTGGGAAGCTCCCCACACAAGTGCCCAGGCCAGCTGGGTGGGGTGAGCCTGGAGAAGACATTTAATTACACAGGGCTGGGTGTTTTTCCAGTTGCAGAAGCCCAGCTGATTATTCCCTCCCTGTGCCAGGTGCCATTAGTGCTGTTTGACTACTAATTGGCAATTAATAATATCTTTGCATGATGCAAATGGGTTCTAAACACCTGCAGATCGATTCTTTTGATGCCTTCAGGTTTGCAAAGTGCAGCAGTGTTTGGGGGCTTGGATGATGTAATTTTGGTTTTGCTATGAGCTGGAWAAGTGGGTGTTTAGTGGTGCAAAAGGATCATTCCCACAGCACCTGTGGATTCTTTGCTTCTTTTTTGCCAGGGTTGGGATTAAGTACATGAKATGGAATTTCTTGTTAGGACTCAGATGTTTATCAGTTCTTATYTCTGTCCCAGTCTCACAAACCCTGAGTTCTGCAGCACTTCACTCTAACAAACTAAAAATGGAGCCCCATCTCGCTCTCTACAAGGCCTTTTAAGGATAAACTGTCCAATTAAGAAATGACACCTCAATTATTTTCACTTTTAACCCAATAACCAACCACCCATGCCCACAATGGGAACTTTTTATCCAATTACACAAAACCACCCAAACCTATGGAGAAGGAGGTGAAGAAGAAGGAGCAGCCTTCACCCTGAAACCTCCATCTTGTTTTTTTATATATTTCTATATTCTAAAACTTTAAACTCTAAGTTTCCCACCCTGTGATATCACACACTTCTATTCAAACTCCACACCCACAATCCCAGTTCTGTCATTCCATTCTGGAAGCTTCTCCACAGCCTCAGGTCAGCGCARTGTTCTCCTGGGGGTCAGAGCCTGGCAGCACAGAAAGTTGCTGAAATTCCCAGCAATTCCCAGGGTTCCAAGAAGCCCCCAGCAGGAGTGGGCAGCCCAGGGAATGGCTGGCTGGGGAATTTCCCTGGCTGACCCATGGGATGGGTGCCAGGGCTGTGGGGCAGGGCTGGGGCTGCTGCTGCCCAGCTGATCAAAAGGCCACTGGGACGTGTCTGTCTGCCCATGGACGGGACATGCCAGGCTGGTCCTGCTCCAGGTGCCACGGGGGAGGAGGCAATGACATGAAAAACAGCCTCAAATCCCAACAGGAACGGGATGGAAGGCAGCATGGCACAGAGGCAGCTTTGCTTATGCTAATGGGGGAGAAGAGTCTGCAAACAGCTCCAGGTGAGAAGATTGGGCTGGGATTTTCCRCGGGCAGGCAGCCAGCCCCAATCCCTTTTATCTGCTCTCGGGAATGTCTGATTCCTGGGGGGATGGCTGCCCCTCACCCCGAGGCTCTCCAGCATCCTTGAGTTGCAGCATCCATGGGCCCCATTGCCCAGGTTGGGGTTTYTGGGGGGAATTTGGCTGCCCCTGAGCACCTCATTCCTGCAAACATCTGCAGGAGACTGGGGAGAAGCTGGATGAGCAGCACAGGCTCCACCCACGGTGTTCCAGAGGATTTGGGGTTATTTTTGGGAAGAAACACAGCATCATTTTGTTTTCTATTTCCAGGGGCTTTCATAGGGAAGGGGAATTGTGCAGAGAGGTCCTTTCCCCTCCACAGCCCCATCCCAGCAGGATCAGCTCCCTTGGGATTGTAAATAAAAGCCATGGTGGTGGCAACCCCTCCTGAGTCATTTACCTGCTTTAAATCCATCAGGATACAAAGMTGAGGTGACTTTTTCACAGCACAAGCTACTTCCACTCCAAGCTGTGTTCCCACACAGTCATTCCCTTTAATTTTGGGGGATCAGATAGCTCCTGTCAGCCCTGCTAACTCTGCTGGCTGCCCAGCAAGTCTTGCTCTGGGCTTACAGAGGCATCTCTAGGAAAGATAAGCAAGATGAAGGAATTACACACCCCAAAAGAAAAGAAGAGGCTCCCCAAGTGCAGTGGGAACACCTGCCTGGAATTCTGTCTCCCTGACTCCAGGACTGGTTTTGCAATCAGATCTCCCAGAGTATGAACTCACACAAAGAACATGGAAAACCAGCAAAGGCCCCATTTTACCCCCATCTGGGCAATTCCCAGAGATGGGTTTGCAGACCTGGAGAGCAGGAAAATAKAAGTCACTTGTGCAGTGGGCTGTGTGATGCTGTCAAGTGCTCAGGGAGATCTTTCAGGGAAAGGAAAGTGAGCTGGGAACAGAGCAAAAGTAATTTTTTCCCTGTTTCTGCCCAAAAGCTTTTCCTGACACTGAGCAGACCCTGCTCAGAGAACACCTCAATAAACATTTCCTTCCCAGGCTGCACATGAACTTCTCACAAAAAAATAATCTGTGTTCCTTTGATGAATCATTTGCATTCAAGGTAATTAAACTTTAATCAGCAAAGCCAAAGAAAATGAGGGGTTTTTTTCTCTCCAGCAGAGATGAGATAGAGCTGGACCTGATTCCTATCAAACCCAACACTGCCCAGCTCCTCCAGGTCTCCCCATCTCTTGTGGGAAACAGGGTGAGGAAGAACAAAGGGTGCTAGGAAACAGCAGGATAATCCATGGGTTTTCCAAGTGAAATGACAGCTCTGAGTTCATGGGGATAAAAATTCCCTGCTCCTCCCTGTCTGCTTTCTGGTGCCTCACTTGCAAACCCTCAGTGCTGGAAAAACCCTCCCCAGCCAGGCAGGGCAGCCGAGGGCAGGGGAGCTGCTCATTACCTGGGCTGGCTGAGCTGCTGGGAGTGAGGCTGCTCCCTTTCCCTTTCTGTCCCCTCCCTCTCTCCATCCCCATCCTTGTCCCCATTCCCATCAGATTCCCATTCCTACGCTTGTTCCTGTCCCCATTCCTGTTCCCATCCCTGTGCTTGTTCCCTGCTTGTTCCTGTCCATCCATCCTTATCCTTGTTCCCATCTCCATTTCTGTCACCATTCCCACCCCTTCTCACTGTTCATCCCATCCTTTTATATGTTTGTCCTCTGATCCCTGTTCCCATCGACTGTTTCTTATTCCCATTTCCTTCCCTAGTCTTTTCCCATCTCTATCCCAATCCCTACAACCTGTTCTATGCTCCTTCACTGAGACTCCTCATCGCTGCCATAACACTATGATCCTTGTTGCCGTATTATCCCCTTTTCCCTTTCCCGCGAACACTGTCGCTGGTCACCATTTTCAATCCCCATTCCTGTCACCATTCCACACCCTGTCTCCATGTTTTCATCCCCATCCTTATGTTTGTCTCTGTCTTTTATCGCTATTAAATTCCCACTATCTCTTCCAGATTACGCCCATTCCCTTCCTGACACATATGTTCTCCTTTTCCCCATCTCATCCTAATATACCTACACCCTGTGTAGTGCCTCTCGATCTTGTCTCTCCTTGTTCATTTGCCCACATCCTTATCCTTGTTCCGTCCTATATCTTGTTTCCCTTCCCCATTCCTGCACCATTTCAATTCCCCATTCCTGTCACCATTCCCACCCCCTTCTACACTTTCCTACGATCCTACAGCTTCCTTATTATTTGGTCTTTTCTGTTTACCCTGATAAATTCCCTCCTATTAATTAACTGTGTGTCTGCTGCATTTCCTCAATACACCCTCTTAATATCTATGTCTCGCCTACTCTCAAAATGATCCACTTCAATGCTTTCAAGGAGAGCAAAATGTTAATTTTTGTTTTTAAGTTGTCACTGTCAAACCACAGCAGGATAGTGCTAGGACTCTCACAGGGGCCTTGCCAGTTGCAGTTAACAGCCACACCTGGAGTGCAGATTTGAACTCTTGAGCCAAGAGAGCCTTCATGACAGCAGCACTCAGTGCATTGAGCTGCGCACTGGGGCAGGGATCATGGGCTCCTCCCAAACAGCACTTGCAGAGGACTCTTGGTTCATCTCTGGAAACAAACTGTGACTACATCAGAACACTCTGATTTCATGTGCATCACCAAAACCTGCCACCACCACGTCCACCTCTAGGTACGAAATCCCTGGTGGTAAGGATGTTGAGCTGCCTGGTAATAAATCTCAAAACAGGCTGACACAGGCAGCACCGGGGTTCCCAAATTCAAAGGCCACTGTTGGTTCCCAGGGCTGCCTTTCAGGTCTTTCAGGTCAACTCCCAGCACTAAGCATCCCACATCCTAAAGAAAAAGCCAGTAGTTGTTTAGGGGGCTTCCAAGACCAGTAGTTTTGTTTTACAGCACTTTCAAAATAGCAGAATAGTGCACAAGTGCAGAGAAATTGCCTACAAAAAAACTCACCATGTGGCTTTGGTGAAAACTGTTGGTTTCACCAGGCCCACAATTTCTCTCATTAGGGCTGTTTCTTTGCAGTCACTGCTTAGTATGTTATTGGCTCCCTCTAATAACCTCAGCAAGGAATGTAGAACCACCAAGAGAAAGTTGAGAACTGGAGAGGATTTCAGTGGGACTACATTGTGCACCTTTTCCTCTGATGTCCTGTCTTCAACATTCTGTTACTGAAATGGCAGGAGATGGGCAAGGGATGAACACTACGATCTCCTTTTGGGTTGACCTGGAAAAAAAAAAAAAAATGTCCAATGTGAACATTCATTTGAGAAAAAAAAAAAAAAAAAATCAAGGTTTTTTTTGAAGAAAATAAAAAATTTAAAAAAATCATACCTCATGCTTTGGTTGCAAGATGGGATGGAACACTAGGTGACCTGGAAATGTTACAACATCAATTTGAGGAAAAAAAAAAAATTTTAAAAAAAATCAAGTTTTTTTGAGGAAAAAAAAAAAAAATTAAAAATCATCCTCATGCTTGTTGTCTTCTTGGGGATTTATGGACTGTGTTGAAAAGAATTGAGGCTCACAGTGGTGGGCATCACAGCTGCACCCGTTCTTTGTGTGCTATCTTGGATTCTGGTCTCACAGGAGCATTTTGCTTTAATGCATGTCAAATAATCCAAGATTTTTGAGTAATGTGATAAACCAGGAAAAAATAAATTTGTTGCAAATCTGGTAGTTTTCATGTGCAAAATTAAGGCAAACAAGCCTCTTATCTGGTTTATTGCTATTGGCTTCCAGTTAAACCTGGGAGAGAAAAGCAAGGAGAAGGCGAAAAGACCAACAAAACTCTGAACTTTTTAAGTTCTTCAAAATGGTTTCTGTTTCAAGAGCAGATCAAACAGTATAGCCTGGTTCTAATTTATCCAGAGTTGGCTTACTCCCCTCTACTCGTTCTTTCCACCATAAGGACTTCTTTAATTCCTGTAAAACAACTGTAGTGTTCAGGAGAGTGTCTATTCTGAAAAGTTTTTCTATTCATAAAAAATGCATTGCTGAGTAAAACAAAACAAAAAAAATAAGCTCTAGCTCCTTCCAGATTGTTTTGGCCAGCTCATGTGAATTTACTGGCTGACAGATAAAAGATGTCTTTTTTCAAGCAGCCAGCCCTGAACACTCAGTTGAGGGATCATAAAAATCATCTGGTTACCTAGTGCCTCATCCAGCAACAATGCGGCAGGGACAATTTGTTCCCTGTCACCACGTGGGCAGCTCCATTACTCCCTCGAAGGAGCCAGGTCCGATGCCACCTTGGTGCCCCTGAGCCAGAGGCAAGCCTTCATCCCCTGCTCCCCTGGTGCCCGTGAGCAGAGGAGTCTCATCCCCCTGCTCTGCCAGCCTGGGAGCAGGGGTCTGGCACCCTTCCAGCAGGGATATTGCCAGATTGCAATTTTTCTTTCCCAAATTAGAGTTTAAGAATGCTGGCAGGAACTTTGCAGGAGCCAACAGACGCTGCCTCTCAGAGAGGAGCGTTGGCTGCCAATCAGCTGATTTGGCACATGCCGTTGCCTGTGAGGTGCTGTGAGCCAGAGGGCCTTCTGGGGGAGCGTCAGGAGCTCGAGCAGAGGCCTGAGCTGCCTCCTGCCTGGCCCTTGATCTTGCCACCCCCATACCCTGGGTGGTGCCACCCCCATACCTGGCTGTGCCCACCCGTAACGTGAGATTTGTGGCCACTCCCGATAACTGTGTGCCACCCCATAAATACCCTGTGTGCCATCCCATAACCCTGTGTGCATCCCATTAATAACCTCGTGCCACCCATACCCTGTGTGCCACCTATTCACCTGTCTGTTGCCACCCCATAGTAACCTGGTGTGCCACCCCATAATAACCTGTGTGCACCCCATAAACCTGTTTCGTTTGCCACCCCATATTAACCTGTATGTTGCCATCCATTAATAACCTGTGTGCCACAACTATAACCTGAGTGTGCCACCCTTATAACCTGTGTGCCCACCCCATAACCTGTGTGCCACCCCATAATAACCCTGACAGTGTGCCACCCCATAATAACCTGGTGTGCCCCCATAACCTTGATGTGCCACCCCATATTAACCTGTGTGCCATCCCATAATACCTGTGTGCCAAAACCCCCCCCCCTTATAACCCTGTGTGCCACCCTTATAACCTGTGTGCCACCCCATAACCTGTGTGCCACCCCATAATAACCTGTGTGGCCACCCCATAAACCTGTGTTGCCACCCTAATTAAACCTGTGTGTGCCACCCTATAACCCTGTGTGGCCACCTTATTAACCTGTGTGCCACCCTGTTAAACCGTTGATGGCCAACTCTATATACCTTGTGTGGGCCCCCCATAACCTTGGTTGCCACCCTATAACCTGTGTTGCCACCCCATACCTGTGTGCACTCTATAAACCTGTTGATGTGCCATCCCATATTAACCTGTGTGCCACCCATAACCTGTTGTGCCCACCCCATAACGTGTGCCACCCCATAACCATCGTCGGTGCCACCCCATAACCTCTGTGCCACCCCATAATAACCTGTGTGGCCACCCCATAACCTGTATGGGCCATTCCTATAAGCTGCTGTGCCACCCCATAACTGTTGTGCCACCACATAACCTGTGTGCCATCCTGTACCTGCTGTGCCACCCATAAACCTGTGTAGTATCTGATGCCATCCCGTACTGTGTGCCACCCTATTAACCTGGTCGTGCCCCCCATAATAACCTGTGTTGCCACCCCATTTAATAACCTGCCCTGTGCACCCCATAACCTGTGTGCCACCCATATCCTGCCTCTTTGGTGCCATCCTGTAACCTGTGTCCACCCATAACCTGTGTGCCATTCCATTAATAACCTTGTGCCATCCCATAAACCTGTGTGCCATCCCAGTGGAGGCAAAGGACCAAAGGAAAATAGCATTTATATTCCCTTGGAGTGATAGGAAATACAAACTTCCTCAGTGTGCCAGTTTAATTTTAACTCTGAATTTTCTTGTCTAGAAGGGGGTGAGCACCTCCAGTGCCTGAACAACAGACTTAGAGAAAATAAACACCTCAAATCCATGGCCAGAACTCACAGTTAAGAAAAAGAAACACCTCAAATCCCATGGCCTGAACACCAGACTTAGAGAAAGGAAACACCTCCAAATCCATAGTGGCCTGCACTCTAAGAGAAAGAAACATCTAAATTCCAGCCAGAACTCACACTTTAGAGAAAGAAAATGACACCTCAAATACATGGCTTTTAACACACACTCTTAGAGAAATAAACACCTAAAATCCATGGCACTGAACACAGACTTTTAGAGAAAAAGAAACACCTTCAAATCCATGGCCTGAACACAGAGAAAGAAACAACCTAAAATCCATGGCCTACCACACAGTTTAGAGGAAAAAGAAACACCTCAAATACATGGCCTGAACACACAGTTAGAGAAAAGAAACACCTCAAATACATGGCTTTAAACACACACTCTTTAGAGAAAAAAAGCACCTACAAATACATGGCTTTAACACAGAAGAAAAGAAAACACCTCCCAAATACATGGCTTTAACACAGAGAACACAGTAAAACACCTTCAATTGCATGTGCCAGAACTCACCACTTAGAGAAAAAGAAACACCTCAAATCATTGGCTTTAACACAGAGAACAGAAACACCTCAAATCCATGGGCCTGAACACACAGTTAGAGAAAGAAAAGAAACACCTCAAATCGCCATGGCTTTAAACACAGAGAAAAGAACACCTAAATACATGGCTTTAACACACAGTTAGAGAAAAGGAAACAACCTCAAATTACCTGCGCTTTAACACAGGACTGTAGGGAAAAGGACCACCTTCAAATCGCTCATTGGCCTGAACACAGAGGAAAGAGAACACCTAAAATGCATGGCCTGGACACACACCCAGTCTAGGAGAAAAGAAACACCTCAAATTGCCATGGACCTGAACACAGAAGAAAAGAAACCACCGGCTAAAATACATGGCGTTTAACCACACAGTTAGAGAAAAGAACAACCTCAAATGCATGGCCCCTTGCGGGCCTATCTGCGCGCTCCTCACACATGCCCTTCCACAGACTCACACACCTCATCCTTCTTCACCTTTCCAGGGGAGAACAAACCCATTTTCACAATAGCCAGAGAAGCAATACACATAAACTACAGCAACTTGCGTAAGGTCAGGGAATGCAACTGGGATTACAGGGAGACAACTGCTGCACGTTTTCTAAATTAGCATGTGTCCTAGAGAGGAAAACAGCTTATAATTCGTTCTGGCAGCCGTTTTGATCAAGGACACGAGTTATCTTCGTATCGTCTTCCTACTTGAGTTCCAGGGATAGACTGTGCGATAGCTTACTGCCTCAGCGCTTTTCTCAGGCGCTTCTTCATTCTATATTAAATGTCACCATTTTTTAAAAACTGGCCATCCCTACTCTCATTCAAAGATGCCATCCCGCTCTTCAGACATTCCCAGTGAGTAGCTGTCATGCTTGAAGGCTCCAAACCGTGCCCAATCCCCAGCCAGCCAGGGATTTGTGTTCCCCTCAGTTCTGCATTTCCCAGCCCAAGCCAGCAGCAGGCGCGCCTCGCTGAGACGCTTGCCCCAGCCCTCTACTGGGCTGGCCGGGCTCCCTCGGGCTTTTATCTTCCCGTAGCTGTTCTTTGAGAGCAGCAGCTCGTGTGCCACGGGCAGCTTGCAGTAATCCTCAGGTTCAGCTGAGCTGGGAGCAGCTTGATTTGCTGGTGATGGATTGTCCCAGCATTGCCACGTGTCACCTTGCGGGTGATGGACTGGGCCTGGCCCTTGGCTCAGAGCG
>NDFG01000032.1:209059-227157 GCA_002167245.1 Sporophila hypoxantha
CTCCATGTTCATCCCCATCCTTATGTTTGTCTCTGTCCCTATTCCCATCCCTATCTTCATTCCCATTTCCATCCCTATTCCTATTCCTTCATTCCTGTATCCATTCCCATCCTTTTCCCAGTTTGGGGACAGATCCTCTCCTCCCTCTCCTCCTCTCCCCAGCTGGAGTGGTTGTAGATTTTTTAGCCAGCCCTGGTTTTTATCAGGATTTCAGTTAAATCCCAGGTTTCCAGCTAAATTCCAGCTTTTCTTAGTGAGGACAAAGCTGTGTAGGGCTCAGCCAGGCTGTGGGACCCAGCTCAGGCACTTCCCTAAGGAATAAAACTCTGGGAAGCAGAGATGGATGATCCTGATCTGGTGGGTGACATCCCTGCCCRTGGGATCCCTTCCCACCCAGACCACCCTGGGGTTCCATGGGTCTGTGAAGAGCATGGATATGAAGCAAAACCAGCCCTGGGGRCAGTTTGCAAACCAGCAAGAATTCCTCCTGCTCCCTGCAATCCTCAGCACACTTCCCCCTCTGCTAATAACTCACTGGGATGTCACAATAACAGCCTGCACCCTTCCTGTGGGTGCAGCTCCTCTGCCAGGGACAATGGCTGGAAAAATAACTTCAATCCTTCCTTTTTGGGGCTAAAATTGGGTCTTAGTAGGGAAAAAGCTGGGATGGAACCTGGATCTTCTGCTGGGAGCAGTGTGGATCCCCTCTGCCACCCACTGCATGGACAGGGGACTGTGGGAAATAAACTGATAGGCCAAGRAATGCTTATAATTCATTGTAATTAAGAAAYAGTTGGCTTCTGATTGTAATAGTGTGAATTATATATATATTATCTGTATTGTCTCACCCTTCACATGAAACTAAAAATAAAATAAAAGTTTTTAAAACACCTCTCAGTTGCCCTRTCTCTGGGTCAGAAAAGAGCTTAATCCAACAGGGAACCAAGAGCTGGGCCTCTCTGCAGAAAGAGTGATGKTTTTGGGGGTGGGTGATGGGGATATTTATGGGATGGAGGTCCCCAAAGTTTGCTTTGCAGGAAAGATGGGGGAGAGGGCTTGCTGTGAAGAGAAGGGAAGAGAGGAGGAGGAAATGCAAACTAATTAACTAATAAATATGCTGGGTTGGCTCGGGGCAGCAGGAGAGCAATCCAGAGGGCTGACTCACTCTGACTCAGGCAGAGGAGTGGGATGGAATCTGGCTCAGGAGCATCTCCTGCCTCAGACATGCTGCCAGGACTCAGGGGCTGATCCCAAACCTGACAGGGCCAAGCATCCTATGGGGACCTTCCTGATGTGGGCTTTGTTTTCTTTGGAGAAATCACTCTCTAGAGGGAAACAAAGCTAAATTCACCAGCTGGAGCAAGCAGCTGAAATGGAGTCAGGCTTTAGGATGCAATTCCCTGCCTCTCCATTTYCACCTTAAAATCAGGACAGGTGGGAAATCCCCCTTGACACAGCCAAAGTAACTGTCGCTGTGGGAGGAGGTGATGGTGTCACCAGAGCTGGGATCCCAAATGTGAATCCCAAAGCCATCAAAAATGTCCGGAGCCAGCAGGATGACCAAAGGGATCATGGAGTCATAGAATCCCAGAATGGTTTGGGTTGGAAGGCACCTTAAAGATCATCTCATTCCACGCCCTGMCATGGCAGGGACAACTTCCACTAYCCCAGRTTKCTCCAARTCCTGTCCTTGGACACTTCCAGGGATCCAAGGGCAGCCACATCTGCTCYGTGCCAGGCCCTCTYCAYCCTCACAGGGAAGAATTCTTTTCCAATATCCCATCTGACTCTGATCTGAGCAAAGTTATTGCCCCTTGTCCTGTCCCTCCATGCCTTGTCCCCAGTCCCTCTCCAGCTCTCCTGGAGCCCCYTCAGGCCCTGCCAGGGGCTCTGAGCTCTCCCTGGAGCCTTCTCCTCTCCAGGTGAGCACCCCCAGCTCTCCCAGCCTGGCTCCAGAGCAGAGGGGCTCTAGCCCTCAGAACAACCCATGACTTTCCCTGGGCTTGTTCCAGCAATTCCAATCTTTCTGATGCTGCAGCTCTGCAGGTGGGGTCTCACCTGCGTGGATCAGAGGAGGAGAATTCCCCCTTTCCCTGCTGCCCCACTGTGGGCTCAGCCCAGCATCCAGCTGGTTTTGGGCCCCCAACCCACATGGGCGCCTCACACTGAGCTCCTCACCCACCAACACCCCCAAATCCTTCTCCTCAGCGTTTCCCTGATTCCATTCTCTGCCCRGCCCGTGCAGGGACGGCTCTGAAGGGATGGAAGGAGCCGGGCCCCGCGGGGAGGCCGTGCGGGCCCRGCATGTCGGAGCAGGCCGCCGGGGAGGTGCTGCCTTCCCCCGGCTCCTGCTCGCCCCGGCTTCGCCCCGTTCCTGCCCGATGACTGCCTGGGATTGCTTCACCCCACACGCTCCAGCCCTGCGGCAAAAGTTCCCCTTGGCACCCACTCCCTGCTCCCCTTGGTGCCGCCCCGGGGACGGGCACGGCCGCGGATCCAGCGAGGCGTGGGGGATGTGGGTGCCTGGCCTGAGATGTGGGCAAGGGCATCACGTCTCTGCACCCCCACTTCCAAGAGGCTGTGCCAAAATTTTTGGAGGAGATGAGGCTCCTCCATCAGAGTTCTCATATTCTCCCTCCACCCCACAGAAGTGACAGCGTGCTCTTGGAGAGATAAGTTGAGTGAGACAATCCTACCCTCAGCACAGGCATGAAAGAAAACAGAGAGAAAAAAATTCTGCAGTTAGCTTAGGTTTTTTCCCACCCCCAGAGGCTTTTGCATAGACTGACTTTCTCTTTTTTTTTTTTTATTTGTTCTCGCTCTCTTTTTTCTTTTTCAAAATATTTTCAACCGACGCGKTACTGAAGTCGTTTGCCTCCTGACAAAACCCGGGCTGCCTGCCAGCACATATTTCTGATAATTCATCCATTATTAAATGAAATCAAAGATAGGAGTTTAAAGAAAAAAAAAAAAAAGCCATGGGAGTGCTTGCATCTGTTTACAGCTGGGCTGGGAGTTTCTTCCATGGCAAAAAGATCTCCCCAGGGAAAACCAACCCAAAACGCCTGCCCTGCTCCTCACACTGCAAACATCTCTGTGTGGCCGTGCTAAAACCCAGGGATTCTACAAAGTTTTTCTGCCTGGTTAAAGGCGATTCCATCCTGACTTGGGTGGGTGCTGCTGGATGTTCCCCTTCCTCAGGGAGAGCCTGCAACCCCTGGCCAGAGACAGCTCAACTGGATCAGCCGGTCCTCTCCAAACCGGAGCGAGAGGAAAATCTGATGGAGAGGGAGGGGCCCAGCAATTACAGTCTTTTCTTTTTAATAACCCTCGCTGCTTCCCCGAGTCCATATTTACATCCTTGGCACCAAAGTAGTAATTAAAGTCTCTCCACTCAGGTCTAAACAACAGCAGACCCTCCTGTCATTAAAAGAAGAGGCAAAGCTGAAAATAAACCTGATTTTTATGGCTTTGGAGGCTCAAACCTCTCTCTATCAGCTGGCTGGGCAGCAGGTTTTAGGGTCACACATCAGTGCTTTGCTAGGACATAGGTAAGCTGCATCCATCTTCATGGGATGCTGGGGGTGGAAAACTGTGTGGAAAACTCTTCCATGCCACTGGTCCCTTCTTGTGCCATTTGTTGGCCATTTCCACTGCCYATGAGGGAATAAATGGGCTTTGGGGTCTACAGGCACCAGCTAAAGGACTGAGCCATGGTCGTGCCAGGAGCTGTTCAAACCCTCTTGCTTTAAAGAAGCTATCAAAAAAACCTGTGAGAAAATTAATTATTCACTTAGACTGCTAATTAAGCTGATTTGCTCTGTGAGGGCATTGAAGGAAATGAGCTGGAGAAGCTCTTAATTGTTTAAAAAGAGCAATCCTACAAACACTCCTCCCAGGCTGCTCTGCTTGCCAAGAGAGCCTGGTCCCGTGTTCCACCGGGCCCAGAGGAGTTTCACAAAGTCATGGAATGGTTTGGGTGGGATGAGGCATTAAAGACCACCTTGTTCCACCCCCTTTCCATGGGCACCATCCCAGGCTGCTCCAAGCYCTGTCCAGCCTGGCCTTGGACACTTCCAGGGATCCAGGGGCAGCCACAGCTKCTCTGGGCACCCTGTGCCWGGGCCTCCCCACCCTCACARCCAGGAATTCCTTCCCAATATCCCATCTATCTATCCCTGCCCTCTGGCAGTGGGAAGCCATTCCCTGTGTCCTGTCCCACCATCCTCTGTCCCCAGCCCCTCTCCAGCTCTCCTGGATCCCCTTTAGGCCCTGCCCAGACTCCCTGGAGCCTTCTCTCRTCCAGCTGGACCCCCCCAGCTCTCCCAGCCTAGCTCCAGAGCCTTGGAGCACCTTCATGGCCTCCTCTGGACTTGCTCCAGGAGTTTGACAGTATCTGTGCCAACATCAACCTTGCAGATGATTTCAAATAAGGAAAGATCAGCCACAAAGCRTAAAGTGCTCCTGAGCTCTTGTCCCCAAAATGTGTGACCCAACRCAATCCAGAGGGGATCCCTGCCAAAAACACCCGAGCAACACCTRCCATACACACATACAAAAACCCAAAAGCCACAGGCAGCTTGGAATTCAGCAATTTCAGCTCATTCCTCAGGTTATGGAAGCTTGGAAGCAACAGGCACCAGGACCCGAGCAGAGCGCTGCGCCCACTGCCCAAAGCACCCTTGGGTGGGTGGCTGTGGAGGATGGAGCTCTGGGTGCCCTGTGCCAAGGGAATGGGATCCCTCCCAGCTGCTGGGCACAGGGTGGGAGCAGAGGTGCCCCCAGGACCTCACCCAGCCTCCCACAGCAAGGAGTGGTGCCCTGCCCACGCCCAGCCTTGCCCTCCCACTCCCACCAGCATTTCCCTTCGATCCCACTTCACCGGGACCTTCCCCTCTCGTCCTGTAGGGGTTGGTGGAGGAAAACTCCCCGTGTCACACGGCAGAGAACAAAAGGAGSTGTTTTTAACCCAATGGATTCGTCTTTGACAGGAGCAGGGCGATGCCACACCAGCCTCCCTTCTCCCACAGGATTCAGTCAGGCACAAACACGGTGGGTTTGCTGACAAGGAGTACATCCCGTCCGCTCCAACCCTTCCACCTCTGGCAGCTCCCAGGATGGGACAAATCTGGGGCTTGGTGCAGGTAAAAGATGGAAATCATGCCAACAAAACAAAGGGAAAAGCCAAGATTCAAGCAAACAGCATTGCGCCGGGAGCTCGGGGTTTTCCCAAGACCATACCATCCTCCACAAGAATTCCCAGACATCTTCACCATTCCTGGCACAGCTCTTGTGCCAAAAATGCCCTGATAAAGGAAAGCACGGCCACAAGGAACATGGCTACCAATGCTTGGCCAACCATGAGCTCAGCAGGAGAAAGCAAAGCTTTCCGACACCGAGATCCTCTGCTGAGTTTCCAGCAGGTGGGAAGGATTTCACAAGCCATGGGAAACACCAGGATGGGCACCTCTCAGTCAACACCACAGCCCCACATCTCCRATGTCCCCACCAGTACCAGGTCACTGCCTGCCCCACCACTCCCTTCCATCCCCAACACCACTGAAACAGGCCCTYKTTTTCCTACCTGGTGCTGGGAACATCTACGAGTCAGGTTCCTCCAGCAGCTCCATGGCGAGCTCGGCGTTGTCTCAGCACAGCTGGAAGATAAAGCCACCAAGAGAAAAGCTCAGTGTCCCTGCAGAGGTGGCGTTTCTCAGGGCAGGTTCCTCCTGCGCGGCCGCTGGGAGCCCATCCCGCGGGAGCCGTGGGGCTCTCCACGTCCTGCTGGGCTGGTGGGGCGCCGGGATCCCTGGGAATTGTGCTCTGCTTGGAAGGACCAACCCTTTTTGACTGGTGTCCAAGCCCAAAGCGCATGTTCTTACCTGCTCGGTGGAAGACAGGGGAAGGCTGGACCACCTTTCAGAGAAACACATGGATCTCAGCAGGGTGTGGACGTCCTGCTCCTCACCCAGACGTTGTTTTGGAGAAAAGGGGGCTGTGAARTTGTGGGAATTTGGAGAAAAGAGGTCGAAGGTGCGAACGCTCCTGCGGCTGGAGCCAGCAGGGCTCTGCCGGTTGGTTCACAGCAGAGCTGTGATCAACAGGGATGGGGATGTCAAGCTGGGACTTGTCTCCTCGGCAAGGAGAGGGAACAGCAGAGATTACTAAGCGATGCAGGAATGTGGTTTGTTTAATATGAGCCATCAACACAGAAGAGTAAAATAATGACAGATGTGTAATCACATTTCCTGAGTCTAAAACCATGAGATCGAGAATTTAAACACCACTTTTCCCAAGATCAAGAAGAGGAGCCGTTTGGCTAAGAACTGATTTGGTTACTAATTTCCTTGGCATTAAATCAGCTGTTTCCCCAATCTCTTGACAGGCTTTGCTCCAAGGACGGGGCTGGTCCCTGCCTTGCTTTGATGTGAGGGTAAGCAGAGAGGGAAGATGCTTTGGAAACAGGSATTCACCAACTGACCGAGCTGGCCTGGATCAGAGGCTCCTCAGTGTTGCTTAATTGGTTTATTTTAATGAAAGATGGTGAGATAAATTTCACATGGATCTTTACCGGGGGAGCGGCGAGTGGTGGGAGACACAAATCCAGAGCTGGGTTCATCCAACCTTCCAAGGGCAGGATGGGGGAAAGGGGAGCCCTTTCCCCACCATGGAAAGCCAGAATTTCTGCAAGGTTGGATTGCAGAAGACACACGGCTTGAGGGACACCAGACCTGTAACCCACCAAGAGTGGGGGATGAAATCTCTGCTCAGCCCCTGGACGTGGCACTGTCCCAAAGGTCACAGGTGCAGGACCTGCAAGGGAGCAGGGGGGGTAGGGATGGGAGGGAACAGTGTCATTTGCTTGTCAGATGTTTCCATTCGTCTCTTGAGATCAAAAGTGGGAAAAACACCGAGTAGGGAAGGTGCTGCTGGCACGGGAGCTGGCCTTAGAGGGACTCCAGTCTGGCTCTCTTCTGGATTTGGGAAGCTTGTTCTCTATTCCAAAGAGAAGGCTGAGAGACCAGGGGGTGTTCCCCTGGAGAGGAGAAGGCTCCAGAGAGCCCCTTCCRGGGCCTAAAGGCTTCCAGGAGAGCTGGAGAGGGACTGGGGACAAGGGATGGAGGGACAGGACACAGGGAATGGCTTCCCACTAACAGATGGGATACTGGGAAGAAGTTCTTCYCTGTGAAGGTGGTTTAGGGAGCTGGGAAAGCCAAAACAGAGGWACCCAAAGATGCAGGACCACTTTCCCAGGTCATGGAAAACACAAAACCGTTTAAGGCCTAACAGGGAGAATAAAGAACAAAACGTGTGAATTTATTTTGTATTTTTCTTCATGGCCCTGTGTTGGAACTCACCAGTGCTGGTGGGATTCATCCCTGCTCCCATCTGGAGGAGCTGTGCTGACCCTACAGCTGATGGTGCAGAGGTGCCATCAGCTCACACCTCCCTGCTGTGAGCCTGGGAATGTTCCTACATTTCCAGGTAGTTCAACAAAGTGGTTCCTTCCCTGAAGGTTCTCAACAAGCAGCGCCCCCGTATCCATGACCACGTCCCTGCTTTCCTCCCTGGCTTTATTAGAGCCCATGAAGCTGCTGTCTCCTGCCACAGGAAAGGCAGCTCCTTCCCCTAAAWGGACTTTAATTAGCTCAACTCCCTGCTAGAAGCTATTTTGGTGACACACATGCTCCAGTTAAGTCATGGTTTCAACCCAGATTGTGCAGGACTTGGACATGACTTGTGCCTGGCTGGTGGGACCATGTCCAGCCTGGGGAACTGGGGAGAAAATGCCCAGTACTGGGGTGGTGTGGCTGGTCATTGCATAAAATCATGGAATCCCAGGATGGTTTGGGTTGGAAGGGACCTCAAAACCATCCATTTCTTCCTCCTGCCAAAGGCAGGGACACCTTCCACTACCCCAGGCTGCTCCAAGCCCTTTCCAACCTGGCCTGGAACACTTAACGTGGCCTTGAACTCTTATGAGGCAAACAGATAACTTGAAATATAGGGAAAACATCCCATGCAGTGGATTTGGGAGCCTGTGGAGGCATTCATGGAGCAGCCATAGGAGGCAGAGCAACCTGCCAGCCCTGCCTGCGTGGAGCAGCTCACCCCATGCCCAGGGCACRGATGGGTTCCTGAGAGCATGGTGGCCTCCATCCAGGGCTGCCATTCCGTTGTCACTTGGAGTCACCTGGGAGGGGGGGATGCAGATGGGCTGAGTCACCCCCTCCCAGCTGTGCACAGAGTCTAGACGGCGGCTGATGTGGAGACATCTCCTCTCGAGATACCTGCGCCACGTCCCCACATCAAAGGGCCCCGAGCTGCTCCAGTGAGGATGTAATTAAAGCCACCCCACGGCAAGAGTTTCTCCCAGGGCTGGCTGATCTCCCTGCACAGCTCTGTCGGTCGGGGTGGTGGCCTCTGTCACCCTCCCAGRGGGATTTGGTGGCCCTAGCAGGGTCTCCTGTCCCAGTTTGTGGGAATTGTGGCTGTTTCATGCTGAYCCTGCTCTAAAGGTCACAACCCAAAATATTTTYCAAGCCAGCCTTGCTCTGTTCCAAYTKCTTGGCAAGGAGAGGGGCCCTGTGGAAAGACAGAGGTGTCAGGAGCTCCTTAAACCCTTTTTCCTGACAAATAGCCTCAAAAGCCAAGGAACAGCCTGGGCAGACTCTGGGAAGAGCAGAAAGAAGCTGAAGCCCTGGAAATCCTTGCAAACACCAGCACAGCCTGCCAGCAACTTGCTCCATAGGTGAGCATTGAAATGCAGCAGGATGGAGTTTTCAGGTCAGGGAAAGCCCAGGAAAGCAGAAACACAACCAGAGGAACCAGCTCTGTGTCACTCCTTGCTGTGAASAACATCAGAATCTCATCTTTACCTGTGCAAAAAGCCCCAAGAAACCCAATGCCTTGCAGGTGGGAGATGCTGGATGGTGTTTCCCCCTTTTAGTGTGGATTTGTGCAGCTGGACTGTTGAACAGAGCCAGCAGCTGACAACAAAAAAAAAAAAAAAAAAAAAAAAAAATTGACCCAAATGAGACTTTAAGATCTGGAAAAAGGATCCCACCATGGATTCCACTGGCAGCACCAGCAGGGCCAGGTGTACTGTTGCCTTAATAAAGGCAGGGAGGGGCTACTCAACTTGCTGTTAAAACCTAAGCTCCATAGAATATCCATAAAGCTCACATTAAAGGATTAAAGACTGGCAGGAAGATCCCACGAGGCAGCTGTCCTCCAAAAAAAAAAAAAAAAAACACAAAACCCACTCCATGAAGTACAGCATTGCYGCTGTAGTCTAAATTACAAACTTAAAGAAAATAATTTTTTAAAAGGTGAATTTTTTTAAAAGCCACCCAGCTGGCTCTGCAGATGRATTACCCCCCAAAAGGGGATTATTTGGTTGGGTGATGTTCTCCCCCCAAGACGATCTGAGCCTTTAGTGACATGTCACAGAATCCCAGGATGGTTTGGGGGTTGGAGGGACCTTAAAAATCATCTYATCCCACCCCCTTTCCATGGSCAGGGACACCTTCCACCATCCCAGGSTGCTCCCAGCCCTGTCCAGCCTGYCCTTGGGCACTGCCAGGGATCCAGGGGCAGCCACAGCTGCTCTGGRCACCCTGTGCCAGGGCCTSMCCWYCCTCACAGGRAAGAATCAAASCTGTCCTTKTTCAGCCCTGATGGATTCATGGTCATCTTCTCTYRTCTYGGAATTGATTTTCCATTYTCCAAGAGAAGAGTTTCCCCTCTAKTTTTCCTTTCTCTATCCTCTRTTTAATCCAAAATCAAGTGTGGGCACAGTTTGGKCTCCTGCAGCTGCACAATGGCCTCATTTCCCAACAGAGGCCACCAGGGAAGGCTTACCTGAGAAGCRTGGTGGGATTAATAAAGAACACCCCTTTGAAATGTGGAAACCTTCCTTTAAGCTGGGTAAGGATTTAAGGTTAGGAATATTCTAGGAGTGAGCCAATGCAAAGTGACTTTTATGATTCATTCTGTCTCCAGCCTGACCTGGAAGTYRCYRCAGWYRTAGATGGTGGGTGACATTGAGATGAGAGGGACAATATAGATGCAAAGAGAATAAAAGGTGCAGTGACATGATTTTATGGGCTAGATAATATTTTACAGAATATAATAATATATGGAATATGAATATATCCCCTGCCCAGGCAAGAGTTCACCCATGTGTTCMTCCCATGGGATACTGGACAGAAAACAAGAGCTGGGCATTAACATCCCTTATGCAGGGATGTTAATGAGGGGCAGCAATTATTCACTAATTATTCAATTATTTCACTCCACAGGGTGAGCAGGGGAACCTCTGGCCCAATGCTGTGCCCCCAGAGCCATTGCCCKTCCTCCCACAGCTTTTGCAGGTCTGCTCCTCATAGAGGAGCAAAACACCAGCTTGACTTTGAGGCAGGAGGAATTACCCAACCTGACTGCCCTGAGCAGTTCCAGGGCACTGCAAATGCAGGAACTTGTCAGAGCTGCAGTTGATTTGCAGATTATTTATTTGCTTATTAGATCACATTTGGCTGATGGCTGCTGTGATCCTCCAGAGCACGAGCTCAGAGATCTTCCCTGGAGACCCACCAGTGTCTGGCTTGGTGGCCAGCTCTGAGGCACCCCTAATTAACCAGTTTTGCATTTCTAATTGAGCCCTGGAAGTCAGCCAGCAAGAGCAAGAGGCGTTCACCTGGCTGCCACCCTTTGATGACAGCAGTGCAGGTGAGGAGGAGGTGGTGGCGTGCCTGAAGCTGTGCCATGTGTCCTGTCACAGCCCCGACCTGCTGAGACCTCCTGTGGGGCCCTGTCTCTTATACACATCTAGATGTGTATAAGAGACAGGCCTGAAGCTGTGCCATGTGTCCTGTCACAGCCCCGACCTGCTGAGACCTCCTGTGGGGCCTGAGCTTGGCTCAGCCTGGAGGTGTGTGGTGGCAAAAGGTCCCTCATTCCGGTCCCACTGCCTCTCCTGGCATGGGGTGGGGTGGAAGGGGCTCTCGAGGTGAGCAGAGCTTTGCACAAAGTGTCACCGCAGTGTTTGCCAAGGGAGTTGCTTTGTGTCTGCTCTGGGGGGACATTCCAAACTCTGCCTGCATCAGAGCTGCTGTACAAATGGAGCATCCATCAACCTGCCTGGAAAAGCTTTACCTGCCTGGAAAAGCTTTCCCTGCCTGGAAAAGCCTGCCCACCACTCTGGTGCATCAGGCACCTCTCCCCATCCCACCTTCTCCCCATGCCACCAACAGCATCTTCTCCAGGGCCAAAATGTTCCTTCCCAAAACCTGTTCTTCCCATCCCACCTTTTCCCTGCACCACCAACAGGCTCTTCTCCAGGGACATTCCTCCCCAAATTCCTCCCCAAACCCTGCTCTTCCCATCCCACCTTCTCCCCATGCCATCAATGGTATCTTCTCCAGGGCCAAAATGTTCCTCCCCAAACCCTGTTCTTCGCATCCCACTTTTTCCCTGCATCACCAACAGGCTCTTCTCCAGTGACCTGACATTCCTCCCCAAATCCTGCTCTTTCCATCCCACTTTCTCCCAGTGCTACCAACAGTATCTTCTCCAAGGATCTGACATTCCTTCCCAAATTCTGTTCTTCCCATCCCATCTCTCCCCATGCCACCAACGGTACCTTCTCCAGGGCCAAAATGTTCCTCCCCAAACCCTGTTCTTCCCATCCCATCTCTTCCCCGCCCCACCAGTAGTCTCTTCTCCAGTGACCTGACATTCCTCCCCAAATTCCTCCCCAAACCCTGCTCTTCCCATCCCACCTTCTGCCCATGCCACAACAGTATCCTCTCCAAGGATGTGACATTCCTTCCCAAAACCTGTTCTTCTCATCCCACCTCTTCCCTGCACCACCAGTAGTCTCTTCTCCAGGCACTTGACATTCCTCCCCAAATTCCTCCCCAAACCCTGTTCTTCCCATCCCACCATCTCCCCATGCCMCAACAGGCTCTTCTCCAAGTACCTAACATTCCTTCCCAAACCCTGCTCTTCCCATCCCACCTTTTCCCATCACCACCAATGGGCTCTTCTCCAGTGACCTGACATTCCTCCCCAAATCCTGCTCTTCCCACCCCACTGGGCCCGTGCTTTGCCCTGTCCTGCCCCTCCGAGGCAYGCACCCCTCTGGCACAGGGATTGCCTCTTCTTGACACGGCTCAAGCATTGCAAAAATGCGTCCCGGCTGGCTGGGGCTGGGCGAGCAGCACGCCGTGGGCAGCCATCCCAAATCCGCCTCTTCTCCAGCTCCATCCCACCACCCCTCGCCCTTCCTTGCCTCCCTCTTCCTCTCTGCTCTCCCCCGCCTGTGAAACAAGAGGGCTTTGTCTGCTGGCCCCGCTCGGAGCTGCACGAACGGCCTGAACTTTCCCTGAGTGAGTTTTTCCCCTCCAGCAGGATTTTGTGCTGTGCCGATGCCAGGGATTAACTAAGAGCATGACTCAACGAACCAGTTCAGACCAAGCAAGAACAACCCTTCATTTTTCTTCCAAGATTCTGGCTCAGCCCAGCACAGGCTGTTCTGGAGCATCAGAAAAGGGTAGTTAACTTGAAATATGACTTTTTAAACAGTTTATTACTTTTCCTGTCCTTTGTGTTGCAGCTGGTATGGGAGGCTGATGGAAATGCAATCAAGGAGATCATTCCAAGGCAGTTTTTCCCTACATTTTCTGTCTGATTTCAAGGTTTCCCTGTGAGATCCTGGTGTGTATTTCACAGAAGTGACACATGCCAGGGGACACAGATGAACATTTTCAGGAGGGATGAGATCCCCAGTTTTGTTTCATAGAATCATGGAATCATTAAGACAAGACCTGTAAGATCATTGAGTCCAATGTTAACCTCGAACTAAATCMACCACTAAAACCCATCCCATGGCCACACTGGGGCTGGAGCTGCCCTTTGAGATTGAAGCTGCCATTTTCATGGAAAGCATCATCAGTGCTGTGTTTTTCCTTGCTGTCCTAGAGCTGCTTCCAAGCCTGAGAGTCCCGATGCTGCCAGGAGCCCACCAGGAACAACCTGCACTGCTTGGGATTGCCCAGGTGGGATCCCAGGTGTGCACTGCTCATCCTGGATGAGAAACATSAAGGAGACATTGGTGAGGCCCTGGCACAGGGTGCCCAGAGAAGCTGTGGATCCCTGGAARTGTCCAAGGCCAGGTTGGATGGGGTTTGGAGCAKCCTGGGATGGTAGAAARTGTCCACTGGTTAGAGATGAGCTTTAAGGTCCYTTCCAACCCAAACCATTCCATGATTCTGTGATTGTGTCTCTCCCTTTGCTTTCTTGTGGATGGAAAAGGAGAAGGAGGCAAGGCAGGAGAMTGAGGTGTGGAGCAGCAGCAGTGCCCAAGTGTGGGGCAGGAAAGCCTCCTGAGGTTTGGGAACACCAGGGCTTGTTCTGGAGCRCTGGAGGTTTGTCCTGCCTGCAGCTCAGGCACTTGGAGAGAGGGAAACCAGGAGGTCCTTGATGGCAACCTAACACCTACACCCAGGAGAAATCCTGCCACCAACTGGGACTGTCCCAGCAGGGAAAGGAGCCAGACCAGTTCAGGATTGCTCCAGACTGGGCAGTGAGCTGGGAGTGCAGCCCAGGGAGAACAGCTCCAAAGCGCCATGGAGGTGGGAAATCAGCTCCTCATGCACCTGCAACAGGCTCCAGAGTGAGGAGGTGCCCAGAGAGAGGCTCAGGAGAGTGTCCTGAGGGTGAGGAGCACACAGCTCTGCATGTCTTGCAGGAATTTCATGTTGGAATGTCCCCAGCACCTCTGGAGCCCGAGTAGAGCCGTGTCACTGACATCACTGTCTGTGCTCCTCATCACCCAGCAAACAGATGGGCTGGGAATGGCCTCCCCTGCAAAATTCCATAGGAATGGGCAATTTCAGTGCAGTGCTACCTGAGCTAATTCCAGCCTGATGTCTCTGGCTCCCTCTGAGCATGGCAGGCACCTGCTTTCAGCCTGGCAAGGACARTCAAGGTGTCACCTCCACTTCCAGCAAAAACCACCTCCCTGGGCTTCCCAGGAAGCTGCTCAGTGACTGAACACACTCAGTGTCCGTGCTTGGCAGGAGGGATGAGCAGTGGGAAGTGCCTTTGTGCTCTGTGCATCCCAGACAGAGCAGGGGGACAGGGATGAGCCCYGGGTTTGCAACACGAGGGATTTTCCGTGGGGAGAACCAAGCAAAGCCASAGCGGGTGGGAGGGAAGGTTTCCCAGTGCTGAAATGTTTCATTTGGATGTTTTTCTACAGGAAACTTTCTGCTTCCAAACAACCAGGGCTTTCTGTTCAGCAGTGACCTCAGTGGGAAGAAGAATTGCTGCACAAAAGGGACRGGGAGCTGACGCCAGGAGCAAAACCTCGGCGCTGGTCCCACGAGCAGCTTTGGGTGGGTCCAGACAAAGCGTTTTTCAGAGATTTTGTAAAAGTAGTGGAATAAAAATCCCTCCAAAATCTGGCTTTTTTGTTTGTTTGTTTCTTTTTTTTTYYTTTTTTTTTTTTYTTTTTGGGAACTGTRGAGCACAGTTGGTCTGGACCCCCTACACCAGAACCTTCTCAGCTTCCTGGCATGGCCCCTACAGCAAAAGTATCCAGATCTTTCCCACTTCTTCATCTCTCCAGGCTCCTTTTGCTCCCTCATGTTAATTGAAAAAACAACACCCCAATTAATAAACCCTGCAAGAATCCTGAGGGCCTCMTTAAAATCCTTCCCTGGGAGGGTGGGCAGGCCCTGGCACAGGGTGCCCAGAGCAGCTGTGGCTGCCCCTGGATCCCTGGAAGTGTCCAAGGCCAGGTTGGATGGGATTAGGAGCACTCTGGGATAGTGGAAGGTGTCCTGCCCATGGCAGGGAGTGGAACAGGATGGGATTTAAGGTCCCTTCCAACCCAAACCATTCTGKGATTTTCTGATGTTGATCCACCCTCATTAGTCTGATTTTATTCCTCTTTCTGCATTATTGACTCCTTTATTTCAGTGGGAATTGGGGTAATTTATATTCATATATTCATCTGTTCATGTATTCAGGGGAGCAATTTTGGTGACTACTGATGGCCCTTCCCAATGACACCTTCTCCAGATGGAAGAGATTTCCCAAAAGATGCTTCACTATTTTCACCCCTGAGCAATCGATTTGGGGTGAATTTTGCTCTCCAGAGGAAGCCACCATGGATCACATCCGTGCTAGGAGACACCCAAGACAGATTTCCCATTACAAAACCGAGCCATGGTTTGGCAAACTGTGCACTCCAAATGCCTCAAAAAGAGTTTTGGACTAAAAAGTACTTTTTCTGCATGTTCTGCAATTATTTCACTCCAACACTGAGCTCAATTAATTCCAGAGTACACTTGAGAGAAGAAAGGAGAGAAGATGAAACCTGCACTCTAATTTTCCAGAGCATTAGGCCTGTGGCAAAACACATCTCAGCTAAGCCATCCGTGAGATKTGCTTCCCAATCCCAGGCCAGGGAGTTTTCCAGAGGACACATGGGCAAGGAATCCCAGCCTGGGAATACCACTGGGATTCAGAAGTGCTTTTCCAAGAAAATGCCAACCAAGTGCTTTTCCATCCTCTGAGTGCTTCAGGACCCCATCCTGGAGTGTGTTGTGCCAATTCCCCAATTGCTGCCATGACCCCATTTCATTGCTTTAATTTGTGATGTTTTCCATGATTTTGTAGGGATAGAAATCCCGGCACCTCCTGCTAGGGATCCATGATGGAACTTGAAGGAGTTAAGGCTGGAAAAGGACATCAGACCCATCCTTTAACCAGCACTGCCAAGCCCACCCCAAATGCCACATCCACAGGGATCTGTAACCATTCCATTCTCCACATATTTTTTTTTGCAGAGCTGAGCAACCAGCTTTTGTCCCAGGGAAAAAAAACTCTGGGAGAGGAAAAAACAGGGAAAAYCATCACTTGCAAAAAAAGGGTTTACTTGAGTCCATTTCTATGAGGAGCTCACAGAGGAACTGCTGCAGGTGGAGGGTTTTTCTCCATGCCTTGCATTGCTGTGGGATGTTTGGAGCTGCTCCCTGCCAGGATTGCTGGGAGCGCGCTCCATGTTTGCAAACACGCTTCAAAAACACCTTGGAATCTGCCAGGAAACAAAGCTCCAAAGAGAAACCAGACAACTGGGATGAATCCTGGCCTTTGACTCCAGCTCTGATTAAAAAAAGATAACCTGCCTTGTCATGGGGAGGGAAGTTTTGTCCCTAAAGGAAAAATCMAAACATGCCCTGGTGAGGAGGGTCAGCCATATTCCCACAGAACACCTCGGTTTTGATGGAATCACCGTTCTCTGCCAGAAAAAATCACTTTGTAACAAAATCCCAGCCCCTGGGAGATAGGATGTGACAGATCCCATCCATCAGGACCATGCCAAGGAGGAGGTGGTACCAGGGCGTCGCTGGGAGATTATCCCAAGTTTACCTTGGCTCCAGAAGACCCTTCCAAGTTATCCATGTGTCTCTGAGCTGACATTTAAAGCTGGGAGGTTCTGGCTGSCTACAGAGCTCTGATCTAATTCCATTCCAGTGTTTTCCTTGTCATGAGCTCGTTCCTGGCCTGATCCAGAGTCATATTTTCTCCGGGAACAGTTGTGTTTTGGAGCTCCTCCTTGCCAGAGGCCTGTCCCAGGAGGGCTTTGAACCAGAAGGACTTTTTCCAGTTTTCAGGACTCRCAGTGACCTCATCGTGTTTTCTCGGCGCGGATCAGAAGTTGGATGTCAAGAAAAATAAAAGTATWAATCCAAAGATCAGGCTTGCAGGGAACGTGGAAAAGCAGCAAGCTGGGAAAAACAAGCTAGAAGACATGAGAATRTCAATACCACAAGAATAAAAAAAAAAACCTCAACCCACAGACAACCTCCCCCTCAAAAAAAATGTGAAGAATTCCCACTGCTTCACAGGAAGTTTGTTACGCTTGTTGTTTTCCTTTCTCAACACTAATATTTTGATTTTTAAAACTTCTGTCAAGAGCACAAGGCCACCTGCTCCATGCCCGAGAACAACCAGCTGGGTTTTGGATGGGATCCCTTTGGATGAGCCTGGTTTTGGGATTTGCCAAACAAACTCTGCTGAGGTTCCCACCCACAGGCACAAGGCAGGAGAGGTTGGGCTGTATCTGCATCCAGGTGCTGTTTTGGACTCGAAATTTGGAATTTGGGGAGCAGCACCAATTTTCATCCCAGCTATCAGCAAAGTGGGGTTTGATGCTACTGCTGCTTCTGCTGGGGGTGGAGATGACACAAACACCCTGGGAAGCTCTCAAAAGTCAGCTGGGGCTGTGCAATGCTATGCTYAGCCCAAAAAGGGGTTTTTAAAATGTTTCTTTCTAATTACAATGCTCTTCAGCGACAGCAGAGCAGGAGCAAGGGCTGCTTTTCTCTCCCCAGTCATCTCAGTGCCATCTATCTCCCAACAGTTCGTTTTAATTATGCAATTACAGCGTGTACAAAGCTTTCTGTGAGCTCCAGTGGATAATTAAAACAGATGGGGAGCTTAATGGGACCAACTCCTTTTTCTTCTTTTAATTAATGTGTTAACAGTTGATGGGCCAGCCTGTGGAGATCTGCTCCTCAGCAGCTCTGGGGGGTCCACAAGCCCCCCATGTGTGTGCTGCCCTGCCATGGGCTGTCCCAAAGGTGCTGTCCCAAAAGTGGTGGTGGTCACCAGAAGGTCCCTCATGTGTCACCTCTGTGGTGTCCAGCCACTGGTGAGGCATGGACACCCTCCAGGTGGTGCTGGATGGATGAAAGTCTCCCAGGAATGCACRGATCTCCTGCAGCTTCAGGATATTCCAAGCATCTCAGGAGATCATCCCAAGTGTCTGCTGGAAGAGACAGTGGAGGAAAAGGAAGAGCAAGAGGCAGGCACGGAAATGTGAATTCCAGGACAAAATCCACTCCAATTCCAACCTGTGGGGATGCAAAGAGTTTTTGGGGCCAAGCTCAGTGGTGGAAGRCCAGGGAGRGGATGGGGCAGGATAGAATCRTGGAATCACAGAATGTTTTGAGTTGGAAGGGACCTTAAAGTTCATCCCATTCCWCCCCYKSCMWKGSMRGGAMMMCYTYYMMCMMCCCMRG
>NDFG01000032.1:232602-296864 GCA_002167245.1 Sporophila hypoxantha
CACACAAAACCTGGGCAGGGAATGATCCCAATGATCCAATGTGTCCCGAGATGGGGCAGGAGGGACTGGTCCAGACTCATGGGGCACACAGAGCTCATCGTGGCCCAGGTGCACCCCAAACCCAGAGCACAGAGCAGCCAGGGCTGAGCGCTGTCTCCGAGGGAATCTCGGGCCGGGCGTGGGAAGCGGCTCCGCCGGCTCTGCCTGTCCCGGCAGCCGCTCCCGCAGCCTCCCCTGCTGCCCCAGAGCCAAACCGGGCTCTCCTCCATGGAAAACACCTCCCCAGGGGCTCGGCCACAGGCACGCCAGAGCCCCTGGCCATGCTGGAATAAACCCTCCAAGAGGTGCGACCTCAAAGCAATCCATAGTGAGGGAATCCCCCAAAATATGCTTTAGATACCCCAGTGCTCATCTCACAGCCCAGTTCCAGCCCTGGAACTTCAGTGTCCCAGAAGTGTTCTGGGAAAGGAATCATGAGGAAAATGGTGAGGAAAATGAGAATCGTGAGGAAACTTCATGAGGAACTCCCCCAAAAATGTTTTAGATGCCCCCCATGCTCATCTCACAGCCCAGTTCCAGCCCTGGAACTTCATTTTCCCAGAGGTGTTCTAGGAAAGGAATCATGAGGAAAATGGTGAGGAAAATGAGAATCATGAGGAAACTTCATGAGGAAACTTCATGAGGAACTCCCCCAAAACTTCCTGAGGAACTCCCCAGAAGTGTTCTAGGAAAGGAATCATGAGGAAAATCATGAGGAGAATGAGAATCGTGAGGAAACTTCATGAGGAACTCCCCCAAAAATGTTTTAGATACCCCCAGTGCTCATCTCACAGCCCTGTTCCAGCCCTGGAACTTCAGTTTCTCAGATGTGTTTTAGGAAAGGAATCATGAGGAAAATTGTAAGGAAAATGAGAATCATGAGGAAACTTCCTGAGGAACTTCATGAGGAACTCCCCAGAAGTATTCTAGGAAAGGAATCATGAGGAAAATCATGAGGAGAATGAGAATCGTGAGGAAACTTCATGAGGGAATCCCCCCAAAATATGCTTTAGATACCCCCAGTGCTCATCTCACAGCCCAGTTCCAGCCCTGGAACTTCAGTTTCCCAGAAGTGTTCTAGGAAAGGAATCTCTGGCAAGTTTTCCTTGCTGAGCTCTGAATTTGCGTGTCACACTCAATGAGCCGGCATAGGAAAACACCTCCACGGGTTATTTTTTTTTTTCAATCCCCTAAAGGGTCACCAGACCCTTGTCAGTGCTTGGGGAATAACCAACCAGAGAGGTCTGACCTCACAAGCATCCTTCATGAGGGAGAATCCCCAAATATTGTTTCTTTAGATAATGCCCCCATGCTCATCTCACAGCCAGCGTTCCAGCCCTGGATGCTTCAGTTTTCCCAGCAAGTGCTGCCAGGAAAGAATCATGAGGAAATGTGAGGAAAATGAGACTCGTGAGGAAACTTCATGGGAACTATCATGAGGAAGGTGTCATCTGCCATTTCCCCTGACCTAGAAGTAGAGTATTCAGGTAAAGGAATATGAGGAAAATGGTGAGGAAAATGAGAACATGAGGAAACCTTCATGAGGAACTCCCCCAAAATATGCTTTAGATACCCCAGTGCTCATCTCACAGCCCAGTTCCAGCCCTGGAACTTCAGTTTCCCAGAAGTGCTCTGGGAAAGGAATCACTAGCAAGTTTTCCTTGCTGAGCCCTGATTTGCTCTGAGGAACCAAAATGTTTTGTGATTTGTGCAATTAATTCTCTGGTGGGGGCTTGTGGACCCTTCACCTGCTCAAGGAGAGCTGCAGCTGGAGAGAAAAACTGGAGCATGTGTCTGCCCAACATTCCATGGGGATATTATTTATTGACTTCATATTTATTGACTTTACTATTTACTATACTACAGTATTATTATTAATAATTAATTATTATTATTAACTCTTATATTTATAATTATGTTGTATTTGTATAATTTATTTTTACATATTTATATATTTTATTTTTATATATTTATATATTTTATATTTATATATTTATATATTGTGCTATATTTTTGCTATAACTTCTTCTTCTTCTTCTTCTTCTTCTTCTTATTATTATTATTATTATTATTATTATTATTAATATTTACTATAGTCAAGCTCTTTTTTGGAGGTTAAAAAAAAAGCCCAAACAAGGTTACCACTGACACAGTGGGGTCTGTGCTTTGCCAAGGCTGTGGTGGCCATGGTTTGGTGTCACCCTCCAGCTGTCCCCACTGTCACTGTGCCTTCTCACAGCTTCCAAAGTCGGCTGGGAATAATGGGACAATGGCTGAGGGTGTGGGGATGGTCTTCTGGGATTCATCACATCCTATTTGGCACAGTGAAAAGGCAGGGATCTCCTCGAGGACACTCTTGCCAAAAAGGGATGGATGCCCTGGGGCAGGACCRTCCCTTGTGGGTGGGCAGAGCCATCCAAACCCTCCTGCACATCGAGGTGGGGCTGAGCCACGTGGAGTGAATTCTTCCTGACACTTTCTCAGGCCTGGCATTCAATGAGGAATTAATYACCACTTAATGATTTGCACACACGCCGTGGAGGTGGAGCAATAATCACCCAGCTCCTTTATCAAACCCCACATCTGGTCAGGAGAGGYTGGCACGGCCGTGGCTTTGATCCCAGCTCCCGGGACTGCCACACCCCAGCACTGGGTCACCTTCCCTGGTGTGCCRTGGAATGATGGAGCAGCTCCCAGTGAGCTTCTCCCAAAGCACAGCATGGCAGTGCCATCACCACTTCCACAAAACCCCAGAGTCAYGGAATGCTTTGGGTGGGAAGGGACCTTAAAAATCATCCAGTTCCACCCCTGCCATGGCAGGGACACCTTCCATTATCCCAGGCTGCTCCAAGCSCTGTCCAGCCTGGCCTTGGGCACTGCCAGGGATCCAGRGGCAGCCACAGCTGCTCTGGGAAACCTCACCYTCACAGCCAGGAATTCCTTCCATATATCCAAGCTGAATTGCCTGTCTTTCAGCTTGAACCCATTCCCACTTGTCTTATCATGACAGTTCCTGATGAAGAGTCTCCCTCCAGCTCTCCTGGAGCCCCTTTAGGCCCTGCCAGGGGCTCCAAGGCCTCCCTGGAGCTCTCTTCTCCTTCTCCTTCTCCTTCTTCTCCTTCTTCTTCTCCTTCTTCTCCTTCTTCTCCTCCTTCTCCTCCTTCTTCTCCTTCTTCTTCTTCTCTCCCCCAGCTCTCCCAGCCTGGCTCTTGCTGAAAATGGTGCTCCAGCCCTTGGAACATCTCCATGGAGATCTCCTGCAGCCAGGCTGCCCCAGCCCCTCCTTGGTGAGCAGGTGAGGCTGGAGAGAGGATGTCTGTGAGAGAAAAATATTTAAAATAGCAGAGGGTTCCCTCCTCTTCCTGATCCACTGAATCTCCTTTTCCAAGCAGTGGAAACCTGTCCTGTAAAAGCAGGGCTGTTATTACAGTAAATGAGTTTGCAAACAAGGATGAGAAAAACAAACAAACCCAAGGGCCAGCCCTCCCTCTTGTCATGGAAAGAGGGAAAACAGAAACTCCCTGTGGCCTGTGGCTCCATCCCAGCCCCCTGGAGCCAGAGCCAGCATTCCAGTRACTCCAGCTCTCCCAGAGGCCTCGCTGCTGTGACCCCCTCCCAAAATCTGCCAGCTCTGGGAGCAGATCTCTGCTTGCTGCATGCCTGCTGTCCTCACAGGGTGAGCTCCAGTTCAGCTGTGGGACAGGARAAATCCTCCATGGAGGTGAGGAAGGATGAGGGAGCTTCTCAACAGAGGAGGTTTCCTGTGCTGGTGTTCGCAGGGGTCCCAGGATGAGGGAAGAGATGAGGATCTGACTCCATGTTTCAGAAGGCTGATTTATTATTTTATGATATATATTATATTAAAACTATACTAAAAGAATAGAAAAAAGGATTTCATCAGAAGGCTGACTAAGAACAGAATAGGAAAGAATGATAACAAAGGCTTGTGGCTCGGACAGAGAGCCAGAGCCAGCTGACTGTGATTGGCCATTAATTAGAAACAACCACATGAGACCAATCACAGATGCACCTGTTGCATTCCACAGCAGCAGATAACCATTGTTTACATTTTGCTCCTGAGGCCTCTCAGCTTCTCAGGAGGAAAAATCCTAAGGAAGGGATTTTCCATAAAAGATGCCTGCGACAGTTTCCAACCACATCAACACAATCCAATACCCACTGCCATCCAGCACAGCCAAAACAACATCCCACRGGCGGAATTTTGGGATGAAATGGGAAAGTTCATCCGTTGAATAATGGGATTCTGCTCTAGGGAGAGGCAGTCTGGGGTCTCCTCTGGCCCCACAGCCATGGCACAGATTTGTTGTCCTCAGGGCTTGGCTTTTCCCAGTCCCAGCAGTGAGCACAGCACGAGGTCAGGATGCACCCCAGGAATCTGGGAGCTGGGAAGCTCCAGAGGAATCTTCTGGCAGCCCCAGCAGGAGGGAGTGAGGGAGCAGCCCAGCTGCAGGCACATCCTGAGCACACAACAGCATCCTCCTGACCCCTCATTATCCATGTCTGAGGAGCYGGTGCATATTTAAATAATCCCTTCAAAGAGACTGGGGGAGACAGCACTGAAGTATTGATGAGCCAGGCTGGCACAGGGATTGATCTTGACGGGTTTGTGAATTTTATTAAGAACTTTAGAGAGGACACCCAGCACACAAACACGTCCCCCTGGCTGGGCTCTGAGGGCTCCCCATCCCAGGGTGAGCCAAAGGTCTCCTGATCTGACCCCAGGCTGGCTCTGCCTCATCTGCTGCTCTGAGCCTTGGAGACAGAGGAACAAACAAGAGATAAGGGCAGGGTTTGATGCTGCAGATAAACACCAGCTAAAATCAGAGGGGAAAAAAAGCAAAGCCTCAARTGAGATTCCAGCTCTGGCTCCTCTGGGTTTTCTCATGGAAATCCCCCACATTCCCATCKTTATGTCTCTCCTCCTCCTAAAGCCAGGACAACCTTTGCTCCAGCAGAGCATCTCAGCACCCAGGAGAGGCTCTCACCACTCCAGTGGAAAAGGTKCTTCCCCAGAGGGTGCTGGCACTGCCCAGGCTCCCCAGGGAATGGGCACAGCCCCAGAGCTGCAGGAGCTGCCAGGGATGCCCAGGGTGGGATTGCTGGGGGTCTGGAGCTGCCCTGGATGATCCCTGTGGGTYCCTTCCAGGTGAGGATATCCCACATTCTATAATTCCACAATTCCATGACCCTGACCCAGTGCAGCTTTGCTCTGCTCTCCTCCAGAATTCCTCTCCTGATAGAGATCAGAGAATTTCCAGGACTCTGCTGTGAGACTTGCTGTGTCTTGTTTCCAGGCTGGCTTGTGTCTGYTGCCCTGGCTGGGCTTCACAGAAGAGCCAGATGGGCATCAGCAAGGGTTTAAAGTGACCCCCAGTCCTTCCTGCAGATCAACCAGGGTTTAGGGGGGAGCCTTGCCAGTCCCACAACTCCTGGGCACTGACAAATATTGAAATCACTGAAAACAGCAGCACAAACCCAAATCATCTTCACCTGCTCATTTTAGGGGCTGAGAGGGAGCAGCTGCAGGAATCCCTCAGGAACCTGGAGTGGGATCTCCCCTCCTTATGTTCCTGCCCTCACCATCAGCTCCTCTTTCCCCAAGCAAACTCTGTCCAGGCCCATGGGACTCCCCATCCTCACACTTGGGAGAACAAGGAGGCAAAGAAATAAATAAATGTTCATTGTTTTCATGATCTCTTCAGTGCCTGGATTGTCCTTTTCCCCCCTATTTTTTTCAAAGTCACATCTCCATCTCACTTGGTTCATTGGGAACTTCCAGCCAAGCCAAGCCTGGTTTCCAYGTGGAGGCACCCAAGGACACCCCACACCCCCAGTTAGCTGGTGACTCCTTCCAGCTCTGCTCCCTGCCCTTGTAAATCCTGGGAATGCACCCAGGGAACAGCTGGAATGAGGCCACCTGGGGCTGCTCTGACTCACCATGGACAGACCCAAAATATGGGAACAGCCCAGAACCACCGTGAGCAGTGATTTACAGCAGGGCTGCTGCTCCCTGCCAGCCCCAAGGTGACTCTGTCTGTGCAGGGAGATCATTTACAGGGCCAGAGCTCTTCCCTCCCACACCGGAGCTGTCCTGGGGGTGACACAGAGCTGTGTTCCTGGGAAGGCCAGGGCTGGAAGGGACCTTAAAGTCCATTCAGTTCCACTCCCTGCCATGGCAGGGACACCTTCCACTGTCCCAAGCTGCTCCAATCCCTGTCCAGCCTGGCCTTGGGCACTGCCAGGGATCCAGGGGCAGCCACAGCTGCTCTGGGCACCTGTACCAGGGCCTGCCCACCCTCACAGGGAGGAATTCCCAGTTCCCCATATCCCATCCCCAAATGTCACTGGCGAGCTCTGTACCTGTGCCCAGCATCCACAGAGCTGCATCCCTGTGGCCCTTGGATGCAGGAGGGGCAGGAGGAGGTGGCAGAAGCCCAGAGGCAAAGAATTCCCAAAGCTTTGGGCTGGAATCAGCCCCCAGCAGCACTGGGCATCGAGKGCTGCAGCACTCACAACGTGCAGGCCCCATCCTCTGCCAGGAGCCCTCAGGAAAACCTGGCACAATTCCACCCAGGGAGCAGCCCTGGCACAGCCCCAGGGGCTGCCCCTGCTCTGCCCTTCCCTCACTCCCTGCCCCCAGAGCAGATAAATCCCAGAGAACCTTCCTGCAGCCTTCCTCCATCCTGGAGTGTGGCACAGCTGCTGTCCCCCCTCACAGCCCCCAGGAAAGCTCAGCTATCCCAAAATGCTGAAAGCACCATGAGCTTGGTGCCCTCACCACCCTCCCAGCCAGGAATTCCTTCCCAATATCCAACCTAAATCTCCCCTTTTCTATTTTAAAGCCATTCCCTGTGTCCTGTCCCTCCATGCCTTGTCCCCAGTCCCTCTCCAGCTCTCCTGGAGCCCCTTCAGGCCCTGCCAGGGGCTCTGAGCTCTCCCTGGAGCCTTCTCCTCTCCAGGGGAGCACCCCCAGCTCTCCCAGCCTGGCTCCAGCCCTTGCAGCAGCTCCGTGGCCCTTCCTGGACTCATCCCAACAATTCCCTGCCCTCTGTAGGGAGCCTGTGATGCATCACCCCCAGCTCAYGGCCATGGTCTGCCAGCTCCAAGCAGGATGTTACATTCCCAGACGTGGTTTCCTCTCCCCATTCCATGACTCCCTGACTCTCCTCCTGGGCTGCATTTGAACCCCTCAGCCCTGGGGCCGTGGATTATGCGGTGACTCAGATCCCAGAATCAGGACTCAGAGGGAAATTTGCAATTCAGAGCAGCTCCAAGACTCTGAGAGTCTCAATTGGGCAAGTGGGAGAGGGCAAAACGTGAGACAGGGACAAACACAACTTTGAGTGCTCAGCCAGCTGCATTCAAAGCAGTGACACCTTCAGAGCTGCAGCCCCCACCATTCCCAGCAGGAATTCCCCTCCATGGGGGATCCAGGTGCCCCATGGGATGCTGCAGAGCTGGAGAGGATGTGCAAGGGTGGGAAACCTTCTCCAACCCCACTGAGAATCCCATAGGATGTTGGAGTGTTTGGGTGGGGGCTCAGAGTCAGCAGGAATTGCAGGAAAACCTTCTGGATAAAGCCAAGCTCCAGCAGCTCCACCTGGCAGCACTTTCTGGATTTACTGCTGAAGGTCTGCAGGCATCCAGTGGGGAAAAGTCTCCATCAGGTGCTGCTTCCTCAGCCTTGAAGAAAATAACTGCAAGAAGGAGSGAGCAGCTGACACAGAACAAATTAATTTGGGAGATAAAGTACAAAGGGTGAGCTCTAATGAGGGGAGGAGGAGGAGGGTGAAAGTGTCAACTCCCCCAAGGGTGAGGGGTGTGACAAATTGATGGAGCTGAGGTAGGGTTTCATCCAGAAAGGAGCAGTGACAAGCTGGTCATGAAGAGGAAAGGAGAAACAAAATGGGAGGCTCCAAAACTCAGAATTCCTCGTGAGTTTGGGTGGGGATGTTTGTAAGGCAGGTGAAGGAAAAAAAGAACAAATCACAGGAGAAAAATCTACCCCTATCAACACGGGTTTTTTTTGTTTTTTTTTTTTTTGCACTGCTACAGCATCACATGAGAGCCCTGGGGTGCAGAGCAGCTCTGGGAGGTGCTGGTGTCACCCTCTGGGTGGGCAGCACAAGGCTCTGCACAGCCCCAGGCCTGCAGCTCCACAGGAAAACCTGGAAGAGCAGCTGAGAGCTGGTCCTGGGGAGCACCAGRGGAGGCAACAGATGGTGAACCTTGGTGGGTGATAAATATTGCAGGAGAGCCTGGGCCTGCCTGTGCACATGTCAGTCCACAGGCTGGCAGCAGGGATGAGGGGGGCAGTGGCCACCACCATGGCCATGGCACAGAAATGGAGATGCTGGAACACCAGGAGGAGCTCCTGGCAGAGCCCAGCCTGGGACAGCTGGTTCTGTTGGTGATGGGGCTCCAAGGAACACAAAAAAAATTTGGGAATGAGGTTGGGATGTGCTGGTCTGTAGCTGTCCCAAGAGGAAAGGGMGAGCAGCAGCCACTGGTTCCCAGCAGCTGGCAGGACACAGACTCTTATGGAATCATGGAATTCTTTAGATTGGGAAAGAATTTGGAGATTGTTGACTCCAACCATCCCCCAGCACTGCCAAGGCCACCCCTGCCCCATGTCCCCAGGTGCCACATCCACATGGCTTTTCAATCCCTCCAGGGATGGGGACCCCACCACTGCCCTGGGCAGTTGTGCCAGGGCTGGACAAACCTTTCCATGGAGAAATTTTTCCCAATATCCAATCTCAGCCTTTCCTGGAGTAGCTGAGGGCTTTTCCTCTTGTCCTGTCCCTGTTCCCTGGGAGCAGAGCCTGACCTTGCTCCTGCCTCCTCTCAAGGAGCTGTGGGGAGTGAAAGGTCCCCCCTGAGCCTCCTTTTCTCCAGACTAAACAACTCCAAGGGCTTTGAGCAGCCCAAGGGGACCTGGAGTAGCATCACCTGGAGGAGAATYCCTGGATGTTGTTCCAGCAGCAAGCTCTGCTCTCATCTCCTTCCCAAAAGCTCCCAGCACCTGCTCAGAGGGGCTGGGAAACATTTTGGGTTCTCCTGAGGGGTTTCCTGAGGAGCAGGATCACAGATCCAGGTCTGCACTGGGACACTCATCCTGAACAAACACAGAAGACGTTTCACCCAAGAGGTTTCAGCAGGAGGCACAGTGCCTGGGGAAAGCCCTGGRAATCAGGGAACACGGATGTTTGGGCTCCAGCACCATCTGGACAAGAGCTTCCCAGTGCAGGAGGGAGAGCAGTGAAGCCAAGCCATGGAGGGAGGCTGGAGCTGCCCACTCTGCCAAGCTGCTGCCAAGGATTCTGGGCCAGGAGGGATTTCCTCCCTGCTGGAGCCAAGTGATCCTGATCCTCCATTGACAAACGGGGCTGGATCCAAGAGACACAGAAAATGAGCTGSCAGCAGCCAGGCTCTGGGGCTCCACAGGGCTTGTTCCAACAGAACAAGTCCCTTTCCAATGGGAATGCAATGGCAGGTGGGGAATTTGGGGGGAATCAAGGCCCAGCAGGGACAATCCCTGCTCTGACATCCACGAGGTCTCTTAATGCCACACCTACAGGCAGGACCCCTGTGGGAAAAGGTGCTGATGAGATAAGAGACAGAATTTGACAACCTCTGCTGGTTCATCATGGACTCAATGGTCTTAAAGGTCTTTTCCAGCCTTAATGATTCCATGATTCTCCATGTTCTTTCCAAAATAAGGAAATTTCCAAGCGTGATCACTTTGGTCCAATGAATTAAATAAATAAATTTTAAAATAAAGCAATTCAGCACTAGTCTGGTTTAATGTATTAGCACTGACAGTGCTAATGACAAATGTGATTATTCCAAAGCTCCTACATATATCAGGGAAGTGAAACTGCAGAAATTGGCAGYCCTTGGGCATTCTTCTTTTCCACCTGCCATTAAATCAATTTAAAGCTCCCATCTCAATCTATCAGAATTAATTATGTGTTTTCAGGCAGCAATTACTGGAAGAAGTCCTTCATTTTGGGATTGTTCCATCTCCAGGGCCCAGAGCAGGAGGGGGATGCAGGGACCAGGGTACTGAGGGTGGATTTTGCATCACTCTGGGGTTATTTTTGCTCTGAAGGTGCTCCTGGACTCTGCCCAAAACAGGGATCTGAGCTTCTCTCATCCACAGCAGGAACAGACTGGAATATTTCAGTTGGAAGGGACCTGTCACAATTATCAAGTCCAACAGCTTGATCACCTCAGGGCTGACCAAAAGTTAATTATTGAGGGAATTTGTGCCTCTTAATTTGTGGAAATGTTCCAGGCCACACTGGATGGGGCTTGGAGACACCTGGTCTGGTGGRAGGTGGAATGGGATGGTTTTTAAGGTCCCTCCCAACCCAAACCACTCTGTGATTCCATGGAACACTGACAGGCTCATTAAGGAGCTCTCTGGGCAGCTCCTTCTCCCTGCACACGCTGCTCCAGCAGATGCTGTCTCTTATACACATCTAGATGTGTATAAGAGACAGGTACAGCCATGGACAGAACCGTGCTTCCTCACGACACAGAGGCTGCATCCAGGGGGGAGGCGATGGCAGAACTGAGAGGGTTCAGTTTTGGGGACCCCCCGGCCCCAGGGGGTAAACAAGTATGGGGCTGTCTCTTATACACATCTAGATGTGTATAAGAGACAGGCTTTGGGGTTTTTGTTGTTTTTTGGGGTTTTTTTTTCCTCCTGCCTTTTTTCTTTTTTTTTTTTTTTTTAACAACCAAGTTTGGAAAGGCGCAGGAAATAAAAACAAGAAATTGCTGACAAGTGTCCCACTGTAATTGAGTGAGAACACAGAGCTCAGCTCTACAGATTCCCAGAAATACAGTCCAGATGTGGCTCTCCACGGCAGCTCAGCCAAACCACAACCCCTGAAATGACATCCCTGGGACTGGGAAACTTCCTCAGTGTCCCTTCCACTGGTGCCCAAAACACACCCAGCCAGAGATTTGGGAAAACACAGAGCTGGCAGCAGAGCCTGCAGGGGCCCTGGCAGTCCCCAGTGCTGAGGGTCTGCAGCAGGAATCATGGAATGATTTGGGTTGGGAGGGATCTTAAAAATCATCTCATACCACCCCTGCCATGGCAGGGACACCTTCCACCATCCCAGGCTGCTCCAAGCCCTGTCCAACCTGGCCTTGGGCACTGCCAGGGATCCAGGGGCAGCCACAGCTCTCTGGGCACCCTGTGCCAGGGCCTGCCCACCCTCCCAGGGCAGAATTCCTTGCAGAATTMATGGCAGAGGGATATGTTGGGTGGCCCAGCACTGGTGCTTTGCCTCCCAGCCCCACAAAAAATGGGGAGGGGGGAATTGTYCCCTGCCCTCTGCACCTTCCCATGGGACACCACAGCCCTGTGCTGCTGCTGGGGCTCATCTCAGCAGGTTTACCTGAAATGTGAACTCTGCTCTTCCCAGAAGGATGGGAGAGGTGTGCACTGACCCATTTGAGTGGCTTTTTTAGCTGTTAGAAACCCAGGAGTGTGGTGTCAGGGCAGTCAGAGCAGAGCTGTGCTGTTGGGGGACATCCCTCCATGCAGGGTGATGGGTTTTGTTTCCAAATTAAATAATGGAAGAGCATCCACTGGTTCTGAGAAGTTTTTCTCTCCCAAAGCATGGCAATTAGAAGGGAAAATCCCACTACACCCCACAAARAATGAGAGAAATGTCTCTCCAGGAGCTCCCATCACCAGAGCTGTGGTGCTCCAGATCTGCCGTGGGGATCAGGGATGGGCAGAGGAATCTGTTTGCAGAAAACACACAGGTCTGGCAAGGCTGGGCAGACCCTGTTGCTTGTGGCATTCACATTCTCTGAAAAAATCCCTTCGCCCAGGATTTTGCTCCTGGGAAGCTGAGAAGCCTCAGAGAAAAGGAAAACAATTCTTATCTCATTTGCTTCTCCTTTGTTGTGCTCATGTGGAATGTGTTTGGAGATTGTTTACCCACAGGTGATTGTTCCATTGGATTCTGCTGTGAGTTGTTTTCACTCTTTGGCCAATCAGGGCCAAGCTGTGTCAGGGCTCTGGAAAGAGTCACGAGTTTTCATTATTATATTTTATCTTTTTATTATTATTATTAGCCATGAGTTTTCATTATTATCTTTTACCTTTTTCATTATTATCTTTTACTTTTTTCATTATTGTCTTTTATCTTTTTCATTATTATCTTATTATCTTTTTAGCATTAAGTATCTTTTCTGTATTCTTTAAYACAGTAYTCTTTAATATAMTATAGTATTATAAAGTAATAAATTAGCCTTCTAAGAACATGGAGTCAGATTCATCACTCCTGCCTTCRTCAGGGCAGTTCCCTGCAAATACAATAGTTGGTGAAARGACCATCTGTCCCCAAATTGGGATTTGTACCAACCGGATGGTGTTGGCAGAGCCAGCCCAGCTGCACTGCTGGGCCATCTGCTCTGCAGCAGAGGGAATTTATCCCCCTTAACCTCAGGGTTATGTTCTCCGTGTTCAACATCAGAGAGAACAAAGGCTGTGATTTGAGGAGGATGAATCCACGTCCCAGCTCCACACAGAGCTCAGGGCAGAGCACAGCCTGGCTGCCGGGGGTGCAGGCCCTGAGGGGTCACTGCAGCCCCTCCATGCCACTGCCACCCTCCTGAACGGGGTCAGACACTCTGGCTGGGCCTCTGAGTGCCACTGAAGATATAATTTGGGGTATTTGATTGTAAATAACCCAACACTGTCCAGGTGTCCCAGCTGTGGCCTGTGCCACCCTCAGCACGGGCCATGGACGGGAGCTCGGCCTGGTGGAAAGGAGAACCTTCCACAGGAGCTCCTTGTGAGAGCATCAGGGGTAGGATGGTTCGGGACAGACGCAAGAGAGATCTCTGAGCTAAGTCATAGAACTTGCATTTATTGCAAAAAGTGTGAGTGCAAAGGCCTTGCTTGGGAGCTGCCAGCCACAGCTGAGCAGGCCTGAGAGAAGAGAGGGGTAAAGAGATGAGAGAGAGAGAGAGGATGAGAGGATAAGAGAGTAAGAGGGTAAGAAGGTAGGAGAGGGAAGTTCCTTTTACAATACCATAAATCTTCTTCTGTACTGAATATTCTAATTCTCACTAACCAATCTAGTACAAGATACAAATCCTAGCATTTACATAACAGCTATAAGAATCATTACATTACCACACTGTGTTACATTTTAATTTGGGTATTTGATTGTAAATAAACCACACTGTCCAGGTGATGTCCCAGCTGTGGCCTGTGCCACCCTCAGCACGGGCCAGGAGGGAGTGGCCTGGTGGAAAGGAGAACCTTCCACAGGAGCTCCTTGTGGGAGCATCAGGGGTAGGATGGTCGGGATGGATGGAGGCAAGAGATCTCTGAAAGCTAAGTCATAGAACTTGCAGTTTATTGCAAAAAGTGTGAGTGCAAAGGCCCTCCTAGGAGCGCCAGCCACAGCTCAGAGCAGGCCTGAGAGAAGAGAGGGGTAAAGAAGATGAGAGAGAGAGAGGATGAGAGGATAAGAGAGTAAAAAAGGTAAGAAGATAGGAGGGTAAGAGAGCAAGGTTCCTGTTAAAATACCATAAATCTTCTTCTGTGCTGAATATTCTAGTTCTCACTAACCAATCTAGTACAATATACAAATCCTATAGCATTTCCATACAGCCTATAAGAATCACTACATCACCACACTGTGTTACATTTTAAACCCTAAAGCTACTCTTTAGACCTCTTCTGCTAAGCTAGTAAAGTCTGCTCTGACCCTCAAACCTGTCTGCAAGCAAAAAGTATTGTTTTATCAAAAATAAATTACCTTCAGCCAGCCATACCATTGTTTTCCAGTCATTCAGTAACTAAAGTATCTCAAAGCTTGCTTTCATTTCAATCTTACTTATAGTTTCCATATTCTYAAAWTCTTTTGCCAAGCAATCATATTTATAAAGCTTTCCTGTTTCATCTTCCCCAACACTCCTAACCAAGAGCTGCTGTCAGGATAAAACTTTCTGGCATGGAAAAGCTGGAAACAGCCTCASTGGAGCAGGTATTGACCCTGCTGTGCCCCTTCCCCATCCACACCCCAATGCACCCATCCTCCCTTATTGTAAATCAAAGGCCACTCTGACAAAGGGGAGAGAATGATGAGGAGGACTCCATGGATATCAGAAGACTAATTAATTACTCTATTATACTATACTATGTACATTTCATCTAAACTGAATCTGCCAAGCACTCAACTCTGTACACAACTGCCCAGAATCTCGTGGCTGTCAGCCCACAGTCCTGACACACACACACACACCTGGCCCTGATTAGCCAAGGAACCAAAACATCCTCACTTTGATAAACAATCTCCACATTGCATTTTACTTGGACACAGCACAGGCACAGCAAGATATAAGAATGGTGTTTTCCCTTTCTCTGAGGTTCAGAGAATGTGAATCTCAGAAATCCTTGGGAGGAATTGTGCCTTGCTTTTCTCTGTGAAGAGAAATGTGGCGACACTACCTGATGGCCATGCTTGCTGCCTGCTCCCACCCCAGGCTGGAGCTGTGTCCTCCCTTCCCCAGATGTGTCCTGGGAGAGGGACAGTCCCAGGGGCTGCCCCTGCCATGGAGAGRTAACATCATGTCTTAGGTTGGAAATGGGGGTGTGTGTGTTCCATTTCCCATCTGTTAGAGGTGGSCAGTGTTGCAATAGGACACAAGATGAATGACACACACTCTGAAACCTCCAGGGTAAAAGAGAAGTTTATTTCTTGACCTCAATACATATAGAATTCCAAAAGTGACCCTGGATTGGAGGATGAAATTGCCACTTCTCCAATGACAYTGGTCAAACACACAGTCCATCAMATTTCTCCTCCTCCAGAAAAGAATGCAAAACCAATCATCATTTACATAAAAGCACGTGAGAAATGCCATTACAAAAATGTAAATATCAGAAGGCTTAGGAAAACTTAGAAGAACAAGGCAACAGGCAGTTCTCTGCTGTCCATGGGGCAGTTTTCTTTATCTCTCCCACAGCCAATCCTCCCTCCAGGAGATCTCTGCTGTCCATGGCCACTGAGTGTCCCTGCAGGGCTGATCCAATTCCAGCATCCCATGGGGAGATGCTGCGCCCAGGGGAGGAGCCAAGCATTCCTACCTGGATCCAATCTGAGCCTGGCACAGCACAGCAGCCTTTGCCCCCTGCATTGCCAGAGGAGCAGCTTTCTGCTGCCCTGCATTGCCAGAGGGAGCCCAGGCCCATCTCCAGCAGCCCTGGAGCTGCAGAGGAAAACTCCCCCCTTGTGCAGGATCCCTGCTGCAGCAGMAGCACAGCTGGCACTGCAGGAGGGCTGAGCCCCCATGGGATGGGGCTGTGCCAGCCCCTGACACACAGGGGGCAGGGCATGGTCTCACTCTGGCAGTAATTTGTTTTCTTTTTTGTACTATTGCATTTGTATTTTTAATTTTCCTAGTAAAGAACTGTTATTCCTATTCCCATGTCTTTGCCTGAGAGCCCCTTAATTTCAAAATTATAACAATTCAGAGGGAGGGGKTTTRCATTTTCCATTTCAAGGGAGGCTCCTGCCTTCCTTAGCAGACACCTGGCTTTTCAAACCAAGACACATCAAAAATTACCCTCTGCAGATGATGTGATCCCCTCCTCTCCCCCTGCCCAGTACTGGGATGCCTGATTGATTCCCAGTTTCCCTGACCTGTTTCTCCTGGAAGACGCACAGCTCTCAGCTCAGTAGCAGTTCCCAAATCAAGAGTGAGGCCTGTGGGTGAACCCCTCCCTCCTCAGAGCCAAATCCCTTCCCTGCAGTGCTGCACACCAATCCCAGGGGCTCCTTCCACGCTCTTCACTCAAGGAAAACCTCCTGCCACCATTATTCCCATTCTCCTCCCTGAAAGACTTAGCTCCCTGTACAGCAGAGGAGATTTATTCCCCATATTCCGTGGGAGAGATTATCTCCAGCTGCTGTTATTCCCTTATCAATAATTCACCGTGCAGCCACACTCCGGCTCATTCCCGACTGCACGAGCAGCCAGGAGCAATCCCAGCTCCTCGGATATTGCTGATGCTCTCAGCAAAGCACAACACCACAAATGAGTCACATCCTCTGGAATCTTCTCCTTGCAGCCTCCCGTGGAGGGGAGCAGTGTATTTGCAGGAAGGAATGATGAATCTGACTCCATGTTCTCAGAAGGCTCATTTACTATTTTATTATATTATATTCAAGAATACTAAACTATATGATACTAAAGAATACAGAAAGGATACTTACAGAAGGCTAAAAAGATAATAATGAAAACTCCTGACTCTTTCCAGAGTCCTGACACAGCTTTACCCTGATTGGCCAATAAGTTAAAACAATTCACAGAAAACCAGTGAAACAATCACCTGTGGGTAAACAATCTCCATACTCATTCCACATGTCAGCACAACACAGGAGAAGCAAATGAGATAAGAATTTGTTTTCCTTCTTCTCTGAGGCTTCTCAACTTCCCAGGAGCAAAATCCTGGGCGAAGGGATTTTTCCAGAGAAAATGTGAATGTGACAGAGCAGCTCCATGGAAGGGCTGCAAGCCCGTGGAGCTGAAATAAATAAATAAAGGGGAGATAATTAAACTCTATATTTCAGTCTTAGAGGAGGAGCTCATAAAAAGGCACTCTTCATGTGGCAAATCCAATACAGTGAGGTGATTAAAGGAGAAAAGCAGACATGGAACTGTCTGTGAATACAGAGCACACGCTGAAGCCTTGATCAGGACTCCCCCGTTAGAAGGACAAGCTGGTTGSCATTCCCATTTATCTGCCACAGGATAACAGCAGTGGTGCACAGAGCTCAGCATTAGAACAGCATCATTTCWTTGGATTCCTCTCTCCCACACCATGCACGGCACAAATGCCTCATTTCCCACTGGAGAGACAAGCACGGGGATCACCAGGATACAACAGCCCTTCCATGGCTGTTAAACCTCCACCATCAGGGAGATTTACAGCCTGAGGATGCACAAGTGTCATCTGTGACTAAATCAGGCCCTGGCTGGGAGAGGAAAGCTGATCTCCCTGTTTGCAGTTGGCACTGGGAAGTTCCACAGCTCGGATGTCCGAGACATCTGTGCGGTCATTAATGAACCTTTCATCTTCCAGGCTGCCTCTGCTCTGGAGCATCCTGCCAGGGAGCCAAGCCAAGCAGCACTTGAGTGCTCTTTGATCCAGCCAGGTGGATCTGTCTCCCAGGGATTTATTGGCACATGGAGGAAATGCCTCCCATTGCTCTCTTTACCTGCACGTTTCAATGGATTGCAATGCAAATCACAGAATTCCAGAGTGGCTTGGGTTGGGAKGGACCTTAAATCCCATCCCATCCCATGGGCAGGGACACCTTCCACCATCCCAGGGTGCTTCAATCCCATCCAACCTGGCCTTGGACACTTCCAGGGATAGCCACAGCTTCTCTGGGCACCCTGTGCCAGGGCCTCCCCACCCTTCCAGCCAGGAATTCCCAATATCCCATCCATCCCTGCCCTCTGGCAGTGGGAAGCCATTCCCTGTGTCCCATGACTCTGTGGGACAGCAGGATGCYTTGAGCAAGGCAGAGGACAAATGGCAGGAATACAGCAGTTTGGAGAAGGCCAGTGCCACCAGCACACGTGRGTAAAGCTGAAGAAACAAAACCCAAAAATTTGGATTTCATCTCTCCTAGAGGGGGCCACAAGAGACCTGGAGAGGGACTTTGGAATGACAGGACAAGGGGCAATGTCCTTAAACCAAATGAAGATTAATTTAATTGGATGTTGGGAAGAAATTAATAAGAAATCAAAGTGCTCAGCAGGGAGTTGGCTCCAGCAGCTTATCCTGAGCCTCAGTTTATGGCTGGGCTCAGACACGGTGGGACAGGCAAATCCAGCAGGAGATGCTGCAGTAGCCAGTGCACTGCAGGAGATGACAGTGGCTCCAAGCTCATGGATAAGGCTAAAGACACTGTGACCAATGGGATGAATCAATCAGAGCTGTGCAGCTTCAGGAGAAGAGAGAAAAGGAAAATAAAAATCAAGGCTTAGAGCTTTTAGCTCCTGGGCTGAGAGGAAAGGCAGATCTGGGTGTCCCAACATAAAAACGAGTCCAGAGAGGCCATGGAGCTGCTGCAAGGGCTGGAGCCAGGCTGGGAGAGCTGGGAATGTTCCCCTGGAGAGGAGAAGGCTCCAGGGAGAGCTCAGAGCCCCTGGCAGGGCCTGAAGGGGCTCCAGGAGAGCTGGAGAGGGACTGGGGACAAGGGATGGAGGGACAGGACACAGGGAATGGCTCCACTGCCAGAGGGAGGGGATGGGTGGGAGAGGGAATTCCTGGTCTGGGAGGGTGGTGAGGGCACCAAGCTCATGGTGCTTTCAGCATTTTGGGATAGCTGAGCTTTCCTGGGGGCTGTGAGGGGGGACAGCAGCTGTGCCACACTCCAGGATGGAGGAAGGCTGCAGGAAGATTGTCTGGGATTATCTGCTCTGGGGGCAGGGAGTGAGGGAAGGCAGAGCAGGGGCAGCCCCTGGGGCTGTGCCAGGGCTGCTCCCTGGGTGAATTGTGCCAGGTTTTCTCGAGGGCTCCTGGCAGAGGATGGGGCCTGCACGTTGTGAGTGCTGCAGCCCTCGATGCCCAGTGCTGCTGGGGGCTGATTTGCAGCCCAAAGCTTTGGGAATTCTTTGCCTCTGGGCTTCTGCCACCTCCTCCTGCCCCTCCTGCATCCAAGGGCCACAGGGATGCAGCTCTGTGGGTGCTGGGCACAGGTACAGAGCTCGCCAGTGACATTTGGATGGGTGGCAGCACCTCCAAAATGTGCCTTCCAAAATCAAAATTAAATTAAAAAAAAAATAAAATCACTCAGTTCAATCAACTAAACACATATAAACCCCTGAGCTGATACCACTTCAAAACAGCAACCACCTCTCCTAAGCACAGCTCCCACCCCAGGGAGGGAGAAGTGCCAGAAATCACCTCGAAATTGCAGTCGATTCTCAGTGGAAGGAATTCAGCTGCTCTGCTGATAAGCAGCCACATACATCTCTAAGCTGGAGAGGTAGATCATTAAGGGGAAATGTTTAGAGAAATTAAATCCTTTTTTTCTGCTTCTTATGCTAATAGGGAAAAGCAAGCTGATTTGCAGGAGGACAACATTTAGCAAAATCAAATTCATCAACGTCCCCATCTGTTCCCGTTCTCGTGCTGACTTTGTCAAAAATCAGCTTTCCTTCAACCAACACCCGCGTCACTCGGAGCCAATTCTGGGCAGATTTGTAAATAAACCACTTCTGCAAAGCCAGCCAGGCAAAAAAAAMCATCCAGTGGAAAGGCCTGATAAACAGAAATACTTGTTGGGATTGCAGGGATTGAGGAGATGGCCAAGAGACTAAAGGGACAGGGAATGATGAATCAGCCCAGCTGGGAAAATAACCCAGAGGCCATTGGAGGGTTAATGACACCAGAAATGGGAAATCTCCAAAGCAGGATCCTGCATCTCTGCCTCAGCTGCTGTTGCTGCTCCTGGATGAAGCAGGATCTGGAAACAGCTCCATGCTGGAGCTGCTCTRCATGCAGGGATCACCAAGCACCTCCTGTAGCTCATGGGGGTCTCCTAAAAATGTCACAGAATCACAGAAGAGAAGCACAGAGTTCCCTGAGTTGGAAGGGACCCACAAGGATCACAGAGTCCAACTCCACGTGCTCCTGTTTGTGGTGGGAAGCAGCCCTGAACTGGTTTGTGGCTTTGTTCTGCCTATTCCCAGTTACTGCAGCCAGCAGATAATCAATACAGGTAATTTATGCCAAAGACTATGGAGAAAATCTCATCTCAAAACTCAGCAATGAGGGATTTCACAGAGTCATAGAACCTTTGGGATTGAAAGGGACCTTAAAGAACACCCAGTCCTACCCCTGCCATGGGCAGGGACACCTCCCACTGTCCCAGGCTGCTCCAAGCCCTGTCCAACCTGGCCTTGGGCACTGCCAGGGATCCAGGGGCAGCCCCAGCTTCTCTTGACACCCTGTGCCAGCCCCACATAGAAAATAATTCCTTCCCAATATTCCACATCCACCCTTTTCCAGCTTACAGTCATTCTCCCTTGTCCTGTCCCTCTGTGCCTTGTCCTCAGTCCCTCTCCAGCTCTCTTGGGGCCCCCTTTAGGCCCTGGAAAGCTTTTAAGGTCTCCCTGGATCCTTCCCTCCTCTAGGTGTTCTCTTGTTGTTCTTCTGAACACCAAACTAAAGCACCAAGGCTGCCTTCCCTTATCCTCCTTCCAGGGCAGGATTATTCCCTGTGCTCCCACATTCCATCCATTTTCAGCAGTCCCAGGTCCAAGGTGGGCACGTCCCCACGGGTCACAGCTGCCACGTGGCACAGGCCAGGTGGCACCAGGTCGTTGTGGCACCAGGACATGCAGGGGCAGGGCCCAGCCTTGCTGGCAGCTCCAGGGATCCCGCTGGGACACGCACGCCAGGCGTGGGCACTGCTGGATTTGGCTCCTGGCCCCGCAGCAAACGGAGGGGAAAAATCCCTGACGTGCTGCCCTGAGGAGAAATCTGCTTTTTTTATGTTCATTCACAGGGCAGAAAATCCAGAGAGCTGCAGCTGCAGCACAGGCAGAGCCCCAGGGCAGCACTGCTCAGCACCTGCCCATTGCAGAGCCTTTCTTCCCCTCCGAGCACTGCACAGAATTCCACAGGATTCCAGTGAGGAGCAGCCACAACGCTGCTCCTGCCCTGGAATTCTCCCATCTCCTGCCCCACAGAGCCAGCAGCAGCAGCCTGCTGCCTTCCCAGGCTCCCTCCTCTGCTGGCTCCCTCTTCCTGGTCCAGCACGGGACTCCACGGGGAAAGTCAGGAGGAGCAGGACAGAGCTGGGCAAGGGAARTGCCAGCAGGTTTTGAGGATGCACCTGTGGGTGACCTGCCATGGAAGACAGCGTGTTCTGGGCAGCTTCCGTGGAATCATGGAAATTTTGAGGTTGGAAAAGCCCTCTAAGACCAACTRTCCAACTGTTCCCCCAGCACTGCCAAGGCCACCGCTGTCCCATGTCCCCATTGCCACATCCACATGGCTTTTAAATCCCTCCAGGRATGGAGACTCCATCACCTCCCTGGGCAGTTCCACTGCTTGACCATCCTTTCCATGAGGAAATTCTTCCTCATATCCAACCTGAACCTCCCCTGCCATGACCTGAGGCCGTTTCCTCTCATCCTGTCCCTGTTCAGTGGAAGCAGATCCTGAATCCCACCTGGCTGCCCCCTCCTGTCAGGGCATTGTGGAGAGCCATAAAATCTCTCCTCAGCTTCCCARTGTTCACTGCCAGGCCTGGAAATCCAAGTGATGGACTCAATCTCCACAAAATGAATCCATCTGTGGAAAGCCCAATGCAGGAGTTGGAGATTTCAGTTACCTCAGCCAAACCCCATCCTGCTGCCAGGGGCCTTCCCTCTGCACTTCCTCTGGCTCAGCCTTAATKATTCATTTCCTGACATCCTTTCATTCCGAAAGGTCTCACCAAAACTCTCTCTCCATAAAAAAGAAAAGTCTCTCCATAAAAACTGCTTTTTCCATTTGTTTGGTCCATGCCACGTGGGCATCCACAGGGTTAGGTGACACAGCTGAAGATATTTACATTTCCTGCTTTTACCACCCTCTTTTAAGCCATAAATTWACTTCAGGTGTCTCTGTAGAAGTGAAAATTCCTTCAGGGAAGCTCAGCAATCCAAGCAATCCTCCTGCAGCATCTCCACGTTGCCACCACGTGGTCGGATGGTTCCTTTTCCTTTCTCTTCTTCTGGCCTCACCTCTTCCACAACTCTGGAGTCAAGTTGGAGCAGCCCTTTAGGAAATGTGCTCCAAAACTCTTTTAAAAATACCTTTTAAAAAATAAAAATCTATTTAGGCACACCCAGGCTGGAGCATTAATAGCGTGAGGAGCATTGACTATTAGTCCTAATTATCCTGAACTCCTAATTATCCTAAACAAAAGCAGAGAGTGATGTYCCGGAGCTCCTCCCGAGGCATGAGCACAGAGCGCCACCTGCACATTCCCCACCCTGCCCTGCAGCCAGATCCAGCCCCAATTTCACCCGGCTCCACCCGGCTTCTCCCTTTCCTGGGCGTGCAGGAGACAAACGAGGCATCTTCAGCGGCCGCAGGAGGGATTTCAATCAGGAAATCTTGCAAAAATACCGATTTGAAAGGTTTCTGCGCCGTGTTTGTGCCCAGGGGCTGTGCTGGCCGCCTCTCCCTCCCTCCYTGCGAGGTCTCGCTGCACCACCCCATGGTGGATGGAGTTTCAGYCCTGGCTGCGGAATTCCAGCGGAGCATCCCAACAAACAACTCTTCCCCCGGGGCCAGGGTTCGGTGTTGTCTCTCCTGATTGAGAACACAGGAGGAGAACTCCAGGGAAAGCTCAGATCCCAGGCAGAGGGGCCTTGGCTGCAGCATCGCTGCTTACGGGGACGGATCGGGAAAGGGATCAGGAGAGGGAGGGATCGGGAAAGAGATGGATTGGGAAAGGAATGGATTGGGAAAGGGATCAGGAAAGGGGATGAATCGGTAAGGGGATGGATCGGGAAGGGGATCAGGAAGGGGACAGATCAGGAAAGAGATTAATTGGGACGGGGATGGATTGGGAAGGGGATCAGGAAAGGGATGGGGATGGATCAGGACAGGGATCAGGAAAGGGATTGATGGGGAAGTGGATCGGGAAAGGGATGGATCAGGAAGGGGATAGATCGGGAAGGGGATGGATTGGGGAAGGGATGGATCAGGAAGGGGATCAGGAAAGGGATGGATTGAGAAGGGGATGGATCAGGCAGGGGATGGATCAGGAAAGCGATCAGGAAAGGAGATGGATCGGAAAAGGGATCGGGAAGAGATGGATTGGGAAAGGGATCAGGAAAGGGAATGGATCAGGAAGGGGATGAGGAAAGGGATGGATCGGGAAAGGAATGGATCAGGAAGGGGATGGATGGGGAAAGGAATGGATTGGAAAGGGATCGGGAAAGGGATGGATCAGGCAGGGGATGGATTGGAAAGGGATCAGGAAAGGGATGGATCGGGAATGGGATGAGGAATGGGATGGCTCGAGAAGGGGATGGATCAGGAAAGGGATGGATCGGGAATGGGATGAGGAATGGGATGGCTCGAGAAGGGGATGGATCAGGAAAGGGATGGATCACTTGACAAAGTGATGCATCAACCTGGCAGCTCCCTCAGCAAGGTGTCACACACCCATCAGCCTGACGGAGCTAAAACCACCGGGATTACACCCGGAGTGTCYTCCCTGAACAATGGAGATCTCAGGAATGTTTTTGGCTTTTCTTCCTCCTCACGCAGGGATCTCATTGATCGGCTCTGGAGTTGGGGCAGTGCTGCTCAGCAGATCCTGCAGCATCCCAAAAACTTGGGGAATTCTGGAGACAGGGACATGTGCTGTCCTAAGGGGGCACATGGGGTGAATTCCTGCTCCTGGGAACACACAGAGGGGAAAGGGAAAGGGAAAGGGAAAGGGAAAGGGAAAGGGAAAGGGAAAGGGAAAGGGAAAGGGAAAGGGAAAGNGAAAGGAAAGGAAAGGAAAGGAAAGGAAAGGAAAGGAAAGGAAAGGAAAGGAAAGGAAAGGAAAGGAAAGGAAAGGAAAGGAAAGGAAAGGAAAAAGGGGGGGAAAGGAAAAAGGGGGGGAAAGGAAAAAGGAGAAGAAAGGAATCTGTCGAAGACCACACTTCAAATACTTCCCTAATATTTGACAATGGGTGAGAAAAGGAGGAAGAGGGAGAAATAGCTACTTATCCTTGGAGAACCATTTATCCCAGAAACCCAGAAATCTTTACTCTGGACACACCTTTTCCTTGATTTTTGATACATCCACGTGCCAAGGAAGTTGAAGGAAAATTCAGAGAGAATCTTCCTGAGGAATCAGCAGTCACACAAAAGTGRGGGGGAAAGGGCATTGAGGTCCAGGCTCAGCAAAACAAAGACTCTGCAAGGAAAAACACAGCTGAGAAAAATATTATCTTTCATAGTGACCTTGCATTGATGGTGTCTCATTTTGCACTTTAAAACTCTTAATAGAGTTGTAATTTAATTTAGAAAAAAACCTTTTAGATACACACTAGAAAACCTTTTAAAACACACAGAAAAAAAMCCACAAACCTTTTAGAGATACCCAGATTTCACTGGTGCTTTGCCCCCTCTGATGTTCACAGGGATTTCAGAACCTGCCCTCACTTCAAGGACATCCCTCACACATCAGCCACATCCACCTCAACCCCTCCTGCCCAGGATTCCTCCTGGTTTTTGGGAACCCACCTGGGGCAGGCAGAATTCCAAGGACCTAAAAGCTGTCCTTTTGGATCTGCCTTGCAGGGAAAGGGAATTKCTGTAAGCAGTGCTAAAGGGAAGTGAAATTTGTGGCTGGGAAGTTTCAAGCAGGGAAAAGCAAGGAAAAAGGGCAGGTTCAGGCAGAAATTCTTCTGGAAAGCCACTGKATTAATCAAGGTAGGGAGTTTGGAAGGTAAGGAAAAGCTGGTCCAAGGGAATCAGCCATGGAATAAACTCAGGGAAGGGCCAAAGGTGATGTTGTCCAGGTCAGACACCTGCAGGAGAGACAATTCCCCCTTCTTAAAGCAAAGAAACCTTAAAAATGAGATTGTATTTGGTGTTTCTAAACCAGTGCTAAACACTGAAATGGCTCCTTTCCCATCAATCATGATCACAACTGAAACCACTGATGTCCAACCCAACCTTGGGCAATCTGGCAAACAYCAACTGCCAACAATTCCCAGACATTTCTTTCCTATCAGGCCATTCCCAACCATTTTAATACCCAAAACTATTTCAGTTTGACTTTTCCCTTGTATTATTTTCCCTAGGTTGTTTTTCTCTCTGCTGTTATTCCCTGTTGGATGTATCTCACTGAGTGGAAAGGAGGAGAGTGAGGTTTCCATGAGCACCCCCTGAGTGCCTGTGGAATTCTCAATTCCTTACTCCTGTCAGGGAGGAGCTAAGAGCATTATTGCACTTTTCCAAGAAAATTCCACACCCCCAGAGCTGCCAGACCCCCAGCAGCCATTCCCAAGGGCAGGGATGGAGGGGAGGGAAGGAACTGGCTGTAGCTCAGAACACTCTGAGCATTCCCTGTCTGGATTTGTCTCCTCCACAAGCAGCCTCCTTCACTTCAGAGCTGCCAGCAGTTGGAATTAAACTTCCCATTCCAGGATTAATCCCAGAGTGTTGATCCCTTCAGCTGCTGGGCTTGGGGGAGTGTGGGAGGGCCAGGGGAGGGCCCAGCTGCAGCTCCCACAGCCCTCACACAACCACAGAAAGCAGCCACCACAAAAATGAATTTTAAACATCATTTGTCAACTCCAGCCTACATTTTYTGCTACAGAAAACCACATTTTCTTACCATTTCTGGCTAAGCCTGGCATGAGTGAAAGCTCCTTCCCAAACCATTGGAACCATCTATCAAAGTGAGGTACCCAAGCCAGTCTTGACTAAAAATCACTCAGTGCAGCTTTACTTTGAATTATTATTCACAGCTGATTTTTCAAAAAACATTTTTATAGCTTCAGGGTTACAATTTTTATCCATGGAAGCAGCTGTTTCATGACTAAGCAGCAAAACCCTGACAAAAAAAAAAAAAAAAAAAGAAAAAGACACAAACACAGGAATCCAAAGCTGGTGGTTATTTTTTACTTGAAGACTCTCTGAAAAACAAAATTATTGTTACATTATTGTCATTGATTCTTTCTGGAATGAAACAAGCCTGGTCCAGGTGATATGGAAAGGGCAGTCTGGTTTTTACAAAATTGACATTTGCAACATCAAAACACACAAAGGACAGGCTCTTTACACTCAGGTTACAGCACTCAGCCTCAGTAAACATCTTTGGAATAGAGATTTTTTAAAACAAAAAACAAAAAATCAATCAAGGAACTTAAATATTCACAGGACAAAACCATAATATTCTGCAAAATCTGAAGGGTGAGATGAGCAGGGATCAGCAGAGCTGCCTATGGATAATCCAAGCAGGAGTTACAGAGCTGGGAACAGTCACCCCCACGGGGCAGGTTTGGGATTTGGTTCTGTGCCTAAGGGAGGCAGAAGTGAGCAGCAGGCAGAGAAAAAAAAGGAAATTCCTGCTGGAAATTCTTGTTCAAGCAGGAGCCCACAAGTCCAGCAGCACAAAGGAAAGGTTGGGTGTTTTTTTTAAATGCCACAAATCAGCAGGGTGTCCTCTCCATATTGCACCAAGTTTGGTTGTAACTGAAAAATTAAAAACCTCTGCACTTAGAAAAGCTACATTGAAATATATCCCAAGTGGAGTGAGCAGAGTTCAGCTTTTAAAACAATTCAACACTTTTTCCTACCAGCTACAAGGTTTCTGTCTCCTCAAGCCCCCTCCAAACTGCAAAACTGATCCAAGACAGTGCTGCTACTTCTCCTCAGTATTTATTTATTTATTGCTTTATTTATGAGTGACAAAGGCTCAGAGATGGGAACTTTCAGAGAATTTAAGGCAATTCCACAAAACCAACACCTTAAGGGCAATTCTGGCACACAGTGGTCTTCATTCCAACACCAGGAGAGGTTTTAGGTTTAAAAAAGGACAGATTTTAGCCAAAGAGACTCTCTCAAATATCAGTTTATCTTTCTAACACACAKCACTGAAGTCAAGTCATTCCAGAGCACCAATGTAGAGAAAAGAAACAAAAAAAGGGGAAGAAGTCAGATGAACAATTAAAAAAACCCCACTAAATAACTTCAAATAAAAACACAACAAAAACCCCTAAATAACTACAAATAAAAGCTAAAAACCCATAAAGCTAAACAAGCAAACAAAAAAACAAAAATCAGAAACAGGCTCGGCAAAAAAATCTGAATGTGCTCAGTATGAGGCTCATCCTTCCTTTGCAAAAACTTTGGAATTGAATCAAAAGAATATGGAAAACTCTTTACAACACTGGTCCAAAGGGCATGTGCATTCTTTTTATTTCTATACAGAGTGGAAACAAACACCATACAGACAAGAGCAAACTACTTTTTTTTAAGAAAAAAATCAGGTTTAATGTTCCAAAATGATTTTGTGAAAACAGGAGAAAAAAAAAAAAAAGAAATAGAAAGGAGTGATTTTAACTTCAGGCCAGGTAGAGCCTGCATGGATTTGCAGCAAGATTTGAGTAAGAAAGGATGGATTAAAAACCAGCAGAGCCCTGCTGGCATCCAGGAGGAGGAATGGAGAGGATTTGCACAGAGAACCCTGTGTGTAAACTATTGCCACGTGGAGTCACAGACACAGACAAGACTTCAGGGTGCTGCTTGTCACTTGCTCCTAGAGGAAAAACTACTTTGCCAAGAAGCTCACAGAGTTTTCTACAGCTTTTTCTGGAAGAAATGGATGCAAGCAGCAGGTTTCTGGTCAGCCAGAGGAWCCCACTGCAGAGTGCTTGTGCTAAGTTCCATCAGCTCTTTGTATGAAGAAAGGTTGGGGGGGTTTGTAGCACTCATTGTCATAGCAAAAAGCAGTTTTTGTCACATAAAAAGCCTCAACTAAAGGAATTTTAGTTCCATAACTAAAGGAACTTTTCCCCTCAGCATTTCTTCAGGGCACAGCTAGAGAGATTTATACTGACAAACAGTATAAGAGCAGGGAACCCTTTTGGGAGGTTTAAGCAACAACCAGGTGAGTGCATTTTCCTTGCTAATGCTCCCTAATGCAGGAATGACTCTGGTTTACATTCTCTTCCAAATAATCCCTAGGGAACAAATCATTCCAGAAGCCACAGCAATTATTCCTTGGCACTTCTCTGCTCACAGACAGGAGAAGTTCCAGCCCTTTGCAACAGCAACTTTTCCTTTGGAATACCTGATGCTTTTTTATTTTTTTATTATTATTATTTCCTCCAAATTCATGAAATGCAGCAACATTACCAAGCCAGGAGTCATTTCTTCTGTTCAAGCTGGAGGATTTGACATTGCTCTCCCTTTGAGTGGCTGACTCAAACACCAATCCTGGTGCAAAGGCAGCTAAGATTTCTCCAGAGGAGCAGCCCTGGGCACGGGGCGCTGCCGGACACCGCTCGGGGATGAGTCCCTCTTGCTCCCCTCCTTCCCCTCTGYTTCCTCATCTGAGATATCTCCCTCATCTCCTTCTTGCTCTTCATACCTGTTCTTCAGCAGAGGAGCTGACTCTGGACCTTGTTTCCCTCAAGGAGAAAGGAGAAACACACRAGTAAATGCCATTCCCAAGTAAAATCCACTTTTTTAACATCACGGGCAAGCACAGTGACACTGAGAGCTCCACTCAATTTCCTCTCCCTGCCCACGTGGAATTTCATGTCTTGCAGGTATGAAAATGCTCTCAAAATTTTTTTTATCCCTAAAATAGTTTTAAAAATATCCCAGCTTTACTAAACAGAAAATCCTAACCCACTATAAACCCTAAGGGTGAAGCATCAATCCCAAGTGCAAAGTTCTACACTCCACATCACATCCTGCAGACACCAGGATTTCTTTAATATTTTCTACAACTGAGATTTACCAAACAGCTTCACTGAATCAGAAGTTTGCTGTGGGCTTACTTGGCTGAGGCTGGAGCTGTGGTGGTCTGTGCCTCTTGGAGGGACAGATGCAGTCTGCCAGGAACACCATCATCTGAAACCAAAGAAACCCAAGGTGAAACTCCCAAACRTTCTGCACATTGCAATCGTTTAGGATGGGAAATTTCCAGATCAAGTCTAAGCATTTACCCTCAGGTGGATCCCATCCAGCCCCACACTCACTGTGACCATTTCCCCTTGGGTTATGGGGGCTCCATCCCTGTGTTCCAGCTCAGGGTACCCCAAAACCCACCCCAAAACTGAGGTGGAGGCAGCACAAGTGGAACCATCAGCCCTAAGGGTTGCACTTACAAGTCCCAGGACCATTCCTAAGAACAGAGTTGCCAATCCAAAAACAGCATAGGAGCCCCAGACTGGTATTCCAAGATTTTCTGTTAAATAGCCATGGCCATGCTGGAACAAAAGAGAATCAATTTCAGGAAGAGCTGGATTTCATATTGAGGAGGAAATGAAGTGGGGATGWAAGCAAATACCCTGATCCACATGGACAGCTTGAACAAGGCTGACATGCTGCTCATCCTGAAACAAAGCACAGAAGAGAACACTGAGAACACCTTAAAATCTTAAAAAGAGAACACTGAGAACACTTTAAAATCCTAAAAAGAGAACACTGAGAACACTTTAAAACCCTAAAGAGAGAACACTGAGAACACCTTAAAATCCTAAAGAGAGAACACTGAGAACACCTTAAAATCCTAAAAAGAAAACACTGAGAACACATTACAACACAAATTTTCCCCCAGCTCCTGTGATGCTGTCACCTTCCCCTTCCTGCCTGGCTAATTCCTTTGCCTGCCCCTTTGCCATAATTTCAGCCTCAAACCTGTGTGAAACAACCTCAGCTCATACATGGGCAGCTATAAATTCCCAGATTTCTTTAATTTGGATCTGCTGAATCCAAGTTAAAGTTAATCCAAGTGAATTTCATGTCCCTTTTCTGTTCTGTCTGGACCAAYGCTCTGTGAGAAGCCAGCTGGAACTCCAGTGAAGATATTAAGAAAGAAGCATTAGGAGGTTTTATTAAAACAAAAAAAAATTAAGCTATTAAAAGAAAATCAGGTTATAAGAGCTGAGAGATCTTCAGACACTTAAGTTTGGTGTCTGAGTACAGAAAATAATAGAGAACTTGATARTGCTGAGTTAATATCCAGTTTCACACAGTCCTTGGTGTGGGATAAGAGTTTGTAAGAGAACCTCACAGCCAGGAATTCCTTTCATACATCAAACCTAAATTTCCCTTTAGAGTTTGAACCAATTCCCCTTTCTCCTGATGGAGAATCCCTCTGTGATTTCCTTGGGATTTCCTCCAGACAGTGGAAGAATTCTCTGAGGATTTAGCTGGGCAAAACCATCTCAGTGCCACAGAGACCAAAAAACTTCAAAGGTCAGCAAGGTCCCTACAAGAGTTTAGGAAACTTTTTCAAGCCTTAAAGTAAACCTTGCTGGGGACATCTCTGCTATGGTGACAACACTCAGGTCACCTCAGCTATGGTGACAATGCTCAGGTCACCCCTGCTATGGTGACAGTGCTCAGGTCAGCCCTGCTGTGGTGACAGTGCTCAGGTCACCTCAGCTATGGTGACAACCCTCAGGTCACCCCTGCTATGGTGACAACCCTCAGGTCAGCCCTGCTATGGTGACAGTGCTCAGGTCACCCCTGCTATGGTGACAATCCTGCCACAGCTGAGGAAGAACTGGGACACCCACCCAGCACATTCCCACAGCTCCTGCCCACACAGAGCTGGGAACAGGGAGCAGGACACACCTCAGCACATCTGATAATAAATTCTTACAAAAACCAACCCAAAACTTACAGGAAAGAGGAAGGACCAAACCAGGAGGACACTGGTTCAATGGATTTCCACTCCTCATCACTGATGAAGTTAATGAAAGCRGCTTTATTCCTGGCTCCCTGGTATCTCCTGAACTCTCCATTTTTGCAGCTGTAAAACAACAMCACCACCACCAAAATCCTTTATTTGATATGCTCCAAGCACCTAGTGCAGCATTTSTTTCCATCCAACAAACCCCTCCCATCACCTTGTCTGTTTTTTTACACATTCACTTTTTCAGTGTTCATTTTTTTTAGCTGATATTGCCTCTAAAAAGAATATTTTCCAAACACCTGGACTAAGTCCAAGTTATTTCCAGAACACTGATTCCACGAACACTTGGCTAGCTTTAGGCTGTGATCCCATTAAAAAAAAAAAAAAAAAGAAAGATAATGATCTTCCTAAAGCCCTTGCCACACACCTGCACTGAAGATCAACCTACAGAGAAAGGATTGCAAAACAGAAACACCCATGAAAAGGCAGAATAAATAAGGCCTGAAGGGAAAGGAAAAGAAATCATCTGGCAGCACAAGGTCACAGTGGGTGAGACAGTGAATRTGTCAGTGAAAAGCAGCTCCTATTCTTAAAGAGCATAATAAATCTCATTTATTTGCCCCAAAAAAAGAGGGAAAAAATGCCCACTCTCATCCCAAAAAAAACCCTGCTGCCCTGCATACTTACTGATAGATGGTAGGGAGGGCTGTGATGATAAATCGTCCACTTAACCCTGTAAGAAAAGTTGTTTTGAGAGCATTTTGAGTATTTTTATGGGAAAAAAWGAGGCAAGGAATGCTGTAACACCCCAAAATACAACAGCAGGCCTGGGTATCAATCTTTCCATGCAATCCAACACAACCTTGTGCATGTCAAAGCAGGACACACTTCAAAAATGGTCCCTGGACAAAGAGTAAAATGGGGAAAATGAGATATCCAGGGATAACAGCTCTGTTGGACTCTTTTGGCTGTAGCTKTTCAGAGGGAGAGGCTCTCCTTTGCAAACCTCTGCAGYCTCCAGAAACCCTGAGGAAAATAAYTCAAGTGAGGCAAGCTTCAAAAGTAAAGCTGCTCTGGAGAAAGAGATCAGCATGGGGAAGGCCAGGCTTACAAATCCCACAGGGACAGGAGAGTTCCAGGAGATTTTCAGGAGTCTCAGGAGATTTTCAGGAGAGTCTCAGGAGATTTTCAGGAGAGTTTCAGGAGAGTGTCAGGAGAAGGAAAGCAGATCGTTTGCACTCCCTTCTACCAACCAAAGGAGGGACTGGAATGGCAAGGCTGAAACCTTGTTTTTTGCTTTAAAAGTACAGCCAAAAATCTCCCTGAAATCATGCTCTSGAGAAAACCTCTCATTCTTTTTACCTGTTATAGTCTATGCATTTTATTTACTTTATTCATTTAATTACATTTATTTTATCTACTATCTGACAGTCTCATTCCTGTGTGAAAGCTGGCCCAGGGTGCCCAGAGAAGYTGTCCCTGGATCCCTGAAGTGTCCCAGGCCAGGCTGGACAGGGTTTGGAGCTCCCTGGGATGGTGGAAGGTGCGGTAGGGGTTGGAATGGGATGATCTTCAAGGTCCCTCCCAACCAAAACATTCTGGGATCCTATTAAGCAAGATCAGGGCGTTTAGTCACACAGCTAGAGATGAGTAAAACGCTTTTATTACCCCTATTATTTCTGCCCGCCTCCCACAAGCACACAGCGGAGATGAGCACCCCCAAAACCCCTCAGCCCCCCAAATCCCGGGGGGGTTCGGGAGCCCTGCCCAGCCCCTCTCACCCGGCTGCTCGGTCACGTCCACTTTGGCCACGTTCACGCCCAGGTCCTCTCCCCACTCGGCGAACTTCTCCCACTCGGGCTGCAGGTTCTCGCAGGCGGGGCACCAGGGCGCGTAGCTGCGGGAGCGGCACAGCGCGGTCACCCCACACACCCCTCACACCGCCCCGGCACCCCCGGCGCGCCGCTCCCCACTCACAACTCCACCATCCACTCGTCCTGCAGCAGCTCCCGCCACATCCCGTCCGACAGCACCTTCACGGGGCTCGGCCTGCCCCGGGCGGCGGCGGCCAGCGCCAGGCAGAGCAGAGCGCAGAGCGGAGCCCTCAGCGCGGCCCCGGCCCRGCCCGGCGCCGCCATCTTGGGCCGCCCCCTCCCCTTCCGCCTTCCCCGGCGCGTCACGGCCGGGCCCGCCCTGAGGGCAGCGGGGAGGCGGCGCCGGGAAGCGGGAGAGCCGGGGAGCGGGAGGGGTTGGAATGCGGGAATGGGAGGGATCGGAAGGGATGGGAATCGGAAGGGATTGCAGTCCTGGACTGGTTGGGATTGAAAGGGATTGGAATGGATTAGAATCCTGGAAGGGTCGGGATTAGAAGGGATTGGAATCCCAGCGCATCCCACCCCCTGTCATGGCAGGCGCACCTCGAGCCGGGTGCTGCCAGGAATGGATTGGAGTCCTGGAATGCCTTCTGATGCATCCTTTCTCTTTCTTTAGTATAGTTTAGTATAGCATTCTTTAATGTAATATCATAAAATAATAAATCAGCCTTCTGAGAACATGGAGTCAAATTCTCATCTCTCACCTCGTCCTGGGGACCCTCACAAAGACCACACCTGAGTGCTTAATTCTCAAGCAGAAGTCAGGGAGAAGGTCAATGTTAACAAGCAGGCAAATCCCACATCAGCTCACTCCTGAAGCATTTCCAGGGAAGGAACCTCTTTCTCCATATGCACATACTTTCTTTAACACAATTTTTTCCCCAGCTCCTGTGATAATGTCACCTTCCCTTTCCTGCCTGGATCATTTCKTTGCTTGCCCCTTTGCCATAATTTCATATCCCACAGCTCAGAGCCTTGGCAGCCATTGAGCAATGCAGGAAAAAAATAATAAATCAACTTTTTTTTTTTTTAATTTTATCTTATTTGAGCAACTTTTCTACAGTACAACGTGTATGTTCCTGTCTGTAGGAGAACAGGCATTATTAAGGACTTGTTATTCATTGATTCAGCACTCAGGRATAAATCACTGCTTGCAGCACTCTGCTGACTGCTGTTTTAGGCATAATTGAATTTTTGAAATTTKTTATTGATAATCCATGAATATTCCATTCTGCATCAGCAGTCAGGTGAAATGCAAAGTGCTGTCTCYGAGTAACAATTGGACTCAATGATCCTGAAGGTCTTTTCCAACCTAAACAGTTCTGTGAGWTCTGTGATTATCCCTGATAATTTGAGATATGTTGAGGAATAAGTGCATAAAAACGTGTTGTGTAACCATGTGTAAATAAATTTACCACTGTGAATAAAAAGATTTCTTCAAAGGCACACCGAGCTCCCTATGGGAACAGCTTGAAAAACCCTGAAAATTATGACTTCATACMTCCCCTGCTTGGTTCCAGGAATTATTTKAAGTGTAATGACTGCTCTGAATTACTTTTATYTCAGTTATTAATATGACATTGGCATTGCCTTGTTTCTTTGTAAAGTTTTGAGAACAAGAAAGCCTTAACCTTATCTTTGAGGCATCTYCCTCCAGCCTGCTCCCCCCAGCCCTCCCAGGCTGACAGGAGAATTATCTGCCTCATCTTTCAAGGTTCATGGCAGGATAAAGAGAGTTAATAACCAAGTGACCTTAAGAAAGAAACACATCTTTCATTATTTTCATGTTCTTTTTCAGTGCTGCCACACAGAGGCAGAGTTGAGGCTGCTTCTAAAGGGAAAGCGTGAAGGAAGAGAATCCTTTTTTGTTAGGAATTACCTGGATTTCCTGCTGGGGACATCCCATCACCTTTCAAGGCTTTTTCTTTATCCAAGAGCTCATTTTTTAGGTTGTTTTCCTAAGGTAAAGGGGATTTCTGGTCAGTTTAAACCTTCCCACCAACRCACAATCACAAATTGATCAAGGTTGGGGTTACAAAAGTACCACCACCAAAGAGACATTAAATTTCATGAAAATRATTCTCCATTTAGAGTGAGCACTAGTGGTGCACAGGAAGAGGCACAAGCCCAGATAATTGTTTGACAGGGGGAAAATCATGAAAACCTAAACCTGGTCTAGTGGAAGGTGACCCTGCCCAGGGCAGGGGGTTGGAACAAGGTGGATTTTGAGGTGTTTCCAAACCAAACCAAACCATTCTGGGATATTTTTCCTGTCCACTGAGCTCTTGGGGTTTGATAGAGGATGAAGGATGATGAAATAAGAGAGGCCTGTGTCATCAAGAAATCATCTTTTCTTGGTGATGTCTGTGCTTCAAAAAATCAGATGTTGCAGGTAGGAGKGGAAATGGGAAGACTCAGCTCCCTTTGGGCTTTGCTWTCTGTTGAGCTGAAAATAAAAATAAAAATATTCAAATACTTGAATGCCTCAATGTTGTCCCCAAAGCTAAAKCCACAGAGATGAACAAATTCTACAAGTCTACACTCTGTAAGTGCTCAAAACCACTTTAAAAAAATGGCACACAGATTGACTCACCGGGTTTCTTTTTTGCAGAATGTTAATTCATTTATATTTTAAACCAGAACAAATTGAAGCAGTTCTGTTTTTCCTTATTTTATTTTTTTTTCCTCTGTTTTTAAGCACCTTTACATGKCCTGAGGATGAGCTGAACACTGAACCAGAGGAAGGAGCTGCAGGAGCCCAGAATTGCCCACCTGGGGCTGACCTTTGGAAGGACCACTTGGAGAGGGATTTGGCCAAGTGATGATTCCAAGCTCTGCAGTCCCTGGATCAGGTACAGCCTCAGAGCCCTGACCTCMTTTACAGCTCCTGCATTTCTGAAATGCCAGGAGATTATGCAGAGAGCTTTCCTGAGTGTGATCATGCGAGGCAGGAGACATGAAGTCATTGTCCTAAAGCCCAAGGTGAAACCAGGCTGTCCCAAGAAGTCCCAGCCAGGCCTGGAGCTGCATTTTGTAGTGCTGCAGGAAGCAAAACTGATCCTGGTGGTTTTTTCTAGGTGGTTTTGCTGAGGAAAAGGGGATTTTGTGGTCACACCAACACACAACCACAGTTTGAGCAAGGTTGGGGTTACAAAAACACCAAATGTCATGAATTTCATGAGTTGTCCAGTTAGAGTGAACTGTCTCCTGGCTTCATCCTTTTGGGAAAGATGGCATCTAGAATTCCACTCAGAGCAGTTTTCTGGGCATCAGCATTTAAAAAATAGCATTTTAATGCTAAAATATTTAGCATTAAAAAAAAAATAAAAGTCAAGATGTAATTATTTCTCTGTGGCTCAGGATTTCATTCCAGCAACTCTGTCCATACATGAATGCCTTTTTTCATACAMAAAAATCCTGTATTTCACAGGAAATTATTCATCCTGGACTGAAACCCCCAGAGGTGCCAGTGACTTCTCAGGAGCCACATTGGGTTTGGTGCATGTGAACATTCCCCAGTGTCCATGTGGGAAGGATTAACAGAATCCCCTCCTCCTGCTTGGAAAAAAAAACCCTGGAAATCACATTCTCATCCACCAGGCCCATTCCTTCTGCTCCACAGCACCTGAGCTGCCTCAGCCAAGCTTCACAGGGCCCACAGTGTTCARGGATTCAGGGTTTTGGGAGCAGAGAGTTTCTCACAATCAGTTTGCTGCTTCCCACTTTGGAAAACCACATGGAAGACCTCAGAATTATTCTCACAATCCTCTSTGAGCTAAGAAACCCCAGTAACTGCTAATTATTCAGTAATTAAGTGTCTCTCTGGGGTCGTAATTGTGAGTGTGGCCTCTCCCCATTGCTGTGTGCAGCAGTTTCCTCAATGCCCAAACAAATTCTCTCTTTCCCATTTGATTGGATTACAAAATTGCTTTAAACTCTGTGGAGACGATGAGGAAAAGTGTGGTTCTGCACAGGAGTTACCATGGGAACTAAAGTAGGGAGAGATCTTTGTAAACCAGAAGTCAAGCAGATTGTGTTTCAGACAATTAATATTGTCTTATTCATTAGCTTTAACTCTTCTGTGCTCTGTTCCAAAGTAGATTTTATCTCCTTTTCTGTATCAAATGCTGTGTCAAAGAGGTTCTGCTCCCCTGAGGATTCATCCCTCATTCTCCTGCAAGGCCACCTTGCATCCCTGGTTAGCTTCAGCTTCCCCTTCTGCTTTGGTTTTGGGGCTGGGGACATCTCTGGGTGCATCCAGGTGGGATTTGGTTTGGGATTGGGATGTAAATGTGGGGAGAAGTGTCAAGGCTCCTGTCCTGTCACTGYAACCAGGACTGGTGGCTGAGCTGAGCAGCTCTCACTGCTTCTCCTGCATGAACCCCTCTGCTSTCTTTTCTAACACCTCAGACTCCTTAAATCTTTTCTTCTAATTCCATGTTTGGCACTTTGGGGAGGAGCAGCTGAGAACTGCCCCAGTTCAGGAGCTGTCCCTTGCTCTGCTCTCTTTCCAAATGTCTTTTCCGAGCTCCCAGCCCCCATCACATCTCCTGATTTCTCTCCCCCCTGCCCYCTCCCAGCATCCTGCCATCCTCTGGCTCTCCCCTCACAGCACATGTATCACACCTTAAAAATAATTATTCTTTTAATAATTATTAAAAATAAAGGCATGTCCTTATTTTCCTTCAGCCCCCTGCCTGACTCTGTGAACAGGAGGAATTCCCCTCCCAAGGGAATTCAACATTCATGTGTTTAAAAAGCAAACTCCTCCTCCCCTGTGTGCTGCTGACCTCCTTCCCTGTGCTGGATGTGGAATTACTCATTTTCCCAGGGGCTGATCCATCACTTTGTTGTTTCAGCTCTTCACAAACAATATTTGTGTCCCACCAGAGGCAAGAGCTGAGTTCAAGCACACAACTTCTTCATTTTCCAGCTGCTGCTCAGATCACAGGTTTCAATCCCACTTTTTCCACCATCCCACCTGCAGCCACAGTTCATCACCTGGGAAAAGGCAAGGGCCAAACCACCAAATTTCCAGTTTCTAATAAAAATCAAGGAAGAGTGAGACAACCTCAGAGAACCCCCGGGGAGAATTAGCATTGCATGAGGCAAACCTCCTCCTTCCCCCAGCTCCAACTGCTGAACTGATTTTGGCAGAAACCTTCCAGAATATTTGTTCTGGAATCTATCAGTGGGCAAGATTTCAGCTCAGGGAGATGAGAAGAGGCTGGAAGCAGAGGCTTGCAGTGGGAAATGTTGGGCAGCCAGAAATTGAGGTGTTGCCATTTCCTCTGCAGATTTTGYTGCAAAATATGAACAAACCAGAGAGTGCAGAGCAAAGAACATRGGCCAAGGAGAGCCAGATCAAAATGACCACTTCCTGCCCTCYAAATCCTTCCTTGTCCAGATGTCAATCCCTTCTGGCCTGCAGGTTTTCCATCCCTTTGCACCAGCCTGAAGGTTGCTCTTGGTTCTGGGAGACAGCAGATGTTGTGCTGATTGRAGCCCATTTTGCTCTGTTTTAGTGACAAAAAACCTGCTGCCCTGAGGCCAGCACAGGAATCTTCCTCAGGGTGGCCAAAGACATGGAGGGGGAAATGATATTAAAACAGTTTCCTTGTAAAATGTCAATTTTGCAGGAGCAAGGTCTGGGAAGGTATTTCTGTGCTGATTTAGGAGCTCCAGGGGAGCTGATTTAGGGGAGCTRATTTTTGTGCTGATTTAGGACCATACAAGCACAGGCCTTGTTCAGACAAGACCAAAACCAGGCCATATTTAACTCCACACTCCATAAAAACATTCCACTATTCCACTCAGGTCCAGTTTCCATCCCTAAAAATCCACGAGGCARGGGGGATGTCAGCACGCCTCACATTTCCCTGCCACCGTGGAAAAGGAAGCCTGGGCAGCCTGAGAAGCTGGAAAAAGAACCAGAAATTGTTTATTGTGGCCAGTTCTCTGTGTGGTTCATCCCCAGACACCTTGTGAGGCAGTAAAGATCAAACCTGTGGGTTCCCTGCAGTCCCTGAGGCTGGAGGGATCTTTCTGGGAAGCTGGGAAGGAAACGATGTTGTTTTTGAAGCCAAAAATAATTCTTTAGATGACTTAATCTGTAGCAGGCCCTTCAGTGTATCAGCTAATGCTGACGAGAGGCAGGTCATGACCTTCTGGAAGATTCTGTTGGATTATTAGATCAGATTAAATTAGATTATCTTCCTGGATATTGAGGTCACAARGGGACAGAGGGATAGGCTGGTTTTCCACATATCCCCAGGCATCCAAGTGCTCTTCATGGGGAATCACCTCACTCCTCCTTTTCCTTACATCCCTATTGTTATGAATAAGAAGCTTGACTAGGCCAATATTCAAGCAGCAATCAATTTATTAATTAATATGGCAAAGTATGAGCAATACAGTGCTGGGTACAGTGGGGGAAGTTTTCCCTCCAACTGCACACCCATAGTTGGGGCTTACAGGTATTTATAGGGGTACTCATCAGCTTTCTCAGCAGTTCCTATTCCAATTTTTACTCATCAGCAGTTTCTAGTCCCAATTTTTACATCACAATTCTATACACTGCTGTGATTTAGTTTTTCTCAGGATGTATCCCAAAAGGAGTATCCCCAGGTGGTGCTGGTCTGGTTTCTGAAAGAAGAAAGAGAATCCCATCTGGTGAGGTCCAGCTCCCCAGATGTGGGTCCACCTTTTAATTGCAGAGACTATAAATCTCATAACAGTGATGTCCAGCTTCCCTTGGTCGAAACYATCAATCCTTGAGGTGATGTTCATCTTCCTTTCTCAAGCTGCTTTTCTCTGCTTTATTRAGGCATGAGATAAGCATATTTCCTTTATATATATTTATTCCTTTATATTTTCCTTTATATATATTTATTATATATATATATGTATTCCTTTATATATATACTATGAACTACATGTACTTTACTTACAATAAAAATAAACTGATAGATYCCAAAGCTATAGTTTCAAGGATACAAGTAATATTCTAAAATTACACTTCAAAAGRTTATTATTGCAGAGCTCTTTAAGGATTAACTACAAGCAAAAAGCAACATCCTTAATGCTTTAATTCCAATGCTCCTAAATCAACCARGGTTAATTGCAAACAAAAGATRGGTTCAAAGCCCTTCTTCCATGYTTTACTTTCCTCAGTTGTTATTAGAATTCACAACTGTCCCATGGTTGGTCTCCACACATATCRCMATCACAAATACACACGTTGCCTRTTTGTACCTGACACGAAACACAGCTTTGTATTTCACACAATTCCATTTACTTCTGTCAGGGAATTGATGCCAACCTCTTTCTAGCCATGTCCTCACTGCTGGGACCAAACCCCCAGTGCCAGACAGTGCCACAAATAAAACCCTGGAAGCATTTGTGCCCTCAGAAAGAGCCAGGCTGGCTGGCTGCTGGCACAAAGCCCTCTGCTGCCTCCTTTTAAAAAGGGAGTTTAAATTAAATTGGTGAGGTTTTTTTTTTCTTTAAACAACTCAAATGGAGAGCTCAGCTTCAAAGAATCAAACAGAGCAGCACAGAAACAGCTCCAGAGCTTCTGAGGAGGCAGAGAATGRCACTGCCAGCCCTGGTGAGGCCAGCAAGGCACACAGAGCTCCCAAAGTCAGCAGCTTTGAGCACAGGGGAACATTTCTCCTTGTGATTTTTCCAGCCAAAAGAGAAGCACAGTGGTAGCATGGCAAGAGAACAAAACTGTTCTTCCAGAAGGAACCAGCATGTCCAGCCAAATATCTCCTCATTGACACTGGTGGGCTCTGAGTCAGGCTTACAAGGGGATGAACAGCACATCATGGTTTTCCATGGAAAATTCTCCCCAYTTTTCTCCCTGGAGAGGCTTTCTGTGAGTAGCCCCATTTCTGGCTGGTGCTGATGGATATTTGCTCTCCTGGGCTGGAATTAGGATGACAGGACCCAAGAAAAACCTGTCTAATTACAAAATACTACCCAAAACTATGAAGAAAAAGGAAGAAGAAGGTAAAGAAGAACAACCTGCCTCTGCTTTAAAACTTCTATTTAGTTTTATATATATTACTATATTCTAAAACTCCAAACTCTAAGTTTTCTACCTTGTGATATTACACACTTCTAATCAACTGCACACTCATAATCTTAGTGTTATTAATTAATTTTGGAAGCTTGTTCCACAGCCTCAGGTCAACGCAKTGTTCTCCTGTGAGCAYAGAAAGTCTAAAATTCTCAGCATCCAGACCTCCAAMAGCCATCCAAACTCCCTGAGACTGAAAGAATTTACTCACTCTGGCCTTCCTTATTTACATTTGTTTTTCCTGGCCACATGATGTTGCCTTTATACAGTGGGTGTGCATTTGCCACACTTGTTCCACTTGTATGGTTTGCTAAAAACTCCTCGTGTTATTTTTATAGCTAATATTCCCTTTGCTGCCTGGGGATKGCAGTGCCAGGCCCCAGGGGGCTGCAAGGCAGCAGCTGTGATAAGGATGGGCGTGCTGGCTCCCTCACAGGAGGGCTGTTTGTGTCACACTGTCCCTTCCTCTGCTGCTGTCACCGAGGGGTTACCCTGAGCTACCTGCAGAGAGCAGCTGGCTGAGCTTTATGTCCTCTGTRAATTCAAATGGAAACCTATTTTCACTAGCAAAATGTGGATTTATTCACCCCTTTTCAGCAGAAGCAGAGTCACTTTAATCTGCTTTCAGGGCATAATTGAGTCAGTGGCTCTGTAATGAGAGCTCTGTCCCCTGTTCCTCAGAGGGGGTTCTCTCTGGCACATTTATCCACATTCCTGCTGGGAAGAGCCCTGAACGAGCTGCCCACGCTGTGACTGCTGTGTGGGTTTATGCAAAATGTTCCCTCACCCACCATCCCTACCTGCCTCTGCCTTCAAATGTCACTGAGAAACCAGCCCAGCATCCAGGCTCAGGGGAGCAGCTTCTCTGCCAGGAGTCTGCTCCAGCCTGGCTGCTGACATGGAGGTGGCAACCCAGATCTGTGCAGAGTTTGAAAACTGGGGTGACACAGACATTCTCTTTGTGAGAAATCCTTTCCTTGGGATTTTTCCTTCTGAGAATCTGTGGCCTCAGAGATAGACATAAACAATAGGTTTATCTGCTGCTGTGGAATGCAACAGGTCAGCTCTGGTTGGCCGCATCTTGAAATGTTTAGAAATAATGGCCAATCAGAACTGAGAACTCTCTCGGACAGGGTCCGGGAGAGTGGCGTTTGTTATCAGTCTTTACCTTTCTTTCTTAGCTTAGCAGCTTCTGGAATAACTCCTTTCCTTTTCTTTTTAGTATAGTTATAATAGATGTATATATCTTAAAATAATAAACTCAAGCCTCTGATAATTAGAGTCAAAAGTCTCGTCTCTTCTTCACCCAAGAACCTTTGTGACCACCGTCCCAGTGGGGGGGTGGTGAGAGTGCGGAGAACAGCATGGGGGACATCTGGTTATGTGAAATGATAAAGTCATTGACTGGTTTAGGGTGGAAGAGACCTTAAAGGTCACCTTGCCCTATGACAAGGGACATCTTGCACTGTCCCAGGCTGCTCCAAGCCCTGTCCAGCCTGGAATTGGACACTTCCAGGGATCCAGGGGCAGCCACAGCTGCTCTGGGCACCCTGTGCCAGGGCCTCCCACCCTCGCAGCCAGGAATTCCCAATTCCCAATCTCCCATCCATCCCTGCCCTCTGGCAGTGGGAGCCATTCCCTGGCTCCTGTCCCTCCATCCCCTGTCCCCAGTCCCTCTCCAGCTCTCCTGGAGCCCCTTCAGGCCCTGCCAGGGGCTCTGAGCTCTCCCTGGAGCTTCTCCTCTCCAGCTGAGCACCCCCAGCTCTCCCAGCCTGTGAGAGGAGCTCCAGCCCTCAAAGCCTTTCCATGACCTCCTCTGGGCTCATTCCAACAGATCCTTGTTTTCCCTGTGCTGATGACCCCAGAGCTGGGCTGATATTCCAGCATGGTGAGCACAGGGCTCCTGCCCCACAGGAACAGAGAATGCAGTGATAGGAGAGAGTCTGAAACTCAAACATCAAACACAGAAAGAAAGGGACCCAGGGGCTTCCATCAAACATCTAAACCAGAAGTTGAAGCCAGGAGGAATTTTGTTAGAATGAATCCATAAAGGAGCAGCTTTTCCTAGCACTCAGGCTTGCCTCTCATTTCCATTTATTTCTGCTTTTCCTCACGTCAGGAACAGCCCCGCGTGCTGCTGGAATCAAACTGAACCTCCAGACAAGCAAACAAACAGGCAATAAAATCCTCCCCAGGAGAAAGGGGCTCGTTTTCTGGGTACAAAACACAGGGCAGCCATGGCAGGGAGAGGAACTGGCGCTGCCATGCAGCTGAACTCTGCTCTTTGGCAAAATCCATCTCTCCCCTTCCCTCTCTGTGCCTGAGCAGTCCCAGGCATCCAGCACCTCCTGCACAGACSTGGCTCATGCTGCCTCTGCTGCTTCCTCCTCTCCTGGCTGCTGGCTGCAGTGAGATAAGTCGTGTTTAATCACTCCCAAGTCTTATTCATCTTCTTATTCAGCGTTTGTGGGGTTGCAGCAGCAATTTCGTGCAGATCAGTAACTCCTGAACGCTTTAAAAGTGTTGATTTCACCACGTTCAGAATAGAATTATAGAATTATAAAATCATGGAGTGGTTTGGRTTGGGAGGARCMTTAAAAACCATCTCATTCCACCCCTGCCATGGGCAGGGACACCTTCCACTGGACCAGGTTACTCCAAACCCCATCCAGCCTGGCCTTAAATGGGGATGACACAACAGGGAGATGGTTTTAAGGTAGAAAAGAGTAGATTTAAGTTGGGTATTAGGAAGGAATTCTTCCCTGTGAGGGTGGGCAGAACCTGACACAGGCTGTCCAGAGAAGCTGTGGCTGCCCCTGGAGATCCCTGGAAGCATCCAAAGTCAGACTGGACAGGGCTTGGAGCAACCTGGGATAGTGGAAGGTGTCCCTGCAAATGGCAGAGAATTGGAACAAAATTACCTTTAAGGTCCCTTCCAAAGCAAACCATTCCATGATTCCATGATCCTATAACCTCAGAGGACTTGGACAAAGAGTCTGGATGCCAGGAACAAGGGAGGAATGGACTTCCCACTGCCAGAGTTCAGCGTTAGATGGTCCAGGATGAGAAGGGGAGAGGAGACAGCTGGGACACGGCTGTGGGAACAGCACAGGTCACAGCAGAGCTGAGAGCCCAGCCCCGTGCCTGGGAGTCTCGGGTTTCTGAGGTTGAGATGACCCCTGAGGATTAGAAAATCTCTTTTTTCCCAGGCCTGTGACCGAAAAAAGTGGGAGATTCATCAATTCTGCTTTTCAAGGTGTTTTATTCTTTCTATCTATGAAATTCTCTCTCTGACCTGCTGAGATCTGTCCAGCAGGTTGGGTTGTGGCACAGTCCCTGTATTACTATGAACTACCTGTACTTTATTTACAATAATTCCAGTTACCTATCACCTATGTTAGACAAGTCTGTCTCTACTCTAAACCAATCAGAAAGTGCCACCATCACAGCAGAAGATGGAGGACAAGAAGAACAAGAGAAGAGGAGAAGGAGAGAGAAGGAGAAGGAAGAAGGAGAAGGGAGAAGGAGAAGGAGAAGGAGAAGGAGAAGGAGAAGGAGAAGGAGAAGGAGAAGGAGAAGGAGAAGGAGAAGGAGAAGGAGAAGGAGAAGGAGGACAGGACACCTCTTGCCTCTTGAACCCCCATTCTAAATCCCCAAAATTCTACTTTTTCACSCTGTGAMAAATTCACCATCATTCTACTCAAACTCTCGTGGCTTGTAACTCCTCACACAAAGTTGGTAATTGTTTCCATGGGCTAAAATCAGTCAGAGGAATGTCCTGGATCCCAACAGAGGAGTGCCATCCTGCTTTGTCACCTTGTCACCCTCACATTGCCAGGCACATGGGGCTGGTGCCATGATCCCGATCCCAATCCTGTGAAAAATGCCAATCTCTTGTTTTTAAAATTTTAAAAGTTTATTAGTAATAAAATGGTTATAAAAATAGTAATATAATTAGAGTAATAATAATTTGGATAATTTGGATTAGGACAATATGAGACAATAGAAACAAAGAGGTACAGACAGTCCTGGTACCTTTTCTGGGCAAAATAAGCCCAAAGAAGGCCCCACATTAACAGAGGATTAACCCTTAAAAGCAACAGCCTGTTGCATATTCATRCACCTCATCCATGATGCATAAATTCCATTCAAACACAGGATTCTGTCTGGGCAGTGTCAGCTTCTTCCTCTGAATCCTGACATCTTCAGGCCTGAGCAAGGTGGGAAGAAGTTCATTTCTTCTGATAATGGAGCAATAAATTCTCTTTCTCTGRAAGATTCAGGTGTCCTGTGGCTGCTATCTCAGTGTGAGTCCTTTCTTTAGAAAAAAAGTATCTTACATAGCACAGTTTCTATTTTAACATTTTGTTATAACCTAAAACTATATTTAACACAGTACTTAAGAGAATTAATACAGCATCACTTTCTAACACAACACATCTAATATTGATTTGAATATTTGTGAAAAGCCAGTCATAAAATMYGCATTTTTCACAATCCTGATCCCAATCCACACGCAGGCTCCCTGCAGAGAAAATCCACCCTAATGAAACACTTCCCACAGTAATTGGATTTCCACTGCAAACGAAGTCATTATGCTGATTGCCCTCGTGCTTTTGGAGATGAGACAAGTGGCAGTGAGTGGCAGCTCTGGCTCCTGGATCCCTGTGGTGGAAAGTCAGGTCAGGAGAGGAAGAGCTGGTGTGTGTGAGGTTCAGGAGACCCCTGGCTCCAAATATTCTGCTTCTGCTCCAGAAAGGGGGCAGGGGAGAGGCTCTGAAGTGGGCAGGGGACTTCCAGGAGTGTGTCCCAGCTGTGGTGGCACTGCCAGGCACAGGGTGCCCTCCCTGGCTGAGTGACAGGCACTTCCCAGTCTGTGGTGCAGAGCTGCTCAGGGAAGGGCTGGCTGTGTCCCTGCTGGGAACGCACAGAACTCCAGCCCACAGCAATGCCAGGTGGGAGAAGGAGCAGGGGAAGGATGGGTGCAAAGGTGTGTGCCAGCAGCAGAGCTGGGATCAGACCCAGGCTCCTCTGAGCTTCCTGATTTTGGAGATTGTGGGAACCCAGAACATCCCTCTGGCTGTCCAGGATGGCCAGGACCCCTGCCAGGGGTCTCAGAGACCCTGGCACAGAGCCCAGAACACCTGTAGGTTTGATTATGAACCATGGAGCAAATTACCAACCTTATATGAAGATCAGCAAGCCACAACAGTTTAGGTAGAATAATAATGAATTTATCACGGGGTGAAAAAGTAGATTTTGGGGTTTTTAGAATGGGGATTCAAGCAGCAAGATGGAGGGATCTGGGTGTGTCCAGCCTTTCTCCTTCTTCTTCTTGGCCTCCATCTTCTGCTGTGATGGTGGCACTTTTGGATTGGTTTAGAGTAGAAGCTCACTGTCTAACATAGGGGATAGGTATTGGGGCATAATTGTAAACATTGTACACATAGTTTTCAGTATAAAGACATAACACTGCCCTGGGGGCAGGCAGAGTGCCTGGAACTGTCCTGCTGGATGGACCTTGGCAGGGCAGGAGAAAATTTTTATAGATAAGACACAATAAATAACCTTGAGACCGAGAAATGAAGAGCCCTGACTCCTTCTTCAAGCGCCGGGCTGGGAAAAGAGACTTTCCAACTTTTCTCGGGGTCACTCTGACAAGCCAAAGATCCCAACAGGAGATCTTGGCTGAGCTGGTGCCAAAAATCTACTCCTGCCTGGTGGAAAAGAGGTGAAGGGAATTTTAGGACACTCTTGGAACAACAACAGTTCCAGCTGGGGTTTCAGCAGGGCTTTGTCATCGTGGTTTGATCAACAGCACATGTCTGCCTGTGCCATCTCCTCCCCCTTTTGTTTTTCAGGTTCTTTAGTCACACAGGGAAATGTCAGGCTGTAAAAAAACCTCACAGAACAAAATCCAAAGCCCAAGTGAAAAGGAAAATGCAGCTGCAATCCCGAGCTTGCCTTTTTTGGTTGGTTGTGACTGAAATCCTTCCAGCAGTGCCAACAGGCCTCACAAAGACAAAATGCCATTGGGAATGGAGGTGCCTGGTTGGATTTGGGACTGGTGAAACACACAGCACAAGAGGAAATGGTCACAAGTTGCACCAGGGAAGGTGTAAGTTGGATATTAGGGGAAATTCCTTCATGGAAAGGGTTGTCCAGCCCAGAGTGGTGGTGGAGGCCCCAAAGCTGTGTGGATGTGGCATTTGGGGACGTGGWTTAGTGTTGGCCTTGGCAGTGCTGGAATAACAGCTGGACTCGGTGATCTCAGACCATTATTCTGACCCAGAGCTGATCCCAGTTGCCAGGGAGGCAGCAGGGAGCTCAGTGCTGGTTCCCATCCCAGCTCTGGGGTCACTGTCCCTCTTCCCTCGTGTCCCCATGGCCAGAGATCAGCGGGAAGAGCAGAAACCCTGGATGTCACAGACATCCTTTTCACTAAAATCCTTTCTTTAGGATTTTTTCCTTCTGGGAAGCTGAGGCCCCAGAAACAAAAGGTAAACAATAATTATCTGCTTCTGTGGAATGCAACAGGTCAGTTCTGGATTGGCCCAGATTGAGTGTTTGGAGGTGATGGCCAATCCAGGGCTGAGAACTCTCTCCGACAGAGCGAGAGAGCTGCTGTGTTATCATTCTTTCTATTCTATTCTTAGGTAGTTAGCAGCTTCTGGAAACTCTCCTTTTCTTTTCTTTTAGTATAGTTATAATGTAGTATATATAATATATATCATAAACATAATAAATCAAGCCTTCTGATCATGGAGCCCATCTCGTCTCTTCCTTCACCCAAAAAACCTTGTGGACAACCGTCAACACCTGGACTGGCTGGCAGTTGGCAGCAGCTTCCCAAACCTGTTGGCACCAGAGCACACAGACAATTTATTCACAGTCCAGCCCAGTGCTGTGACAGACCCAGTGTCACATCTCCATCCCCTCCACCTCTCCACACACCAGATGGGCAAGATGGACTCATCCATGTCCATCCACTCTCCCCACCAGCAGCCAGGTGGGATGGGGAAGCAGGGCTGGATGCAGGCTGCCAAGAGGCCAAAGCAGCAATGCCAGAAGAGCCTTTGAGGAAATCTGGTGATGCCCAGCCACTGCTGGAATGCCTGAGCCCTGGTCTCAGTGTGACGTGGGAGCCCCTGTGTGAGGAGAGGCCATGGCTGGGACAGCGCTCACTGGTGCTCTGAGTATTCCAGCAGTGGGTTTGGAAAGCCAGGTGTCTGCTAAGGAAGCAGGAGCTCCCCTGAAATTGGAAAATGCAAAACCCCTCCCTCCAGATTATTAAATTTTGAAATTAAGGTGGCTCTCAGGCAAAGATGTGGGAATTGGAATCACCATTTCTTTCATTGAAAAAATAAAAGATAAACATAAAAATAAAAAATAGTAAACAAAAACAAAACCCTGCCAGAGTGCAGAGCAGGCCCTGCCCCTGTGTGTCAGGGGTGGCACAGCCCCATCCCATGGGTGCTCCTCCTGCAGTGCCAAGCTGTGCTGCTTGCTGCAGCAGGGATTCTCCGCACAAGGGGGGAGTTTTCCTCTGCAGCTCCAGGCTGGCTGGAGATGGGCCTGGGCTCCCTCTGGCAATCAGGGCAGCAGAAAGCTGCTCCTCTGGCAATGCAGGGTGGCAAAGGCTGCTGTGCTTGCCAGGTTCAGATGGTCAGGTAGGAATGCTTGGCTCCTCCCCTGGGGCAGCATCTCCCCATGGATGCTGGAATTGGATCAGCCCTGCAGGGACACTCAGTGGCCATGGACACAATGCGGACAGCAGAGATCTCCTGGAGGGAGCATTGCTGTGGGGGGATAAAGAAAAGAACTAGCCCCATGGACAGCAGAGAACTGCCCCAGCTCTGACAGATGGGAATAGAACACACACCCCCAGCCACATCTTGCATTTCCAACCTAAATCACAGAGCCTCCAGGCAATGTGGAGCAAACTGGGCAAATCCCCTCCAAAGACCTTTGGGAAAGCCAAAAATCAAGGAGACAGGGCTTGGAAGGGAGAATTCTGGAGACTGTCCCCACAGATAAACCACATACAGGTGAGGGAACGCGCAGGTGCTGGGAGAACACCCRGGGAATAAATCAAAGATATTGTCCTGCATGTGTGACAGCATCATCCTGGTCTGAGGGAAGGAGCAGCTCTCCTGTGAGGAAAGGYTGGGRGAAYTGGGATTGTTCAGCCTGGAAAAGAGATGGCTAAAGAGTGACCTAATCRTGGTCTTCAGGTACCTGAAGGGASCCTGCAAGGAAGATGGAGAAGAACTTTTTACAAGGGCTTGGAATGACAGGACACAGGGAATGGCTTCCCAGTGCCAGAGGGCAGGGATGGATGGGATATTGGGAAGGAATTCCTGGCTGGGAGGGTGGGCAGGCCCTGGCACAGGGTGCCCAGAGCAGCTGGGGCTGCCCCTGGATCCCTGGCAGTGCCCAAGGCCAGGCTGGACAGGGCTGGGAGCATCCTGGGGTGGTGGAAGGTGTCCCTGCCATGGCAGGGGTGGATGGGATGGGATTTAAGGTCCCTTCCAACCCAAACCAGTCTGGAATTCTGTGATCTTAAGCAGGCATCTGCAGACATGAACCAAGTGCACCAGCATGGCCATTTCCCTGATCTCATCCAAATGTGGCTTTGAGATCTGCCTGAAAATTCAGGAGAAGAGAGGAAGTTTAATATCCCCATTATCCAACAATGCAGAGGCAATGCAGCCCCGCTGTGCCATTCCCAGGGGGGAGAGGTGAGTGCTGGAGCCCTTTTTGATCTAATGCAAACAGTGCATAATGATCCCCAACGGCAAGGAGCTCAGTCAGAGAAAAATTCCAGCTGGAAATTGTTGGTTTTCTCAGCTTTTACAGAGATGGGGCAACTGAGAAACATTTTAAAAGATTTTATTCCATKATCAGTCTYGATGAATWGTGAGACACAAGAGATGKAAAACTCAGTACCATTCCATCAGCAGCCAACCCATTTCCTGGTCACAATACTTTATAAATGTTTTTCAGCCTATTAGCTTTTGCCAYACAATGCTGCTAATGCTTCTAACACCAATCACCTGTATTTTTCCCCACATGGTCCTACCACAATGCAYCYTTYRCAGTTCTAATTCTCTAAAATATCTGGTCTTTTTKMAAAACCATSTTTTGAAACTTGTTGAAAACTTGTTTCTRGTTCAGTCTCTCTCTCAGCAATGTCATCTCTACTCCATGGCCTTCCTAAGCCASCACAGCTCATTTCAGAGTTTGCATACAGATGTACAAGGCTGTGTGAGCTTTCTGTCAGSTTTTGAGAATCCTTCACAAATCCATTTCTCACAGAAATGAGATGCACATTTTTAAGGGAAGGGGATGAATCCCTGGAGCAGCCTGCCCAGGGATGGGATGAAGGCTCCAACAGGCAGAGCCTTGCAGCCTCACCTGCATCTCAGGGGGAGAGTCTGTGTGGAGCCACCAGCTGTGGTCAGACACATCAGAACTGCTGCCCTGAAACCTGGGATGTGTGTTTGCCATGGAAAACCATCCTACACAGGATCACAGGTTTGGGTTGGAGGGGATCTCAAAGCTCATCCCATCCCACCCCTGCCATGGCAGGGACCAAGCTCCATCCGTCCCAGGGTGCGCCCACTGTCCAGCCTGGCCTTGGGCATCTGCAAGGGATCCAGGGGCAGCCACAGCTGCTCTGTGCAATTCCAGCCAGCCAGGAATTCCAATTCCCAATCTCCATCCATCCCTGCCCTTGGCACTGGAGCCATTCCCTGGCTCTGTCCCTCCATCCTTGTCCCCAGTCCCTCTCCAGCTCTCCTGGAGCCCCTTCAGGCCCTGCCAGGGCTCTGAGCTCTCCCTGGAGCTTTCTCCTCTCCAGGGAACATTCCCGCTCTCCAGCCTGGTTCCAAGCCCTTGGAGCATCTGAGGACAAATCTACACAACCATTTATTTTTCCATACTCTATTTCCATATTCCATTTCCCCAACACTTGTCCTGGCCCCACAGCAGACACCAGGATGTCACCCCACACTTTGACCCRTGGATTTGTAAAGAAGGGGCTGTGTCCCCCCAGCTGGGSTTCCATTGATCACTGAGCCACGTCTCTGTTTGCCCAGTGACCCAAAATACCAAATTATCACATCTTAATCCAGCAGAACACGGGCCCRGGGAATACATTTGTAACACCTATATTTAATTTATTCACACAATCAGATTARTARATGAATGCRTGCTGAGCCCYGTCTCTGTTACTGTCCAGGGATATTTCTCCCTGCATCTGGATGTCTGACAGTTTGTTTACATTATCACAGACATGAATAACTTAAATTATTTGGCTTAGCATCCTGAACAGCCTCTATTTCAGCCGCCTGCAGTGGCAGCTCCCAGTGAATTTTAATAAGCCATTAACAATGTGTGCAGGATTTGTTGTTGTCAGCAGAAGGATGGGGGCACAGACRTTTCCTGAGGGCTACAAAAGGATTAATAATTTCTTTTTCTGTAGAGCTGAGCTGCCTGGCAAGGTGGGTCATCCCCAGGGCAGAGCACAGACCTTTCCCTGAYTCCTGAGGGAATGGCTGGGCCAGGGGAGGTTTGGGTTGGATTTCAGGAAAGGTTTCAGTATTCCAGAGGGTGCTGGCACTGCCCAGGCTCCCCAGRGAATGGGCACATTCCCGAGGCTGCCAGAGCTSCAGGRGGGTTTGGACASCACTCCCARGGATGCCCAGGGTRGGATTGTTGGGGGTCTGTGCAGGGCCAGGAGCTGGATCAATGATCCCTGTGGGTCCCTCAGGATATTCCCTCAAAATATCTCAGATGTTCTGTGGCTCCATGACCACGGCTCTCAGGCAAAATGTGGGAATTGGAATAAACCACTTCTTCATCTGGCGAAATTAGAAATACAAATCAATAGTACAAAAAAAAGAGAACAAAACCTGCTCAGAGTCAGAGCAGGCCCTGCCCCTGTGTGTCAGGGAGGGTGGCACAGCCCATCCCATGGTTCAGCCCTCCTGCAGTGCAGCTGTGCTGCTGCTGCAGCAGGATCCTGCACAAGGGGGAGTTTTCCTCCTGCATGCTCCAGGGCTGCTGGAGATGGCCTGGCTCCCTCTGGCAATGCAGGGCAGCAGAAAGCTGCTCCTCTGGCAATGCAGGGGCAAAGCTGCTGTGGCTGTGCCAGGTTCAATTGGATCCAGGTAGGAATGCTTGGCTCTCCCCTGGCGCAGCATCTCCCCATGGGATGCTGGAATTGGATCAGCCCTGCAGGGACACTCAGTGGCCATGGACAGCAGAGATCTCCTGGAGGGAGCATTGCGTGGGGGGGATAAAGAAAGAACTGCCATGACAGCAGAGAACTGCCAGCTCTGACAGATGGGAATAGAACACACACCCCCAGCCACATCTTGCATTTCCAACCTAAGATCACAGAGCCTCCAGCAATTGTGGAGCAAACTGGGCAAATCCCCTCCAAAGACCTTGGAAAGCCAAAAATCAAGAACGCAGGCTTGGAAGGAGAATTATGGAGACTGTCCCCACAGATAAACCACATACAGGTGAGGGAACGCGCAGGTGCTGGAGAACACCCAGGAATAAATCAAAGATATTGTCCTGCATGTGTGACAGCATCATCCTGGTCTGAGGGAAGGAGCAGCTCTCCTGTGAGGAGGTTTGGGAGAACTGGATTGTTCAGCCTGAAAAGAGATGGCTAAAAGAGTGACCTAATCGTGTCTTCAGGTACCTGAAGGAGCCTGCAAGGAAGATGAGAAGAAACTTTTGACAAGGCTTGGAATGACAGGACACAGGAATGGCTTCCCAGTGCCAGAGGGCAGGGATGGATGGGATATTGGGAAGGATTCTGGCTGGGAGGTGGGCAGGCCTGGCAACAGGGTGCCCAGAGCAGCTGGGGCTGCCCCTGGATCCCTGGCAGTGCCGAAGGCCAGGCTGGACAGGGTGGGAGCATCCTGGTGCGTGGTGGAAAGGGTCCCTGCCATGGCAGGGGTGGATGGATGGGATTTAAGGTCCTTCCAACCAAAACAGTCTGGAATTCTGTGATCTTAAGCAGCATCTGCAGACATGAACCAAGTGCACCAGCATGGCCATTTCCCTGATCTCATCCAAATGTGGCTTTGAGATCTGCCTGAAAATTCAGGAGAAAGAGAGAAGTTTAATATCCCATTATCCAACAATGCCGAGGCAATGCTGCCCCGCTGTGCCATTCCAGGGGGGAGGTGAGTGCTGGAGCCTTTTGATCTAATCAAACAGTGCATAATATCCCCAACGGCAAGAGCCAGTCAGAGAAAAATTCCAGCGGAAATTGTTGGTTTTCTCAGCTTTTACAGAGATGGGGCAACTGAGAAACATTTTAAAAGATTTTATTCCCGTATGTCAGTCTCGATGAATGTGAGACACAAGAGATGTAAAACTCAGTACCCATTCATCAGCAGCCAACCCATTTCCTGTTATAATGTTTTTCAGCCTATTAGCTTTTGCCACACAATGCTGCTCTCTCCTCTCACCTGTATTTTTTCCCCACATGCCTACCACAATGCATCCTTTGCAGTTCTAATTCTCTAAAAATATCTGTCTTTTGCAAACCATGTTTGAAACTTGTTGAAACTTGTTTCTGGTTCAGTCTCTCTCTCAGCAATGTCATCTCTACTCCATGGCCTTCCTAAGCCACCACAGCTCATTTCAGAGTTTGCATACAGATGTACAGGCTGTGTGAGCTTTCTGTCAGGTTTTGAGAATCCTTCACAAATCCATTTCTCACAGAAATGAGATGCACATTTTTAAGGAAGGGGATGAATCCCTGGAGCAGCCTGCCCAGGGATGGGATGAAGGCTCCAACAGCAGAGCCCTGCAGCCTCACCTGGATCTCGAGGGAGAGTCTGTGTGGAGCCACCAGCTGTGGTCAGACACATCAGAACTGCTGCCCTGAAACCTGGATGTGTGCTTGCCATGAAACCATCCTTACACAGGATCACAGGTTTGGGTGAGGGATCTCAAAGCTCATCCCATCCCACCCCTGCCATGGCAGGGACACCTCCCACCGTCCCAGGGTGCCCCACTGTCCAGCCTGGCCTTGGCACTCATAACCAGGCAGCCAACAAGCTGCTCTGGCAATTCTCACCCAGCCAGGAATTCCAAATTCCCAATCTCCATCCATGCCCTGCCCTTCACTAGCCTTCCTGTCCCTCCATCCTTGTCCCCAGTCCCTCTCCAGCTCTCCTGGAGCCCCTTCAGGCCCTGCAGGGCTCTGAGCTCTCCCTGGAGCTTCTCCTCTCCACAGGGAACATTCCACTCTCCCAGCCTGGCTCCAGCCCTTGGAGCATCTGAGACAAATCTACACAACCATTTATTTTTTCCATACTCTATTTCCATATTCCATTTCCCCAACACTTGTCCTGGCCCCACAGCAGACCAGGATGTCACCCCACACTTTGACCCGTGGATTTGTAAAGAAGGGGCTGTGTCCCCCAGCTGGGGTTCCATTGATCACTGAGCCACGTCTCTGTTTGCCCAGTGACCCAAAATACCAAATTATCACATCTAATCCAGCAGAAACAGGGCCCAGGGAATACATTTGTAACACCTATATTTAATTTATTCACACATCAGATTAGTAAATGAATTGCGTGCTGAGCCCTGTCTCTGTTTACTGTCCAGGGATATTTCTCCCTGCACTGGATGTCTGACAGTTTGTTACATTATCACAGACATGAATAACTTAAATTATTTGGCCTTAGCATCCTGAACAGCCTCATTTCAGCCGCCTGCAGTGGCAGCTCCCAGTGAATTTTAATAAGCCATTAACAATGTTGCAGGATTTGTTGTTTGTCAGCCAGAAGAAAGGGGCACAGACATTTCCTGAGGGCTACAAAAGGATTAATAATTTCTTTTTCTGTAGAGCTGAGCTGCCTGGCAAGGTGGGTCATCCCCAGGCAGAGCAACGACCTTTCCTGATTCCTGAGGAATGGCTGGGCCAGGGGAGGTTTGGGTTGGATTCAGGAAAGGTTTCAGTACCAGAGGGTGCTGGCACTGCCCAGGATCCCCAGAGAATGGGCACATTCCCGAGCTGCCAGAGCTGCAGGGGGGTTGGACAGCACTCCCAAGGATGCCCAGGGTGGGATTGTTTGGGGTCTGCAGCCAGGAGCTGGATCAATGATCCCTGTGGGTCCCTCAGGATATTCCCTCAAAATATCTCAGATTTTCTGTGGCTCCATGACACCCTGCCAGGTGGCAGGGGCTGTGCTGCCACCTCTCAGCTTATTCTCTTCAAGGAGACTTTTAAAAGAAAAGGATCATGTGTGACCTGTTTCACAGGGGTTCTTTGGATGAGGGAGAGATGAGGATCTGACTCCATGTTTCAGAAGGCTGATTTATTATTTTATGATATATATTACATTAAAACTATACTAAAAGAATAGAGAAAAGTTTCATCAGAAGGCTAGCTAAGAATAGAAAGGAATTGAGTAACAAGGTTCTGTCTTAGACAGAGAGCCCGAGCCAGCTGACTGTGATTGGCAATTAATTAGAAACAACCACATGAGACCAATCACAGATTCACCCTGTGCATTCCACAGCAGCAGATAATCATGTTTACATTTCGTTCCTGTTCCTGAGGCCTCTCAGCTTCTCAGGAGGAAAAACCCTAAGGAAAGGATTTTTCATAAAGAGATGTCTGCAACAATCATGGTCACTGCCCAATTCTTTCCCATCCTCCTGCAGGTTCCTCCCCAGCCCTGCTCTTGTTGCCCACAATCCCTGGTTTGGAGCTGAAGCATCCGAGCCATGGTGTGAGTGCCACTGGGGCTCTGCCAGAACTGCATTTCCTGCAGCTCTGGGGCTCCTCAGGGCCCTGCTGCAGCCTTGGGAGCAGCTGTGCCCCAAACCCCTCTGTGCAGGAGGCTTTGTGGCCGTGGGGAGCCCACATGTGCTGGTGGCTGAGTGCCCTGAGGTGTTACCTGCTCAAAAAGAGAGAAATGCAACTCCAGGTGTGTCACAGACATATTTTCATTAAAAATCCTTTCCTTAGGATTTTTCCCTTCTGAGAAGCTGAGAGGCCTCAGGAACAAAATGTAAGCAATGATTATCTGCTGCTGTGGAATGCAGCAGGTGCATGTGTGATTGGTCTCATGGGGTTGTTTCTAATTAATGGCCAATCAGGGCAGAGCTGGCTCTCTCTCTGTCCGAGCCACAAACCTTTGTTGATTCATTTTTTTCTATTCTTAGCTGGCCTTCTGATGAGAACTTTTTCTTCTATTCTTTTTAGTATAGTTTTAATGTAATATATATCATAAAATAATAAATCAAGCCTTCTGAAACATGGAGTCAGATCCTCGTCTCTTCCCTCACCCAAGACCCCTGTGAACACCAGCACACAGGTGTTCAGGGCTGGCTTGGGACCAGGTTTGTGCTGGTCCCAAATGAGGGAGAGGCACCAGGAGCACATCCCTGTGCTCAGGATGGAGCAGAACTCCCCCTTCCCAGGCAGCTGCCTCTCCCCAGTCTCATCCTGGTGCCAGAGTCTCTTCCCAAAAGCAGAAACCATGGGGAGCTCTCACATCCTGCAGATGCTGGGACACCCAGCAGCCCCCAAATCTGGGGGGTGAACAGGAGCCCAGCACCAGTGACAGGGCAGCCCAGGTCCCTCCTGCTTCCTTCCCTGCTCTGCTCTGTGTAATCAGGATGGAAATGGTTCCAGGGTGCTCCCGGGGGGACACTGCCTTCACACAGTCCTGGGGGCTGGCAGGGAATGCTGGCAGAGCAGGTTAATGAGGGGTGACACAGCCTGTGGGGGTGCTGGGGAGGTGTTTGGGAGTTTGGGTTCTTCATCCCATCTGATGGGCTCCGGGAGAGGCCACAAAAATCATCAGAGGGCCAGAGATGCTGTGCTCTGGAGCCAGGCTGGGAGAGCTGGGGGTGCTCACCTGGACAAGGCTCCAGGGAGAGAGTTCAGAGCCCCTGGCAGCATTCCATGTTCCTGAGAAACTGGGAAAGCCTCAGGCACTGGGAATAGTGCTGGAAAGAGGGGAAAATCCCCACTGTGGGTGAGCGGGGGATGAGGAAGGTGGCACCAGCCTTCACCAGGGGCAATATTGTCCTGGCAGAGCACAGGAGTCCTGGCTGCTCCAGGGAGGGATGCTGCAACTTTTTCCTCACATACAGAACACAAAATTGGAGACTTTGTTGTGACTGTGTTCACAGGGGTCGGATGAGGGAAGAGACGAGGACCTGATCCATGTTTCAAGCTTGATTTATTATTTTATCATATATATTACATTAAAAACTATACTAAAATAATAGAAGAAAGATTTCATCATCAGAAGGCTAGCTAAGCTAAGAATAGAATAGGAAAGGATGATAACAAAGGTTTGTGGCTCAGCTCTCTGTCAGAGCCAGCTGGGCTGTGATTGGCCATTAATTAAAACATCTAACATGGGCTAATTAAAGATCTACTTGTTGCATTCCACAGCAGCAGATAACCATTGTTCACATTTTGTTCTTGAGGCCCCGAGCTTCTCAGAGAAAAATCCTAAGGAAAGGATTCTGTAAAAGATTGTCTGTGACACTTTGTGATTTTTTTTTAGTCCTTTTTTGGGGGATTTTTGGTTTGGGGTGATGAGCCAAGCAGTTGGTGTCAGGGTAAGCCCTGGGCAGTCCAGGCTCTCCAGAGCACCAGGGCTGGAGAGAGCCCTGAATTCCTGCTCTGACAGCCCAAACCCTTCTTTTTTCAAGGCAGCATCTTCTAATCACTGTGCCATAAAACAACCTGCTCCAAGTGTGTGCTGAGGGTTTGTGGAAATCTGTGGGTGTGGGATGTGCTGGCACACCAATGGGAAGGATTTGGGGTGTAAATGGAGTTCAAACTGCCAAGCAGGGAAGATGGATATTGGGAAGGAATTCTGGCTCGTGAGGCGAGGTGCCCAGAGCAGCTGGGTGGCCCCTGGATCCCTGGCAGTGTCCAAGGCCAGGTTGACAGGGCTTGGAGCAGCCTGGGATGGTGGAAGGTGTCCCTGCCATGGCAGGGTGGACTGGATGAGTTTTGAGGTCTCTTCCAACCCAAACCATTCTGGGATTCTACAGGCAGGGATGGCAAGAATTTGTCTCATGGCCAGATCAGACAGCAGCAGACCTGGAGGATTGGGAATTTCAAAACAGACAGGCATTTTTTAAAAAAAGGGATTTTATTGAGCACATTTCAACAAGGGAAGTTTTTCACCAGAGGCCAGGGGACTGTGGCCAGCGACGTTGCAGAAATGGCCCGTCCAGAGCTCTCGGCCCAAGCCCAGCAGCTCCTAAAAAACCTTCCACAACCAAATCCCTGAACTCGAGCAAAGCCACTCTTAGCCTCACTGCTTCCCACCACCCGCTGGGGGAAACCAGAGGGCAAGAGCTGCATCCAGGCAGGAACAGTTCACCACCCTGGGCAGCAGGTGGGCACGCAAGGGACCAACATCCTCCATGCAGGGGTGTGAGACACAGCCCCGTGGCTGTGCGCATGCCGGAGGAGAGGCAGGAGGCTCGGAAGGAGCAGCTAACAACGGGATTGCGCACTGTCCCTCCTGATTTTTGCAGTGCTTTAGTCACAGCCACGTCCTCCCTGGATATTTTTATCCTGTTGCAGTTGGGGGGCAGTCCTCGGGAATGCGGCTCCTTACGCAACAATCCCCTGCACGGCTGCTGGCCCACCCCTGCTGCTCCGGCTGCCTCAGGTTCAGCTTTTCTACTTTTTCAAGGTTCTGTGGCTGCTTCAGTGGGTGGGTCTGAGGGGATATGCAGGGGATGTGACTCTGGCACAGAGGCAGGGAGACAAAACATTCCTGCTCTCTAGCTGGGCTTAGGCCAAGGAACAAATTGTTGTGTTGTGATTTCAGGGTTTTTACCTCAGAACCTCGGTTCCTCTCCTGATTAATTCCCCTTCTCCAGGCTGTGTCAGTCACCACTTCCCTTTCCCCTCCAGCACTGTCTGTCAGTCCTGCGATATTCCAGAAGGGATTGGCAGATTCACCAGGATGCCCTCTACCGCCTGGGGGGGCATTGGGCCATCCAGGTGTCCTTGTCCCTTTTGCTCACCCTCCCTCGTCCCTGCTTGGTCGCTGCCCTTCCCGGCTCTGCCCCTCTCCTCGGGGTTCAAAGGGCAGCAACCACCGGGCTCAGGGAGTTCGTTGGAGCTGGTGCTGCATTCAGAGGCCTGGGGCCAGAATAAAGCTCTGGATCCAAACCCCTCCATTAGCACAGCAACCAGACTCCTCTTCGCTTCACACATCGCCATTAATAAAAAGTTAAATAATTAAATAAGCTTCTCCATCAGAGGGAAACCTGAGGAGGGCAGCCCCTGTTATGGGGGGAAGCTCCATCCCAGCACCACAGAGCTCCTGCAGGCCTGGACCTTGTCCTGACCGGGCCCAGCTGCAGGCAACCCAGCCAGCCAAAGTGTTCTGTGGGGTGAAACACCACCACACAACCACACGGCCAAAAGTGTCTGTGGGGTGAATCAGCCACACACCAGGCAGCCAAAAGTGTCTGTGGGTGAAACACAGACACCCAGCAGCAAAAGTGTTCTGTGGGCGTGAAACACCACATCCCACACCAAAGTGTCTGTGGGGTGAAACACCACACACCCAGGCAGCCAGAATAGTGTCTGTGGGGTGAAACACCAACACAAACCAGCCAGCCAAAAGTGTCTGTGGGGTGAAACACCACACACAGCCAGCCAAAAGTGTTCTGTGGGGTGAAACCACAGCATCCCCAGGCCAGCCAAAGGGGGTTTGGGGAGTGTCTGTGGGGTGAAACCACACCACCAGCCAGCCAAAAGTGTCTGTGGGGTGAAACACCACAACCAGGCCAGGCCAAAAGTGTCTGTTGGTGCGGGGTGAAAACCACACACCCAGCCCAGCCAAAAGTGTCTCGTGGGGTGAAACAACCACACACCCAGCAGGCAAAAGTGTCTGTGGGTGAAACACCACACACCAGGCATGCCAAAAGTGTCTGTCGGTGAAACGCACACAGCCAGCCAGCAAAAGTGTCTGTGGGTGAAACACACACACCAGCAGGCCAACAGTGTCTGTGGGGGAAACACCACCACACGCCAGCCAGCCAAAGTGTTCCTGTTGGGGGTGAAACACCACAACACGGCAGCCACCAAAAGTGTCTGTGGGGTGAAACACGGCATACATACCGCACACCAAAAGTGTCTGTAGGGTGAAACACCACACAACAGCAGCGCAAAAGCTGTTGTGGGGTGAAACACCACACACCCAGCCAGCCAAAAGTGTCTGTGGGGGTGAAACACCACACCACGCACACAGCAAGCAAGTGTCTGTGGGGTTGGAACACCACACACCAGCCAGCCAAAAGTGTCGTGGGGTGAAAGCACACAACACCAGCCAGGCCAAAGTGTCTGTGGGGTGAAACAGCACACCCAAGCCAGCCCCAAGTGTCGTGGGGTGAAACACCACAGTCTGGCACTGTTTGTTCAGGGCACTACCAATGGGGGGGGCCAGACAACTCAGGCACAGTCGTGCCCAGTTGGCTATATTCGGTAATATTTCCAGTAATATATGGTAATATTCTGTTATGAATATATACGCAATGTATTGGTAATTATTCATAAAATGATCCAAATCTCAGGCCCAAGAGCACAACAACGTGGGCTGACAGAGAGAAAGCAAGCAGGATGGACTGGCATGGGCTAAAGGTGGAATTGGACAGATTGTGGTTTATCCTGGTTGTTGAGGTCCGCCAGGATGGAGTGAGAGATGAGAGTTCGACTCCCAAGCTTCTCAGTAAGTGCTGATATATATTATATTCTCATTATATTATCATTTATTTTATTATATTATATTATATTATATTATATTATATTATATTATATTATATCATATCATATCATATTATATCATATTATACTATATCATATTATACTATATCATATCATTTTATATTATACTATATCATATCATATTATAATGGTATACTAAAACTACACTAAAAAAAGAGAAAATAGACATCAGAAGGCTAGAAAAGAAATGATAATAAAAACCCATGACTGACCAGAGTCCCAACACAGCTGGACTGGGATTGGTCACTAATTAAAAACAATTCACACTGAACCAATCAAAGATGCACCTGTTGGTGAGCAACCTCCAAACCACATTCCAAGCAATCAGATAATTATTGTTTGCATTTCTTTTCTGAGACTTCTCAGCTTCTCAGGGGAAAAATCCTGGCAAAGGCATTTTACATAAAACATGTCATTGACAGACAATGATCTGCAAGATGCAAATGGAGCAGAACTGATCCCAGGGAGAGACCCCGTGCCCGGCCGTGCATTTTGGGGCCATTTTGGTTCATCTTGGGTGCAGCCCTGGCTGGGCTCTGGTGCTGCCCAAGGTGGATCCATGGAGGAGATGCTTTGAATCAATCCCTGCTTTATTCGGGAGCTCCATCCAGCCTCTGCTCTAGGGCAGCCTTCTCTCCATGTCCTGGGAGGGGATGTGGGAGCTCAGGRAGAGCCTGGGGAGAGCCAGGAGTGTTTTGTGGCCTCACTGCTCTGGGTCAGAGGAAGGAAACACCTTCCTGGTGTTTGTGACCTTTGGAATTTGAGCAGTTTGCCCCCGCAGAGGTGGTTTTGGAGGGGAGCTTGGCAAGAATCACCCTCCACATGGATGGAGAAGGAGCCGCTGCTCCCTGAGAGTTTCCCTGCACTTATAAAATCCTCGGGAATTCTGGCAGAGCCACCTCTGACTTCAGCCTGACTTTGGCCTCCCCTCCTGCCCTTCCAGAGCACCCCTGGAGGTGGCACCTGCTGCTGGGCCCCTTCCCTTTCCCTGTCACCACATTTAAAAGCTTTGTTGGGAAGGGATCAGCTGAGCTGCCTCCAGTTCAGGCTCAGGTTGAGCAGCCCATAGAAGTGCAAAATGTGGTTTTTAAGAATTAAAACCATCACCAGTGGGGCCTCTGACTTATTCCTYTGCCTGGAGATTAAAGCTTCCTGGGGCTTCTTGAAATTTTGCCATGAAAAGTAATTTCTCCTATAAATACAATGAGTCAGTGATGCCTGGGAATTGTTGTGTGGAAGAGCTTTCTTCCAGAGTCATCCTCTTTTAAAAAGGCAAATGTCTTGTTTATTCCTTACTTGGATAAAGGTTTTTCTTTACCATTTATTATTTCCTGTGAGTCAGGGCACCTTGTAAGGTTGTCTCATTCTCCAGCTGGTTATTTATATATACAAGGGGTAGATAATGACAGCCATTAATTGGGAATTAAGGAATTGTATTCAGTCCTTTCTTGCTGCACAAAGGCAGAAGCACAGCTGTAATGAGCACCAGGGGAGAAGTTCCTCACCAGAGCTACTCAGGGCTAAAGAAACATCCTAAAAAATTGAATTAATGGCCTGTTTTGAAAGCCAGTGTAAAGGTGATTGAAGCCATTTCAGGCAGAGCYCAGTGCCACACAGAGCCTTGCCAGACCTTGGAAAATATTTTCAAAATACAGATTAAAGAGAGTAACTTATGGAGTRTTTTCAAAACCATTAATCCTCTGCATGAAGCATGGGATGTAACAAATGTCCACATCCCTGGAAGTGTCCAAGGCCAGGYTGGATGGGGCTTGGAGCAGCCTGGGATRGTGGAAGGTGTCCCTGCCATGGCACACAGAACTGTGTGGGTTTTAAGGTCCCTTCCAAACCATTTTGGGATTCTATGAAAGCTTTTCCATTTTTGCTCTGTTTAGATAAACAGTGAGGCTCCCCTTAGCTTGTAGGAATTTTTTCCACAGCCAGGCAGCATTTGCAGTGTAGGGACATCTGTCAAAAATGATTCATTCCTTCCCCTCCTCTCTCCACTGGTATTTTCCTCCCAGCCATAATAATAATACTMATTTTTCTCTCTTGATCTTCCTCACACTTCAGTGTTTGGGGTGTTCCTTGCCCCAGGGGGATTGGTGAGGAGAGGGAGGGGTGTCCCTCACAGGCAGGAGACCAAGAGCATGGCATGGGGACGAGCCTGACAGCCACCTCCTCTGCAGGGCACAGAGCCCTGGAACCATGGAATGGTTTGGGCTGGAAGGGACCTTAAATCCCATCCCATCCACCCCTGCCATGGAAGGGACACCTTCCACTGTCCCAGGCTGCTCCAAGCCCTGTCCAGCCTGGCCTTGGGCACTGCCAGGGATCCAGGGGCAGCCAAAGCTGCTCTGGGCACCCTGTGCCAGTGAGGTGGCACAGCCAGCCTGGCACTGCCTCCAGCTCTGTGTGACAAAGCAGGATGTCCCCAAACCAGCACAGGACCAGCACAGAGCTCCCCTGTTATTATCACTTGGACATTTACACAAAAATGCTCCAAAGGCTGGATTTCCTCTGCTCTGGAGCCAGGCTGGGAGAGCTGGGGCCATTCCAAAGCACCAAAACATAGAGAAGCTGAAGTTTCTTCAGCTATTAGGAGAAAGTATCCTAATGAAAGAAGATTTTTTCATAAAATAATGCTTGACACAGGAGCATTCCCTCTAGGAGGAGCGCCCGGCGCTTGGCTGCTCAGCACGATGGCCCCCGAATGCTCCCAGGTGGAGCATGTAGAAAAATGCCAATCACTTTTTTTAAAATTTAAAAGTTTATTAGGTTAATTTAAATATTATAAAAATTAGAATATAATTAGATATAATAATATATGAGACAAGTTGGATTAGGACAGTATGAGACAATAGAAAGCAAAAGAGTATACAGACAGTCTGGGGTACTGTTTCTGGGCAGCAGCGAGCCCGAAAAAGAAACCCACATTAACAAAAGATTAACCCTTAAAAGCAATCAGCCTGTTGCATATTCATACACCTCATCCATGATGCATAAATTCCATTCAAACACAGATTCGTCTGGCGCAGTTGCAGCTTCTTCCTCTGAATCCTGACCATCTTCAGGCCGAACAGAATGGAAGGAAGTTTCATTACCTCTTGATAAATGAGCAATAAATTTCTCTTTCTCTGAAAGATTCAGTTGTCCTGTGGCTGTACTCGCTGTTGAGTCCTGTTCTTTAGAAAAAAAGATCTTACATAGCACAGTTTTCTATTTTAACATTGTCAATAACCTAAACTATAATTTACGCATACTTAAGAAAATTAACACAGCATTAACACTTTCAAACATAACACAATCTTAATATTGATTTGAATATTTGCAAAAAGCCAATCATGTTAAAATCGCAATTTTTCACAAAAGAGAGCAGCTAATTTTCTCACAGGAGATGTCCTGTCCGAGAGGAGCTGTGAGGCAGGGAGATCAAACTCCCAGAATCCCTCTCTCTCCCAAACCCTTGGAGGATGCTGCAGCACTCCATCTGCGTCAGAGTGGGAGGAAAGGAGTGGGCACATGGAATTATCAGAGAACAGGATCCAGCGCCTGCAGATCTTCCCCATTGTTCTTCTCTGTCCTGAGCTCGGGAAAAATTAGCACCACCACGTGAGCAAAGCCGGCTCTGCTGCTGCACTTGGAACAGGAGCCCAAACTCCCTATTATATCTGCCTCAGCAGCTGCTTTCAGGAGCCCTCCATGGCTAGGCTTCTGGGAGTGGATTCCACAGGCTGGGCCGAAGCAGTTAAATAATCAAGAGTCCTGGAATGGTGGGGAAAAGGACTTAAAGCTCATCCCATCCCACCCCTGCCATGGCGGTGCACTTCCACTGCCCAGCTGCCTCAAGCCTGTCCAGCCTGGCCTGTGGCACTGCCAGGATCCAGGGGCAGCCACAAGCTGCTCTTCGCATTCCAGCCCCAAGCCAGGATTTCCAATTCCCAATCTACCCATTCCATCCCTATCTCTCTCTTTTTTTT